>OZ007594.1:350461939-351061939 GCA_963931845.1 Maratus michaelseni
TCTTATTAAACCTATGAAGTTATATAAATTTACAACATCGTTTTATAAATTTGTGTTCACAGATGTCTACTGATGTAAAGTCGAATGTATAGGATAGAACAGAAAGTATTAGTGTTGTCAATTTAACACATTTTTTAATATCACTGTTTCCAAACAGTAATTTTCCTTTTATTTAATTACAGAATGTCTAAAACAAAGCCAAACAAAAATAAGGTGGATTTTACTATCTATATAATAAAACCGTAAGTCATGTGACTGTCATCAACAGTTCAGGGATGTCCGCTTCACTTTTCATATGCCAGGTGGACATTTTTACTCAAAATTATTTTTTCAAATAAAACTGCATGAGAGTTACATTTTTGGAAATATCGTTCAAAATAAATTAATATTTGAGAGATGACTTACATTCAATTATGTATATATTCTGCAATAACTACAGTTAAAATTAGGTTCGCAGTTCAAATTCTCTATCCATGAAAGTAAACAACAAAAAAAGAAAAACATTCATTTGTCGTCATGAATGTTTAAAATATTAAACCATGGAGGTAATAGTTCATAAAGCAAGTTCTCCGCGAATGAATTTTTGGACCGCTACCTGGTGTCAAAAAAAAAAAAAATAAATAAATAAATAAATAATTCGCACCAGTGAGACAATCAAAGTTTACCATAATTATGTGCTATACAACTCAACTTCCTTCCAGATCTTTTCTTGCCGTAAGCTGAATGTAAACAAATACAACTTACGTAATATATTTAATGAATCAAATTTCGAAACGATTTGTCAGTTAATTTGGTATTTATGTATTATGGGAAGAGAACCAGGAAGAGAGATCACCGAAAATGATTATTAGTCATCAATCATATTTACCATTGTTAAGGACCAATCGCGTTCAAAACACAATATACATTTATTAAATCCATAACATCATTAAGTACTTTTATGTTATTTGGGCGCAAATAGCATTTTTAAAATGGAACAGCTTTCGCAGACGCATCGGGGTTAACGCCGATTTTTGTTTTGCGCCATTTTGGCGAGAAAACCCCTTTTTCAGGTACCTGTTAGAGATTGCTAAAACAGCATGTTACTTTTATTTTATTATGAAATATTTTATTTTATATTAAAAACACACACAATTTTATTATAAAACATACACAATGATCAATTTATTATTAAACACACAATATTTAATTTATTATAAAACATACGGAATCTGCTCTATCGGGTTGCCATACCAAGCGAAATCTAGCCGAAACTGCCGGGTTGCCCACGCATAAAATCGCCATTTTGGCGCCAAAATGATACGCCGTTGCGTTTGCGACAGCTGTACCCGAAATTACGTGTAATAATATGCAGCCCGATTATGGCAAATTATTCACGACGTTTTAGATGAGAAAAATGATAGACTTTCTAATCTTCTGAAATCGAATCTACAGCCAAAGTTAGCGAGAAACAAAAAATATATATATATTAGCAACAATAAGATAGTTCAAAAAAACTTTCACAAAATGGACTTCATTGCATCAAATCGTATTAACTAAAATACGCGAATTGGCAATGGACCCAATTACGGAAAATTACTTAATATGTTTAAGAATTTCCGCATTAGCGAACATATTGCAACTGATAAGCAAACGGTCATGAAGCATAAATGCTTAAATGGGTTAAGCAGTTTTGTCATGAAAGCTGAAATACATAACAACAAAAAATATGCGAAATGCTACCTTGATGGCAAAAGTTCTTGATTTGTCTATTAGAATCTTCCGGTTTGGCGAAGGATTAAAAAAAATAAATTATGAATAAAAGTAACGTGTTACAATGCTTAACACGCATTTAAGGGAGACCAAACTGGTCGCCAGTGGCGGCTAGTTAGAAAATAGTGGTTTTTCAAAATTTGCTAAATTACCAACACTGCAGAACACCTATTCGGATATCAAACTTGAAGGTTTATAGGCGGCGACGTCTCAGAATCCGGGATGAATTTTGTTACAACAGACACGATTCACTGAATACTAGACAACTACAACACAATGCTACTACATACAACATAAATACATTTATAGTTTGTAAAATAACATCATCACAACATAGGTGGTGTTACAAAACCGTAATAATGTTTTTACATACCAGCAGATCATCAGATAAAAATTATTTAGATACATTAATATTGTAACAAAATAAATAATACCTAAAAACAAAAACTGCAATACAATGAAAGTTAATTAAGAGGCAGAAATAGTCGATTATTTTTTATAAATAAGAATGAATAAGGAAATATTAGCCGACACGTAGAATATTCTATAAACGAATTGTAAAAATTTAATATTTTGTATAAATTTTTTTAACAAAGAAAGTTGTACTCAAGAAAAAAATAACTACCCTGTTAAGCAATGCTTACATGTAGCACAAGTCTAGACAAAAACTGTTGGGAAGCTTTTCTTTCCTGCTTTTCTTAAAATCTTTCTTCTGCTATTTTTTATATTTTTGCTTGATTTTTTTTTTCAATTAAATATCTGTATATTTTTACTATTTATACTATTTGTAGTTTTACAGAAAATGTAAGAAGCATTTCATAGGAAATTCACAATTTATCAACTACTTCAAAAGTATTTTTCTGAAATAATGAAAACAAAGCTATTGCAATTGTTGAATATTTATAAAAATACTTAAAATAAAGAAAGAATAATTGCTGTGTTGAGTCATTTTATAACTCATCCCGCAGAAAAATATTATAACGTATCACATATAAACTAAGTGTTCCAACTTGGGCTACCTGGATTACAGAGCACAAGTAAAAATCGTTTTTAATTGAAATACCTAATGGATTTTTTACATTTAATATATTCATTTAAAGTTTCCATTAACTACATAAAAAAATTCTGTATCAAATATATCAATTATGTATTACAATAATAAGGTTTTATAACATATTAAAAACGTTTTTAAAAAGCAGCATGTGTCATATCAAATCACTTCAAGTAAAGGCAGGGAATAATAACGCCAAACAACACACTTAAATCAAATATTCACAACTAACTTTGAACAACATACAAATCTAAGCAACTGGAAATTGTAACTGATGTCATTAGCTAAATGATAAACATATTGGTAAACAGGTACAGTTAGTCATTATCTAAACAACTCAACTTTACATTTCGTTCCGGTTGGCTGCATCCAGCACTGTTCGTTCTGGTTGTCCCCACCAATACCGAACTTTACATTTCGTTCCGGTTGTCCCCGTCCAATACTGAACTTTACATTTCGTTCTAGTTGTCGCCATCCAGAACTGTTCGTCCCGGTTTTTTCCATCCAGCATTGAACTTTATATTTCGTTCCGGTTGTCCCTGTCCAATACTGAACTTTACATTTCGTTCTAGTTGTCCCTATCCAGCATTGAACTTTACATTTCGTTCCGGTTGTCCCCAACCAATACTGAACTTTACATTTCGTTCCGGTTGTCACCGTTCAATTCTAAACTTTACATTTCGTTCTGGTTGTCCCCATCCAGCACTGTTTGTTCCGGTTGACCCCGTCCAGACTGAACTTTACATTTCGTTCCGGTTGTCCCCGTCCAATACTGAACTTTACATTTCGTTCTAGTTGTCGCCATCCAGCATTGTTCGTCCCGGTCGTCCCCGTCCAGCATTGAACTTTACATTTCGTTCCGGTTGTTCCCAACCAATACTGAGCTTTACATTTCGTTCCTGTTGTCACCGTTCATTACTGAACTTTACATTTCGTTCTGGTTGTCCCCATCCAGTACTGTTCGTTCCGGTTGACCCCATCCAGACTGAACTTTACATTTCGTTCCGGTTGTCCTCAACCAATACTGAACTTTACATTTCATTTCGGTTGTTCCCATCCAATTATGAACTTCACATTTCGTCTTGGTTGCCCCCCATCCAGCACTGTTCGTTCTGGTTGACCCAATCCAGCAATGAACTTTACATTTCGTTCCGGTCGTCCCTATCCAAACCACTCGTTATTCTATGCTAAAAGACACGTGACGCTTCCTTCTACCCTCTGACCCTTTAAAACATACAACCAACCAATCATTACACATTCAGCAAAATCAAGCAACTTAACCTCCTCAGTAAAATGACGTCTATAGTACTTGTTTGTAATCTATCCATACACAGAATTTCACAGGATTTAGTTCAGATATGTTTTTCAATTTACGAAACAAAATACTTTTTTTTTTATTATACGTATGAGGGAGGTTTAGAAGTAGTTCTCGACAAACTTGGACAATACATTGCCAAAACGTTGCCACTTTCTCCTTAGTTTTGTATACATATTTATCTACCCTATATATATAAAATCCTAATGAAACGAATTTGTGAAACGATTTTATGAAACGAATTTATGAAACGATTTTATGAAACGACTGATTATGTTTCAGGGCTATTTGTAATAAAATATTAAACGCTTGATGGTGAAATACCAATTTTCCATAAAAATCCGCGGATGTCAAAACTGGTAATAGAATTTTGAAATTGGAATTAGTTTATTAATTTTTTTCTAATTTTAATGACATTTCTGTAATGATGGCAACTAATTACTTAGTTTTTTTGTAACAAAAAAGGGAAAAAAATCAAAAAGGATCCCGATAGGGATTATTGATTTCTTTTTATTAGTCATTTTCAAATTGAAATTGAATTTATCTTTTATTTCAATTGATAATGAAGACAAGATTGTGATTAAATTATGTTTTTCCGGAAAATTTGAAAAAAAAAATCACATTTCTATCGTCAGGATTCAATCGTCTGTCAGCATTTAATTTAATTTATAAACTGAAAATATTTTGAATAAATTCGTCCAAATGACGTCATTTATGTAAATACGTCATTTATGTTTATACAATTTGTTTAATATAAAGAAGCCATTTATCTATTTTTATGTACAAAAAGAGGTAAATTGAAAGACAATTATAAATAAATTGTATATATACATATAAATACATGTATAAACAAGCATAAAAGTTCGGTGCTTTTCCAGTATATGGGGCCTTGACGAAACAGAGAAAATAGCCTTGGCGGAAAAGGAAATTTGGCAACATACTTTCTGTCAACCTATTCACTTTGTCATTTCGTATACAGAAGCATTTTTCAATATTTATACAATTTGTTTAGCGTAAAATGTCATTTATCCTATTTTATATATAATCAGAAGTAATTTGTATAGAAAAAACAACAATAATATATGTATAATTAAAATGCGCATATAAACAAAAAAAATCGTCGAATTTGTTTCCATGGCTGTTTATGTCATTTGGCACCAAATCTCACTTTCTAATGCCCGAATTGCGCCAAGCTTTTTAAAAAAGCGTCAAGACTCCTATAATAGAAAAGAACCAACAGTTCATTGGGTTTGCTTTCATAAATTTTGGCAACAAATATATGTATATTAACGAATCTATCCCTTTTTGAAACTCGAATTACGACAAACCTAAAAGCAAAGGATCCTATACTGGAAAAGTACCCGATTTTCTTATGGACAATATTCAAGTGACATAACATGGTGTAAAATTATCGCGGATAGCAAAAAATATCTCATCAATTGATGCCGAATAAATGCAGGCATGCATGCACAAAATATTTAATTAATTTTGCATGATAAATAATTATTAGAAAATTCGTATATACATATTAATTAAAATAAATAATTTACATATTTAAAATAACATGAAAATATGCATGATGGTGCACTAAAATAGAGAGAAAATTAAAACCTGTTACTGAAAATGTCTATAACATAGTACTTTTCAATACCGTGGTTCTTAATGTTATTCACAAGCAGATGGAATTTTTCTCATCCTTAAAGGCAAAGGAAGAATAGAATACAGATCGTTGTTATAAAAGTCCGAAAGGTAGCCACAATTTAAACCTAACCATTTTATACAAGCTGGTTTTCAAGGTGTAATTGATTTTACTTATCAATCCCTAAAACAGTCGCCAGTTGTCGCAACAGCTGTGTATGAGGCCATGATAATAAAAAAAAATGCCCCATTAAAACGTTAAAAGCATGGCAACCCAATTACAGATTTACCAATATTTTTAAAACGAAGCACGCTGTCATGCTTTTAGAGGCCTTGAAGTCTGAGCGGGGGTTGGCGAGCGTAGCTCGCAGGGGGTAGGCCCCCTAGTATCATTATAAATTTTATATTATAGTAGCAAGCTAACATGCAACGTTGAGGTATATTTGAAAAATAAAATCATGCAAATATATATTTTTGTTATCTGTAAATTTAATCATAGATTTTAATTAAATTTTATCTGAAAGTTCATATTTGTTCTATACGATTGTGTAAAAATTATTATTATGCGATATTGAGAACAAAAAATATCTATAAAAGCGTGAATAATAGCGCAAATCGTTGCCGCCATCGCTATGAGTCTGCATCCGTGTTGTTTTGTTTCTAAAACAGATTTAGCTCAAAATATCTTTATGAAAAGTCTTATTCATTCATTATCATTGTCATATTTATGGAAACTGTGACTAACATGAGTAATTACTGCCATTCATTTCACTTAACTGTTAAATTTAGGATCCTAGGAAACATAGTACAAATATGAAATCGTGAAAACTTTACTGATTAAGTTAGGTCAAGTAAAACTTATTTAATTTTGAATACATCAGTTATTAACAGCCGTCCTCCCCCGCCCCCCCTTTTTTTAGGAAATGCTCAAAAAATGATAAAGATTTAGAAATGAAATTCAAAAAAGATTTTTCTTTATAAAAGAAGAAAAGTGATTGGAACAAATATGAAATTGAATAAGAAATTACAAATCTGTTACATGAAGTTTATACAGAGTGCAATATAAAGTCCGGATGCACTCAAATAACTTTCGAACGAATAGAATTAGAGTATTTTAACAAGTGTCAACCTAAAGCTAAACGTCTATGCGCTATATGAGCGTGAACGAAGCGTATCTAGTAGTGAAATTTGAAAATTATCAATGCTCTCTCAAAACTAGAAACTATAGCAAAAATAAGTGAATTGTAAATTTCTAGAGCATTCTTGATTTAGTATGAAATTATGTCTTACTTGCAAAAAATAACTTTATTAGACGTTCTGAAATATACATCTTTCGATATTTCACCAGTTGCTTTAAATACGTTTACTAATCGCATAAGAAAGGGATTAGGAGGCGGATTCACATTTACGAATAGAAATAGCACATGAAAGAGCGGTAAAACTTAATAAGAAAATCAAGTTAAGTACGCTTGATATGTCCACCATCGACAGCAATACACATCTGCACAACACCATTAGGTTACTTTCTTACTGGATTACGTGAAAAAGTTACCGCCATGCAATATTAATTACTTACTTAATTACTTATGAGACCGCATTATAGAAGCATGATAGCAATATAGCGCACGTAATGCCAGTGAATGCCTAGCATGTGGTTGTAGTTCGAGTACAGATGGGCATTACTGCCGATGATCAAGCAGTCTTAATATGATGCCATATAAAATTAAATTATACTTTGCTTTCAAGTGTTATTTTTATTGACAAATGTGCATCCATTTTATAATGAAACACTTCTTGATGCAATTAATGATGTGTTAAAGTCGTTGATCAGACGCCGAAAAATTTGCATTGCAACCGATGATAGACACATCAAGCAGACGTAACTTGTTATCCTTATTAAATGAAATTATACTTTGCTTTCAACTGTTCCTGTTATTTGTAAATGCGTATCCGCTTTATCATGAAACACATCCTTATGAAATTAGTGTCGTGTTAAACCCGTTGATCAGATGCCGAAAAATCTGCATTGCTGTGGGTGATAGACATATGAAGACCTAACTTGTTATCGTTTTAAATTAAATTATACCTTGCTGTCAAGTATTAATTTTATTTGTAAATGCGCATTCGCATTATTATAATGAAACACTTCTTTATGAAACGAGGCTAACGAAAAAGAAAGGCTACCGCGGTGCTTTACGCGTATCTTTTTTTACAGACCGTGGGAGTCACGTGATGCTCGAATGCACCAATGCAGGTGTACGGTTGGTTGGTTGGTTGATTATTGACGGCCAATTATCTACACTAGGGATATAGGACCGGGGGGAGCGCCCTTCGTGGGGGTCTTTCTAAGGGAACCTAACCCGTATTTACGCATGGATAAATCCACGGCTCGAAGAAAACCACGAAAACTCCGAACGATTAGGCCGACGGGCGCGATTGGGATCGAACCCAGCACCTCCCGTCTACCAGCTTCGAGAGCACAACCTCTCAGCCACTGGTGGGGCTCAGGTGTACGAAAAGAGCATCACGTCACTCTAGCGGTCTGTAAAAAAAGATAAGTGGAATGCACCGCGGTAGCCTGTCTTTTTCGTTAGCCTCGTTTATGAAATTAGTGACGTGTTAAAGCCGTTGATCAGACGCCTAAAAATTTGCTTTGCTGCCGATGATAGACACATCAAGAAGTCTTAACTTGTTATCCTTATTAAATTAAATTATATCTTGCTTTTAAGTGTTACTTTTATAACTAAATGCGCCTCTGCTTTATAATGAAGCACTTCTTTATGCAATTAGTGATGTGTTAAAGCCGTTAACTCTCTGACTGTCCAGCAGTAGTGCAAAATTGTAATGTTGTTTTCTCTGTATTTTATTTTAAAGGCTAAATAAAGATGATTCTTCCAACATTATGTTAAAAACCTAATTATGTATATTAGTGTAATGCTTAAGCATATTAATCCTAACTCAAAGTATTAAAATTGCATTATATCCATAGAATTATTTTAATTTAAATAATGCTTGAATTGCAATGAAACCTGGAGCTTAGTGAACGTATTAACACGGGCGTGTCAGTGCGAGGGAATATGCCAAAAAATTATATTTCAGGGCTTCTAATAAAATTGTTTTATATGTTAGACATCATTTCATATTAAATCAACAACACTCAATTCTTTTAAAAATGATTTTTGAAGGTTATTCTTCAATGATTGTTAAATATGACCTATAAATTCTAAATTTTTCCACTAAGTCCTCTGCAGTTACTCTTATTTTATAGTGCCTCGTCGTTTTACTATACGAGTATATAGACATTTATTTTACATCTCAAGTTTTATCCGTTCAAACGTAATATTATTTATTTGAGTGCATACAGATTTTAGTTTGAGCCTTGCATAATAATACGTCTATCATAGTTATTCTGCATTAGGAAATAAAGTATCTGTAAGTTAATATATTACAATGTACCTTTATCTATTTTAAGAAAAATATCTTAAAATACAGGAAAAAGTGTACACCAATTTATGTTTTATGATATATTAAAAATAATATTTTTAAATAAAGTATAATATTCAGTGTATGTTTTATAGGTACTTGTTTTATGGATACTTATAAATTTTCATTTGTACTTCCTTTTAAAATTAAAACAGTAAAGATTTAATTGCAAAATATACTAATTCTCTACTTTCTACTTTTATAAATTTTCCAAGAAAAATATCACCCACATCCAATGTTCAATTTATTTTGAAAATTGTTCAAATATTGATTTTATAACTGCAACTAAGTTATTGGGACGTTTTTATCACTTTCTTTTGAAATATTTTATATACATTTATAGGGCTCTTATACATATTTTGATAATATGTAATCGCTTTTTGGAGAAGAAGATTCCAGTAAATATCTTTATTTATGTTATCAAATTTTAATCCCTTAGGGAATATTTCATTTCAGTAAACATACATTTTCCTGGTTTTTTTTTTTTTTGAAAAAGGATTTTTTTAACGTATAATAACTTAATGAAATATATAAACGGGAATATCCGAAAGAATAAGATGAATAATAGGATTAACGTGAAATATTTAAAAATAAAAAATGTTATCTCGTTTTACAAGGATTTCTTTTGTATAATTTAAGGAATTAACAGTCTAGGTTGTATTTTATATTTTAATCCAAGAATACGAAAAGTGTTTTATTTTGTTAGTTTAAGTAAATATAATATTATTTATTTCAAGGCAGGAGTACTTTATGAGCTAGATTTGTAAATCAAGTTTGTAGTTATGTTTCGTGTTTCAAGCGTTCAAATATCACAGCAAGATCAAAATTCTTGATTATAATTCCCACAATTAAATTTTACATTATTTATAAATTTAAAAGATATGAGAAATATTATTTACTTAACTGGAAACCAAGATGCATTTTGAAAACAATAAATATTTATTTTTTTAAATTGTATGTTTAATTAATTAAATTATGCGCTTAATTAATTAATTAATTAATAAAACTGCATCTTGTATGCTTCAAGAAAGATTTGTTACCTTTTGAAAGACCACATTACTATCCAGGCTATCTTGCTTGCGTCAAGATCACTTTTACATTAAAAATATTTTATTCAATTCTTTGTTCATCAGCGAGACATGTGATACAAACACCAGCAAGATGATTAAGAGGCTCAAGAAAGATTGCATTTTATAATATTTTACAAACTCCCCTCTTTTATTAAGGTTCATTAAAAAGTAATTAATATGAGTTAAAAAAGGAGTTTAGAAAACAAACAATAACAATAATGTCAATTACAATACAAAACAAAATATATACTTACATACTTACTTACATTGTAAAACATTAACAATAATAGAAATTCAAAATCTTCGTATTACATAATTGTCATTAAATATATAGATTTGTTTTATAATATTGGAACATAAATTCACCTTAGTATACCAATTAAAAACATGAAAACGTTTAAAATGAATCACAATTTATTTATTACTAAAATAGGTGTAAAATGAAATAAAGGTTTTAAAACATTAAAACCATTCTATAGATGTTAAAACTTTCGTCGGAGCCCCGAGCGCTTTCGACCACAACCTGGCCATCATCAAAGGGCGAAAATGAGAAGAAACAAATTTCTCATTTTCGTTGGTCTCCTTTTTCGTTTCGGTTGATTTTTGTTCTCCAATTCGCTGATAAATGAGATAAAAAAAACATTTATAGCGACAACCTTTTTTTAAAATTTATATATTTTTCGTTCTTCAGTGAATTTTGAACAATTTAACACTCCAAGTTGAGAAGTTTTGTAAAATATACAAAACTGCTTAGTAGGTGTATTTGGCAAAAGCCAAAGGTTTTATTTTTCTTTTATAAAAATTTTTAAATGTAGTTTCAGAATTTTCCGGAACTTTGCAATTGGAGAATTGTTTACTAAATTGGTAGCTATCTTAATTAATCTTTAATAAAACTTATTAAATTAATAAATTCTGCATCTTTATCAGGATCTCGTTTTCTGTCGAAATCTAGTATTATGCTTTATGGCAATAATTTCAACATTATAGGCAATAACAAATAGCCGTAGGAGTCTGATGTAACTCTTACAGTATCAAGATTTCTAACACTTATCTCTACACTATCATCAATTTTTTTCAAAGTCTTGACATTGTTAGGATATTTTAGTATTTCAAGATTTAAGATTTTTTTTTTCATGTGACAACTCATTTTATTTTCGAATTTTCCTTTTATTTTCATATCTAACACGCACTATAATTTTTATCACTGAATCTGAATCCTGCTACAATATTATATGCAGGTATGGAGAACATGGACTTAAGATATTGTAACTTTTCAACTTCAAATATTCATTAGCATCGATTGCATTTGAAAATATATTTTAAAAAATCCAGTAACTCACTTGTATCGCCAAGAAATTTTCCATGCGTAATTTTGGTAGCTTCTCCGCCGATACAGGTTTACTTCCGTTTTTTAAAACATTATTTGTGTTTACTAATACTTTTGGTTGTTTATCGATTTACTTAAACTGATTTTAATTTTAAATATTAAACTTGTAATTTTATCAGAATATTCTTGTACAGATTTGAATTATTTTTCATATTATGATTTATCAATTATTAGATAATCAATTCCGGAATCTAATTCTTTAAGTACGTTTTCTTTTTCATTTAAAATTTCAAATCACAATCAGAATTAGCAATAGCATCTGACAACAAGGGGACACATTTTGTTAATGATTTTCTGACCGCTGTGCGAACTGTTGCTCTTTTATATTTAAATTTTTCAAACTCATCCATAATTGAAAAAATAAATTAAATTTTAATAGACAATAAAAATTTTCAAATTCAATAATCAAAATTCAAATTCAGTCAATAAAAATGTTCATTTAATCGTGAAGAATAAAAAGGTATTTCTTACCTTTTATTCTGGCTTCTGGCTGCAAAATATGAAGGAAATATCAATAAAGGTTACATTTTATATTTTATCTCAAGAACAGGAAAAGAGTTTGAGCAAGCATTAGTTCAAGTAATCAAGTAAATATAATATTATTTATTTTAAAGCAAGAGTACTTCATAAGCTATATTTGTAAATGAAGTTTGTAATTATGTTTTGTGTATCAAGCGTTCAAATATTCAAACGAAGGAAACCAAAAATCTTGATTATAATTCACACATTTAAATTTTACAGTATTTACAAATTTAAAAGATTTAAGAAACATTTTTTCCTTAACTGGAAATCAAGATACAAGTTAAAAACAACAAACACTTCAAGAAAATTTATTTTGTGTTGGAAGGCCACATTAATTTGCAGGTTTTCTTGACTGCATCAAGATTTCTTCTACATTAAAAATATTGTATATGCTGTAAAATTAAAGCGTCGATGTTTAGCAGTTAGAATAAATGCAATAAAAGAAATTTATTGGTCAGGTCGTTGTCACTATAAATATGACGTCAGTGTAACTCAAGTGCATGTTTTCATTTTATAATATATATAATATGCTCTATGTGTGCAACATTATTTTAAGATACCCTCTGCATTCATTTTTTACTCATAGTTTAATAATTTTTTTTCCAAAAAATGAGAAATTTTGGTATTAAGAATGTAATGAACTACAAGGGTAAGACATAACATGAAAAAGTTCCATCCATTCAAATTATCACTTTGATGTTTTTCATATATTATCTGTATGTTAATTTATAAAAACAACTGTAAAATTTTAGGAAATGCTGAAATATTTAAACCGATAGTTCATTACATTCCCATCCCATCGTAAGTAGTAGGCAATTATAGTTTTATTTAAATATAACAATAGCTTTGGTAACAGAAGGTTTTTTGTAATTTCGAATAGAAGTTTCGTAATAGAAAGTTTTTCGTGTTTTTCATGAACAATCGTTCATGAAAATGATATCTTCAGAAACGCATTAAAAGTTTTAATTATCAAAATCTGAAAGAAATATTCACCTGCTAAATATTCAAGTTCATAAACTGTCCAGAATTTATGTTATATCTTTCTTAATCTCAACATAAAAATTGAAATTTATTCTTAAGTCTGTTAAACAGCAAATTTCCGCTACAAACATTTCATTTGAGAACTGAAAGAAAAAGATCCATAACTACACTTGGAATGGTAATTAAAAGGAACAATATCTCTTTTATATAACTATGCATACAGCGTTTGAAATAAAACAATTATTTTTTTTTATATTTGTCCGTAATTGGTTATTCAATAGAGTAGAGGGATACCTTGAGTAAATTAAATGTTGTAAATGTACTGTTATTCTGACACGAAAATTTCTTGGAATTCTAAAAATTTTCGCAAATTTCAGACCAATTTTTCTGGCAAATGTGCCACTCTAAATAAAATAATTACAATAGTTTAAAATATAATTAATTAAGAATTTATGTTTTTTTTAATTAAGTAATCCTATCAAATTAATAAGAAAAGTTTCATACAACGTCTTTTTAAAATGTTTTTTGTTTTCTATTCTCCACAGTAAATTTTATTCATCACATCTTTCAGATAACCTTTAAAAGAACAAAAAATAAAAATTAACATAAAATGTGCACAAATAAAAGTTAGAATCCTTACAGAATTAATAACTATTTCTTTTCAAAAATAATCAAAACACTGAGATATCTTTGATGAACAAAATGTAAAAAGTAATGTAAAATATTGGAACACAAATGTTGTATTTCTCCAGAGAACTAACAACTATACATTTATTTCAAAACAAATAGGAGACAACGCATGAGACCGTATTTCAGAACAGAAAAGGTAAAAATACGTGCCTTCATTAATTTATTTTATTAGTTTGAAAAAAAAAAACACACGTATTTTCTTTGCAACTTTTCTCTTGGAATCGTTTGAGTAAGATTATTTTCCTAAATATTATTTTCGCTTCAAATAGGAAATTTCTGAGAGGCGATATTGAAGACGGTTGATTCAGTTGGGGGCGTTACCCACCTGCATTCACTGATTTATATTTTTAACTCAGAAACTATTAACTATATTTTAAAGTTTTTCTTGTATTTTTAATGGTTTAATAATAATAATAATAATAATAATAATAATAATAATAATAATAATAATTATTATTATTATTATTACTATTTCTATTATTATTACTATTGTTATTATTATTATTATTATTATTATTATTATTATTATTATTATTATTATTATTACAATTTTTATTATTATTACTATTGTTATTATTGTTATTATTATTATTATTATTATTATTATTATTATTATTATTATTATTATTATTATTATTATTACTATTTTTATTATTATTACTAATACTATTTTTATTATTATTACTATTGTTATTATTATTACTATTGTTATTATTATTATTATTATTATTATTATTATTATTATTATTATTATTTTGCATGATAAATCGGGCTAACACAGCATATTTGATATATAAATTACAACTTTTTTTGCACAATAATTAAAAAAATAGTACATATTTGGTTTTTTTAGTTTAATCCTTTAAGAGAAGCAATATTTCTTTTACCTAGTGTTTTTTTTCTCCACTTTGTCTACAAATAATAGCTTTTCCTTGTACTTAAAAATTTATGACTCGAGAAAATGTCCAGAATCCATTTAAAGACAATATATGAATTTCAAAATGTATTTCCATTTAATTTATTGTTCAAAGTGTTTTTACATACATATTATAATCAACCATATACGTTCTTGAACTTTTAAATACAACATGAAAAGTCAGTATCGTAATGTTACTGAAGAAATTCCTTACTTTAGAAATTCACGAATCATTTATAGTATAATAAAGTTATGTTATTTATACTGTTATTTATATTTAACCTTTTTATATACATTTTGAAAAATACAGACATTAAACATGCTGTACAAATTATTTTAAATTGTATACTGTAAGTTAGCAGTTTGAAATTTATTGGGTTTTACGTAAAACCAAACTACATTTTTTATATTCATAAATTATTTTTGAACAGATTATAAATTGGATAAAAATATCTAAAATATTGGATGAATTGAAATTACTTAAATATAAATCTATTGCTTTAGATAAATTAAGAAAAATTCTGAAAAACTATTTAACATAAAATATTACGTTTAAAGGTAAATTATCAAAAATATAAAATGGACAATTTCATGCATAATCAATGTAAATGTAGTATGGCGAATCAGGGAATGTGTTTATCTGTATAAGTTAAATTCCTTAAGGGGTTACATACGTTCTAAAAATTAAAAAAAAATGATTCTTTTTCTTTTTACGGAAATTAAATCCTCATAGTTTGTAGAAGTACGGGCAAAAATATTTAAAGTGATATCTCTATTATTAAGAAAGATATGAGCAAAAATGTGAGCAAGCGCACGATCGATAAAATCGACCTTTCCGAAAAGATTCTACTAATGATTCTACTCCATTTTAAATGATCAGATTAAGGTGCAGAAGTGTCCACAGTATGGCGCAAAAATAGCAATCTAAGTGTAAGTTGAAAAAAAAATCTGTATATTTTTTTCTTCTAAAACTTTAAACGCGATTTTATGGAAACTACATTTTTCAACATGAACAACATGATAAATTGAACAATTTTTAACATATTTACACGTAATATGCCGGAGCCCAGAGCAGAAAAGAATATGTCATAACATGATCACACTACATGGAAAACACGCAAAAATGTACCTATATGTAGAAGTGATATTTGAGTTCGATTCTTTATGTCTTCGCAGTACCAAGTGTCGTAGTTTTAATGAATGTATTATTTCTGAAGGTAATGCATTTTGGTGTTTTCCCTGCTACAAGCGGGTATAAAGCCCTCCCCCGTGTTTTTTGCCATCACGTTGCAAAAAACAGAAATAACTGAAATCCTAATATAACTTATTAGGATTATACAACGTAAGTGTTTTCTTTTACAATTCGCATCAATAATTATATTATTGAGTTCATACAAGTTGTAATATGAAAAAAAAAAAAAAAAAAAAACATTTCAAGCACATTATCCAATCGCGAAAAGTATAAACAAAAGTATAAAGATAATGAATTTTCAAAGTTTGAAAAAAAATACAATTAGTTTTTCAGTTAATTCTCCGTCAGAAACAGACAATTCCATATCGGATTCACAGCTGATACACACATACGAAACACTTCCAGGAGTAGGAATGCATTGAATATGTGCCCAATGCACTCAGTGCATTGAACCCATTTTTTATCATCCTTCATGTTCTGTTTGCCACAAGCTAGGCATGGCCAGTATAATTCGTCGCTATCAACTATATCCTTTTTTATTCTATTTCCTTTCAGTTTCCTTAGCTGTTTTCCTTTCTCACGTTTTGAAATAAACTACTTCTTATTGTAAGATCGACTCTTCATTAGCTCATGTTCTTCGAATTTCTTTTTGAAAGGAGAACTGGTCATTACTGTAGCATTTTCAGTTTTTCGCTTCCTGGAACTACTAGTTTCAATGCAGTTTACTGTTGGAACTCGCGAAAACTGGTTAATGATACTCTTTGCAGTTGCAGGGGCTGTATTATTTCCAGTTAAACTAGACGATGCGCATGAACGTTTAGCAACGTATTCTTTATAATGACTAGGAACTTCCGATGTAGGCTTGCCAGGCTGTATGGAAACTTCTGTACCTAAACTTGAGTATTCGATGATACATTGTGATTTTCCGGAGTAGTGGCTATAAAATCCTTCACATTGCACTTTTTAAATTAAAAATAGGTCAGGGTGTAACACCCAATTGGTCATTTTACCCTTGCTTTGGAAGGGCGCCCTTTTCCCTTTTCCATCATATTGTTACAAACACATTATTTTGCAATTAATCATTCAACATGATGCTACTATTATCTTAAAAGCAAAATATTTCCAAATACAAAAATATTCCAATACAAAAGAAAAATAATCTAAAGGATAATTTTAATGGGCATATCCATGGAATGTTTCATTGTATTGTTTACATTACATTTAATTACATTCTTTGTTACCACAATTCTATATTTATTGAGAAAAATTAGCAAAAAAAAATTGTCGTTTGAACTTTTTTTGTTAAGTATCAGATATTTCATAATTTTTTTCTTAAAATAAAAAAAAAATTAAAAGAAATAACATCAAATAATTTATTTAACAAAAAAAAATGTGTCGTTTTTGTATAATAATTTATTTGAAACAATCAATATTATATTTATTTTTGCTTTAATAAAATAAAATGGTTGTCAAACTTAGTAAGATACCCTAAAGTGTACATTCTTATTAGGAGTGTCGATTGTATTCCCATAATACTACTCTCATTAATTTTTAAAGCTGAGAAAAAATAAAGATAAAAGAAGAAATACGAGAATGGATTTGCCATTTTATACTGCATCTCTAAATCCAATTCTTTTATTTCAGCAAAGGTCGTCTTTGAAAATTTATGTCCCAAATATCCACATTCAAGTCGCAGTTTAAATATCTGTGTTCTAAAAATAACCAAGTTTTCAATCCAAACTTGAAAAGCTTTTCTTGTAAAAGAATAAAAACGAGAAGACGGGATTTTTCAATTTATATGGACTAACATTACATGAGAAATTCGTGGATTCTTTTCATAAGCATTGCGAAATATTTAATAGTAGTAAACGTTAATAAAAAATGCTTTAATTTCTGCGAAACATCATTTTAATACACTTTCTTTCAAATTAAATTTTAGAGAACATGTTGTATCTACTGTAGAATCACCACCACTTGCGAAGGAGGCGGCATCACGCTCCTTTCATGACCAGAATTGTTGGGAAGAAGGTAGCCCGATCACGGTAAACTCCCCAGAAAATTTGTAAATTTTAACATTGGTTCATTTTTTTCACCTCATTGGAAAAATTAAAACATGATGACAAATTAATGTCTTCTACACTTTGCGGTAAGATAATATATTGTTTTATTTAATTATTGCACTGTTTGACTCCTTCAATTGGCATTTTATCTAATACACTCATTTATCACTGTTGGCAGTTCTCATTTCATAACTTAAGATACATTCGGGATTCAAAACAACATAACATTTGTGCCTTCTGTAATTGTTACTTGTTATCATTGTTCTTGACCTCTAATAGCAATTTTTCGATAATGAGAATGTAATTATACTGAAGCATATATATATATATATATCATAGTAAAATTATGAATCAGTAAATGTAAAGACTTAACGGCGTATATTCATAAACAATATTAAAAAGTAAACTAAAAACAATTAACTTCAAAATTTAAGTATATTCAAATATAGTATTTCCTTTTTCTTCTTCAGTGGGTAGAAAAGGCGTTAAAATATAAATAATCTAAGCTCTCCCACCATAACATCTATCTACAGCTATTATTTATATTTTAACCCCTTTTCCACCCAATGAAGAAGAAAAAGGCAATACTTTGACCTGGTTGTTTGAATATATTTAAATTTTCAGGTTAATTGTTTCTAGTTTGTTTATTAATATTCTTTATTAATATACGCCTACTTTTAAGTCTTTACATTTGGTGATTCATAATTTTGACATGATATATTTTGTTGCATTAATGTGTGGTGCTTTTGCGCCTATCTTACAATGATTTTCATAATTTTACTCTCTCTCTCTCTCTCTCTCTCTCTATATATATATATATATATATATATATATATATATATATATATATATAATTATAATATCTTTGAATTTCAAAAAACATATCAAGTTCTTGTAACATTCTAATTAAATCTCCTAAGAGATAATTAGTAATAAAGTGTAGACAGAATACCATATAGTTAATAAATTAACAAGTGCAATCATAATTTTACCATAGCATTTGCTTCAATGGTAATTGGCCAAAAATACTGAAAATATGAAGAATATTTAAAAAGGGAGAGAGAGAAAAAAAAATTATATAATAAACCGTAAAATGTTAATAATTTGAAGTTGATATCAAGTGAATACAAATGGATTTTGAAATGAAATATGAACTAAATATAATGGGAAATTGGATAACAAGAGATTTAAATTAGAATTGGATATGAAAAAACACGTGTAGATATAATCATCAGCCTGGATGTATCCACACGTGTTTTAAAAATAATACAGTATTTCATAAATATACTGGCATTTATGCTAAGATCAGTATATTCATCCAGGTATACTGTATTATAACCAGAAAACAATTGGAAATAGTAAAATTGGAAATAAAAAACTTGTAAAGAGTAGATAAAATATTTTTCTCACAATAATTATCCAAAAATCTGTGAACATCACAAGACATTTTATAGACTTTTTATAACTGATCATTAGTCTCACTTAATATAAAGGTGATCGGCTAAACGCACATTCACCATGACCATATAAAGTGTAAACAATGTTCAACCAGTTAATAATAGTCCTTATATATGTTTTAATTGTATTATTTTCTATATCATTTGCAATATTTTATCGCACACTAAAACAAAATAAATTATTACATAACATGTTTATATTTATATAATGTAATAAATGTTATTTAAAAGAGTTGATAATTGAATTTATCAAAAAAATAGGATAGCCATATAGTTTTAATTGATTTCGTATAAATCTAATATTTTTGTTTTTATTTATATCTGAGCATAGATATTTTATACGATGAAGGTAATTGATAATTATATTTTTATAAACTGATTTATGTAAACATGAAGCAAATATGGTAAAAATATTTACTTTAAATGGAAAGTCAAATCGTTTATCATAAATATCAAATATTAATTTATAATTATCATTAATATTAATTTTTAAGTCAAGAAAATTTATATTATTATTAATCAAATCATTTTCACTTAATGTAAGCTGATTAGGATAAAAATTGAATGGTGATGTGCAATTTTTATCATTAAAATAAAAAATGATAATGTCATCAATATAGCGATAAAATACATAATCATTGTGCGGACCAATATTTCTTTCATAATAATATAAGTAAAGGTCAGAGAGAATACTAGAGGCGGTCCCACCCTGCGGTATTCCCTGGCATTGTTTATAAATAATATTGTCATATATGATGCAATTATTATGCAATGTAAAGTTTAATAAAGTTTTAAAAAAAATATGGAAACATGATCTTTTAATTTTAATTGAGATTTAAATTCTTTAAATAATATACACATTGTTTTATGTAAGTCTTTTATATCAATGTTATTAAATAAATCATTAAAATCCAATGTTTTTATGAATTTTTCCGGATTGATATTATGTATTTTATTAAAAAGCTGAAAACTGTTTTTTAGGCAATGTTGGTTATTATGTTTTATTGTTATATCATATATCTGCTTTAAAATATTAAGAAGTAAATTGCTTGCATTATTATTATATGTGTTACACCCGATGGTAACTGTGCGAAATTTAATTGGATTTTTAAGAAATTTTGGAATTATAACAAGATAAGGATAATTTAAATTATTACATTTGATTTTTAGTAATTTGTGATAATTTAATAATTTTCTATTATTAATTTCAATATTTAATTTAGTTTTATTAAAAATATTACTTGTGTTAATTGCATTGTGAATTAACACTTTATAGTACTCTTTACAAATAATAGCATAATTATTTGGAGATTTATCTACATAAGTAATTATAAATTTGTTTTGTAGTTTTGATATATGTTTATTTATATTTTTGAAAGCTGCATGTGTAATATGTTGATAATTTTTTATAATTTCATTTTTAAATTTATCTATTACAGAAAATCTCCATTCACTAAAATACTCGATAGGTTTATTGTAATCAATAGCAATTTTATATGTAAATAAATCAATATCTTGAATAAACTGCATATATATATATATATATATTCATTGAATCATTAAACTTTTAAAAACTATCTTTTACAATTACAGAGTAAAGCGGGATTTTTTGGTGACTGATGAATGTATTTTAAATACATTAGTTTACAAGAAAAAGACAGAACTATAAAGCTTCAATTTTGTACTAGGATTTTGTGGTAATAATTTAATACTAGTTCAACTTAATTCAATGCACAATGTAAATTGTTGTTGAATACAGAAAGTAATCCTGAATTTCCAAGACCAGGAGAAGGTTTCATAAACGAATGATTTCAGAGATAAGTTGTTCAAAATAGTCGGTCAACCTAACCTTACTGACGCAAAGCCCAGTCGTGTAACATACATTTTATTGAATTTACTGCCCCAGAAATTATTTTAACTGTATACAGGCGAAATTTATCCTGTTGGAAACTTGTACTTGCGACAGTCTGTCTCTGTGTTAAAAACACGAGTAAGATATCGGTATTAATCTGAAAAAGCATCATTAATAAGTAATACATTATGCTTACTAAAAATGAGCGTCCATTGGTGCTGATACATCCATTTTGACCTGCTCTGGGGCGCTTTAAATTGTTGAGGAATAATTCATTTGCCGACAATTTCAGCTCTGGATTTTTACTGGATTTGTTATTTCTGTTTGGTAATCAAGATAGATTTTATCATTGAACATGTTTTGTTTTTATCCTTCGCAATATACGCATTATGCGCATTTATGACTAACTGTACCTTCTTTACAGTATTGCCAACTTACCCCATTTTAAAACTTTCCAACATAGTTTAAAATTGTTTATGAATTGGGATTGTCTGTCCATGTGTCCATGCTCTAACTCGCGTAAATATGACATATATCATTTATACACATCAACTAATAGGCAAATAATTAGTTAAATTTAAAAATGCATACTACATCTGAAAATGCACTTCCAGCAATTATCGCTCATAGACAGTAATATAACCGATTTAATTTTTGTGTTATGAAATACAATTTGTGTGGATTCCCATTTAATTGATCTATGTTATTGAGGTTCACTATTGCATATTTGGTATTGAAAAAGAAATGTGTAGTATTCATAGTTCGTTCACAGGGAGACACAAAAGAAATCCGTTACATTACGGTCTGTGGTGAAACCTTGTTTGCGGTATATTTTAATGATGATTTTGAAACATATTGATATTGATATACATCAAAGAAATGTACCACAATATGCTTACTGCATAATATTGTGTGCATAGCATTTGTCATTCATTTACAGGGACACAAAAATTAAATCGGTTACACTACTGTCTATGAGCGATAATTGCTAGAAGTGCGTTTCCAGTTGTAGTATGTATTTTTAAATTTAACTAATTGTTTGCATATTACTTGCTGTGTATAAATGGTATAGGTCATATGCAGCAATGCACAAAAGATTCAAATGCATTTCTTTATTGACGGAAATTGCTGAAGGGGATTTTTTAACTGTGTTAGGCATTTTCTTTCTGAACTATTTTTTTACTCAAATTGTTTACTTAGATATCATCTTTGACATTATTAAATAGTAAAATTTTTTTACACTATTCTCAATATGTTGGAAAATATTTCATAATCTATGCTTTTCGCATAATATTTCTTTCTTTTTTCATTAAAAAATACTACCATTCTGCTAGAATTTCTGCATAGCAATTTTTATTCTCATTTGAACCATTCCGTGATTTAAAAAAAAACAAGAATAAAAAATCATGCGTCAAGCATAGATTATGAAACACTTTTCAACACAGCCAGAAAACTGTAACGAAACTTCACCGTTAAATAAGGTGAAAGAAGATATGTAAGTAAACAGTTTAGAAAACATATAACACATTGAAAAATATAGTTTTTGAAATTACCTTCCAGTGTCAAAAAAGTAGTTGAATTATTTTGTGCAGCCCCGTTTATGAACAATAGATGTGGATATATAGTATGATAAAACTTAGTTCAGTTAGAATAGTTATTCACATTTAGAAATTTCGCCAATCGATGGAAATGCACTCGAAATCTTTTGTACAGCCTTGTATATTATCTGAAGACTTTTGTACACACAGCATATTAAGCTAAAAGGGAACTTAAAACTCACTCGCAGCAATTACCAACCTTAAACGACAATGTATCTTTATCTTTGCTTAGCCCTGTATATGAATTTGTTTATATTCCACAAACATCTATTAGTCTACTAAATATATTTCAGCAGGAAAATGCATAAACACAATTAAAAACTACCCTTAAGCAATTCATTCCCATAGTCTGTAGTACTTACGAATGCCCTTGTGTAGCCCTGTATAGGATCAACCGAGTTTAGAAACACTTACGTACTATGAAAAAAATTCGTTAAACTTAAACATGCAAACCAAAGTTGAAAATACACTTATCACCCATAGACTATAAATATCGCACATGTACTTTTAAGTAATATCTTTTGTGTGTCCCTGTAAGTAAACGCAATGTACACAAGAGAGCAATTTATAGTGCACCTCAGTAATGCATATAATTTTCATTGTGTTTCAAATAGTGAAATATCACTAAATTACACTGCAAACGATTTTTCTCCATAGAACGATGTGTAACAGAATTCTTTCGTTTGACCCTGTAAATGAATAATAAAAGCTTTGAAACCCATTATCTACAAAAAGCATGTTTTAATGCGCTTCATAATTATATATAATTTGCATTATGTTTTAAATGACGTAGCGTCATCAAAATGCACTTGAAATGATTATTTCCCATTGACTGTAATGTAACGGAATACTTTTGATTATCGCTGTAATAAAAACTATAAGTGTTACACACTTCTGTTGAAATAGGGAACATGCTATAGTTAACGACAATAACATGCAAAAATTTTCGTACAATCGAAGCATATTTATGGGAGTTAGAGCACGGACAGACGGCAGACAAACCGATGTGATAAGCACTTTTCAACTAGGTTGAAAAGTGTTAATAAAAATCGATTAAAAAAATTCTGGTAGAGTAGTACTTTTTTTCTTTAAGAAGATAAGTGGACAGCACTGCTTCTTTGTATATATATCACCAGTGATTCACGTGTGTTTTAAATTAAATCTTAGTATTAGGCATGTTTAATAATAAAAAAGAAAATGCAGTCTCAGAAAACATACGTATTCTTAGAATTTGATGGAGGAAAAAAAATAGAAAACGCAGTAAAGAAAATAGATGTATAGGACGTTACAAAAAAAAAAAAAAAAAAAACGATTTTTTAAAAGGCAAAAAATTAGGGTGATTAAAAAACAAAAACAAAAAAAAACAGACGTGAATAAAGTGAAGTGCAGTTCTGCATCTTTTGTATCTTGTTGATGTGTGATCTGCTTTCAGGAATAGACATTAATAACTGCTACGTGTCCCTAAAATCGCTGGCAATATTTTCCTATCAAAAATCACACAACTTGGGACTCTGTGCTTTGTTTTCACTTTTATTTTTTTAAATAATCATTTTTATAGTCTTAATTTTTAATAAATAATTTAGAATAATTATTTTTATGTGTACAATAATTATACAAACAGATATACAATAATAATATCCTTAGGGTGGTCTGTGGAGACTCTTGTTCACTTCTGGTGGCAATAGAATAAATGAATTGTGCAATTGCGGACATGCTGCAAAACGCAACCGGGTCTATATTGGTATCAAGTATTATACAATACACCCTTCCCTAAAAACATTGCAACATAATTAAATGTTATCAGTCAAAATGCTGCCTCAGAAGTCTGATAGCTAAAAGCAGTAACATCCATCCTCGATCTCCGAGTGTGTTATAATATGAGTAATGCATTGGGTGTTCTATAATTGACTGAGATATTTTTTAAATTTCAATAACACGTATAGGTGACAGTTATTTAAATTATTCTTGAAAGAAAAAAAAATGTGTGGAATCAGGGAGGTCTTTAATGCACACCTTTTTTTAGTTTCAAATATTGCCGATAGATGGTGCTGTGCTATTTCAAACTGTAATGTTGCGAAAAAAAGTCTTGCAATTTTAAAACGTAAAACTTTCTTTGGCGTTTAAACAGTTAAACGAAAAGAAGCTGAGTCAACTTTGATAAATTTTTATACGTTAACTAGAGCGTTCTAACAGTTCGAGGTAGCTCAACAACATCTAGCGATGTAATTAGAACTAAATTAAGGAAACGTAGTAAAGAAATCCAAGACTTCACACATTACTCTCCTGCAAGAATGTAAGGGTGTCACCGTTAAAACGTTCAGCCTCTTTTGCGAAACCCTATATATACACATAAAGGCTGTAATACTAATTTTCCTATTTATAGTTAATTCTCCGAAAATTTAATTTAGAAAACCATTGTAAAGGCTTCGCTGTACAAAAATGAAGTGGTACTTTCTTGTTATAGCGATCCCTCAGAATGAATTGCCAATCGACTGAGATGTATTGGGAAGTTATGTGATGCATATGATATGACGTTATAGTTTATAAGGGGCCGTTAAATAAAAACCGAACACACACTAAAAAGTGAGTATGGAAAATTTTTATTCAAAATTAATTGCCAGAACTGTTAAGACATTTGTCTTATTGGGAGACAAAACGATCAATTCCAGTCTTGTGGAAAGTGTTAGAGTGCTGACGGATCCACAACCTCACCCACTTTTGCACTTCCTCGTCCGAATAAAACCGACGTCCACGAATGTCTTTCTTCAAGGGGCCAAAAATGTGAAAATCACATGACCATCAATCTGCTCAATCACATCAGGAGTAATGGCTCAATGGGCCTGTCCTGGCTGGGGATCGTCTGGCAGTGATATGCGTCCTTTTCGGAATCTCTTGTGACACTCGCACACATTTGTAAGTGACATTCAATGTTCGCCATACATAGCAGACATTCGATTCGCGTGTTTCTTTGTTTGCCTCCATTTCTAATGCTGAACGAACACACTTTTCACTACCCTCACCTACAAAGAACTTAAAAAAAACTGTAAGCACCTGTGAGCTGTCATTATGCATTTCTACCAACCCTCGAGATGGAAGTATCAATATATTACAACTATGTTGCCAGCTTTGGCAAGAAATGTGTTTTATGGCGGGTGTTCTGTTTTCATTTAACTGCCCCCATAATCTATTACGTATATATGACAAGTTATGATGTATATGACATATATGGCGCCACATAAGATGTAAATGTGACGTATATGGCGTATATATTTGAGCTTGGAGACAACATTGGAGTAATCGTAGTTTTGCGAGTAGCTATGAGACATATACATATAGGAAGTACCGATGAAATTTAAAAAAAAAAAACTTTTTTATTATTGGTTTATTTATTTATTTATTTAAGTTCTATTCACTACCTAATTCTGTGCGCATAATGTCTGTTGCATTATATTGTAATTTTATTTCAAATGTAACCTATAATTTTTTGATATCCGCAAAAATTGTAAACTTTAATTAGAAAATTTCTCTATTTGGCTTTTTTAAAAGCCGTAATGGAAGTTAACAAAAGCATTTCTTTTTTTTTTGGATAGATCCCAGTAAAACATGATAAAGCAACTTTGTGGAAGTATTAGAGTGACATAGTACCTGTCTTTAAACAAATACTAATTGAAAGAGAATTTGGTAGTTTCGTTTTCTAACTTAGAATTTATTTCTTTTAAAGAAGATTTTTATAAAGTTGCGTAAAAAGATTTTTTGTAATGATTAATTCTCAAATGTTACGAGTAAAAAATTCGGTTTAAGATATAACCCCCACTGACTATATAAGCAAACTGAAGAATTTATGACATATCTTATTGTTAGCTTTGGCTGCATATTCCTACAATTAGATGGCTTTGTCACTTTATTTCATTAAACAATGTTAAACTTATTTTAAAAGATTTTTACAAATATCTCAACTAAATAGATTTTGTTGAAAATAACAATAAGAGACAAGCATGGGCCCTATGAAGAAAGAACTGAAATTACTAATTTTAAATTTTACAAAATTTCTGTTTAATTTGCTTACTCTGTTGGTGAATTGCGAATTTTATCTCCAGAGATCCTATATTAAGAGTATATTGGTATTCGCGAGATGAAAAAAAATATTTTATATTCGATCATAATGAACAGAGGAAAGTATTTTCAACTAGGTAAATTATATTTAATGGTTGGAGTATCATAGTTAAGATTTATTCCAACAGAGCGAAAAATGCCGGGACCAGGACTCGAACTCGGGTACTTCGGCTTGTCGTGCCAACGCTCTTTCTACCAAGCTATCCCAACGATATCCTGAATGGGATATTTCACTCTTATTTGTTGGATAAGACTGCGAACTGCAGCGCTAATTTCATTCATCCGATCTATAACTATAGCATATTACATGATGAACCTGCAATAACACGGAAATTCCTGTATATCATGTAATATAGCTCGGATGATGAAATTAGCGCTGCAGTTCGCAGCCTTGTCGAACAAATTAGAAAGAAATATGTCAGCAAAGTTTTCGTTGGGATAGCTCAGTAGGAAGAGCGTTGGCACGGCCAGCCAAACTACCCAGGTTCGAGTCCTGGGGCCGACATTTTTCGCTGTGTTGGAATAAATCTAAACTGTGATACTCCAACTATTGAATATTTTATATTAGTTTTAGGTTTTGAAATGTCTCACTGAACTCCATGGTCGTGGGCTTAAAGGAGCCTGTCTTCCAATTTGCGGTGCTGAGTTCGACTCCCTGTGACTACATTGCACACATTTTCTGGAGCTCTCGGCTGTAATGTTTATTGATGCTGATGTCCTTGATGGATATTTCCACATAGACTGAAGCCTAGGGGCCTGTCATGAAAAAAGCTCTGTCGCTGAGAAATCCTTTGAGCTGTTTTCTTAAGACTTACATATAACTTAAAATATATTTATCAACTACATACAAATAAATTAGATAGTATAAATATTTATTTGATGAAAAATGAATGTAAAAAAAATAATTTAACGGTACAGAAAATCTTTCTTTATGATGCTCAAAGAAAGAATTTTGACCCTTCCCAGAAAAATAGGAAATAATGCTGCTGTCCTATATAAATATATTATTTTGTTAATTTACTCACTGTAAGTTTCTTCTTAAAGAAAATATTTGAAAAATAAATAAATTATTCCCAGGATTGTATTTATTTAATATATAAAATTCGAAGCAAAAGTGAACATACAAAAAATATATACCTATCTATCACTTTGATGAAAGGAAGACAGGGGGAGCAGGAGATGAGAACTCAAGCTAAGGAGCTAGTTAAATAGATAACCCGCCTCTGTGTCTATCTTGTTCTCATCTCAACGAAGTGGACATTGTTGTCAAGCAATCAAGTCTGATGTATGTTCTCACTAAATAAATAAATGCCCTACTCTCTTCAAACCAGAATCCCTGTTTTTGCGCTGGATGTTAAAATATTAAAGATACTATCGATATTTATATATACAATATGACAGTAGAACAGAAATTACAGATAAAAAGAAGAAAAGTATAAAAATATGATAAAAACTGAATAAAAATTTGTCTGCACTGAATAAAAATTTCTCATGCTTTAAAAGGATTTTTCATAACTTCAATGCAACGTTTTGTTAAACTAGAGGCATATTTAATGCACAGCCTTATTCATGCTGTATTGCATAAGGCGTATATCAGACCAACTTCAAAAGTGTCACAGATACATATCTAATTATGACTCTCAACTCCAGGCTTTACCCATAATTACTTAAACAAAAGTTTTACATTATTAGTTAATACATTCTGCTGTTATTTACAACATGCCATTGTTTTATTTCCGGTAAGTAAGGATAATGTGTTTAAACTGAATATTTTTGTAAGAGTTCAATATTATTTCTTTTTAATAGTACCAATAAACTTTAACTGTGTTAGAGAAAGTTAAACATTTTCTTTTCAAAACGAAACAACATTGAACTGTCCACACAGATTTTCTCCGTTTCATGATAAAAGTGTTAAATAAAATAGAAGGGAGAAGTTTACATCCTAGGGGATGGAAATTGAATTCACAACAGAACCTTCTAACTTACACTGTATGTTCAATTTATCTCTTCTGTTTCTATTTGTTTATGTTACATAGAACAAGGTTGTTTAGAAAAAGATAATGGTTTCGGCAAAGAACGAAGTAAGTATTATATGTAAAAATGAAAATGCTCTATATAGACTTTTAATTAAATTTAAATATGATATGCTGAAAGTTTTTTGGAAAATTATAAATCAGGGTTTCCATACATTTTTATATTTAACATTATTTTAGGTATTTCGCGAATCTACTTAAATCTTGTTTGTACTCTCTTGAAATAGAACAAAATAAAAATATCCACGAACATTGAAATTTTGATCAATTTAATTTAGTAGTTAATGGTTTAATTATTTTTTACAATTAATAGAAATTATACAACAAGATTTATTTTAAAGATACAAAATAAACATACTACCAGAAAAAAAAAACTTTTAAGAAAACCATCTGATAGAAATTAAATCCATACAGTTTATGTGCAAAACATTCACATTAATATACAAATATTTTTGTCTAGTACACAAAATAAAGAAACAGTAACAAAATTAGAAGAATAATAAATGCTTTATTTATGTTCTTTGATCGTTTACGAAAAGTGTTATAGCTTTGTAGTTATTACAAACATAAAATATTTTAATTAAAAATAGGAGTCTATATCTGTTCGGTATCACAAATATTGCTAGTGAAATCACAGTTTAATGATTTTAAGGAGCTAGCATCTAATCCTCCAGGATGGAGAAGATATTGAAGAGACCGAACGAATGTCGTGGTGGTGTTGTGGTTAGCACACTGGTTTACAAATAGGAGTGCCGCAGTTTGAATCCCGGGCCCCCGGTGAGCTCCACAGGAACATAAAAACCTTTATTAAACAAAATGAAAAGCAATTTAAGTTATAAAAAACACACTTTATTTTGAAAAACCTAAATTTCATCTGAATTTTTGTTCAATATTTCGAACAACATTTTAAACAAAATGAAAATCAATTTAAAATATAAAAAACACACTTTCTTTTGATAAACCTAAATTCAATATTCATCTGAATTTTCGTTCAATATTTTTATGAACAAAAATATATAAGTAGAGAGAAAATTCAGAAATTTGTATGATCAAAATAATAAGTATCAACGTGGAAAATCCATATATTTCATATAATGTGTAAAATATTAACTTCAGCGTAAATTCATAGAATGTTAATAAGGTATTTCATAATACTGTTGTGAGCTCGGGGTTCGAAAGGACTGATGCCAATATATAAGAACAATCAAAAGGCTTTATTCACTATAAACAGTGCAATACGAACACCAATATATTCTGAAAATTAGAAGATATTCAGTAATCTTCAAATCCAATAAAAGCACAGCAAAATTTCACACAGAAACAATGCGTTCAATACGACGCATCAACGACAAAATCAATCCGAGAAACACAGTTCTCAATGCAAAGCCTCTCGTATGAATTCAATCGCAGTTGACAGACAACTAACTGAACTGAACTGATGGAGGTCCTTATATAGGTTTCAGAGATCTTTCCAGATTATTCCAGAGCCTTCAGATGCTAGAAATTACCAGAAAGTGCTTTAACTTTCGATAGAGAACCTAAGCGAGAAAGGATCCCAATGTACAGGTATAAGGGGGGGGGGGTTGCACAAAAAGTCGCCAAATCCGTCGCCAACTTGGCGACATTTGGCGATATATCGCCAAATTTGGCGACAAAAATAAGTCGCCAAAACCATCGCCAACTTGGCGATAAACCCATTCCTTGGCGATTTTTCCATAGACTTCTTATAAAGATGAGGGTGTAAGGTTGTTTTTCTTGCAAAGCATCTGAGGCCTTTAGCATTGAGTTACATGATGCTCAATAGGAAATACATTAATAATACTGCAATTTTCACAATAATAAAATAAAATAAAATAAATTTAAACAAATGGAATATTTACAGATATATACAAAATTCATAACATTACTATAGTACATATAATTCCTGTGGCCTAGATATAACATGTATGCTATAAGTAATTCTGTTACCGGAAATTTTTATAAACAGGGCAGAATTTAAGTTTTTACGATACTTTTACTAATATACTACAATGGACTTAAAAAAAAAAGTTTTACTGCTAAAATTCTATAATTCTATATATGTACAAGATGTCCAAAAATTATTGCAATTTTTTGAATCTGAAAACTAAAAACACACATTTTTCTTTAAACACAAACCAGTAACTTTAATCTATTCATAATTTACAAATTAGTTACAAATATTAGTTACAAATATTCGCAAATGATACCGCTGCCGGCAATATTCTGTTGTAATAGAAAAACTGCATATAGAGGCAACAAGCAAGATTGCGATTTTTGAGCTGTCGTTCTTGTATGAACCTATGCATTTTTGTGAAGAGTCTTCTAATGCAACAAGGATATACATTTACATTACATATTTTAAATTACCTGTCATGAATATTTCATCAATTCAGACTTCACATAAATTGTTATAGTATTCAAGACTAATGTAAATTGCATGCAAATGCAATGACTAAACGTGTGACGTCATTGGCTGCTAAAACACCGCCGTCTAAATAATAGACCTGAGCGCTGACACAAACATTATGGCAGTCGTAGGCGGAATTTTTTCATCGTACGTACTGTCCTTTGAAATTCAACACCAATAATTTCTAAAAGTTTTTTTCGCCTTATTTTTCTGATATTCAATAAGTCAAAGAAAACTTTTAGAAAATACTAGAGTGTAAAATTAAGGGACCGTACAAAGGTTTAAAAAAATCCGCCTACGAGCGCCGCCTCTTTTGTGTCAGCGCTGAGGCCTAGTATTCAGAGAGCGGTGGTTAAAACATAAAAGTTAGCAAGCTAAAAGGCGACAAAAGTAAGCCTTAATTTTAATAAAACATACTCATAAAAGGCGAAATATTATAATTTGTGTTCGAGTAAATTAATAACATAATTAGTTTGAAATAAAAACCATATTTAGCGTATTATCATAAATATCATCACACAAGGAATGTAATATAACACACTCCTTTGGTATATTATTAATATTATTTCAGAAGTAGTAAAATTTTCTTATTTAAATTTGACTAATTATTCTACATAATAAATTACAATGAATGTGATTTCATCGAATACAGTCCCATAGTAAAGAGTCAATGGGACAGGATTATCTCGTAGTAGTATACTAATTAATTTAAATCCCAAAAGTTCAAGGTAAAATTTCACAATAGGATCTAGCAAAACTTGAATAACAAAAATTTCATTGTAGCATTAGTTACAAAATATCTATGTAATCCGTATAATATCCTTTGGTGAGAGCGCAAACAATGCAATTCACATTGGTGTCCAAAGATCAATACAATTATAGGTGTTGCCGGAGCAGAATTTACTCCTTGCAAAAATCGTTAGAAAACACAAGTCTACAATTAGCTAGAACACAAGAGATGATACAGGCAAAAAATCTTCATAATATCATATTCCTTTGGTATATTAAAGATTACTGAGGTCAGGAACCTTAACTTCGAAATTGACCTACACTGTTAAAAATTTGCAGCAAACTGTCCAGTCATTTGACCATTTTTATAGAAAACGGTTACATAACCGTAATTTAAGTCTATTCTGACCATATTATTTCATACATTATGGTTTAGAATAGAGTTAAATTACGATTATGTTACTGTTTTCTATAAAAACGGTCAAATGACTGGAAGGTTTGCTGTAAATTTTTAACAGTGTATGAAAACAAGAAAATTTTAGGGAAACTTCGAAAGAATCTTTTTTCTTCGAACATATTTTGAGTTCTTCAAACAGAACAACGAGCATCAAAAGCTAATCATCAACTATCGTGTAAAGAAACTCGCTTTCTTGACGCTGTTCCCATTTATATATCCATACGTCCTCCGAAGAAAATTCTCGTAAAGTCCGTAAATTACTCAAAAAAACTTACCGGTGATCTCCGGATTCACAATAGATAAGTCACGATGACCCCTCGGAAGGGAACTGGGTGTGTGTAAAAATCTGAATGTACATTGCACACGGTAGACAAATCCATCGTCTCCCATTTTTTTTTTTTTAATATGATAATGAATATTGCTAAATTTATATTTTTTAATGTATCTGTATAAAATTTAACATACAAAGTAGATTTTACAATTTTACGATAATATACTAGTTTACTTTACTAGATTTTACTATTTAAAAAAGTTTTCTCACTGTTAAAAATTCTATATTTCTATACATGTATTTTTCTTATATATGAAATGTATTAAAATATTAAAATTTCAGTTTTAATCTAAAGTTTAAATTAATTTCCAATTTAAAATATCTCAAGCCTTAAGCAAATGAATTCTTGGCTAACTTTGTATTCTCAGTCTTCTGGTTGAATCAGACCAGTCTTGCAAGAAAGCTTGGTGGACCTAATCTTGGAGAGGGTGAGGGGTGTTAAAGGTATTAAAATATTAAAATCCCATTTAAAATCTAAAATTTAAATTAATTTCGAATTTAAAATATTTTTATATCATAATGTCTGATTCCGAATCTGTCCATGAAAAGATTTTCTTGGCCCGACAATTATTACTCTTATATAGTAAAGTCTATCTTACATTAAGATTTAAAACGTAAGCTAAGCGTTATTTGAAATTGTCTGCGGTTTTTCTGCAGCAGTGCTTGGCTCATGTTCTTGTTCAAATTGCAAGTTCTTGATTAAAAGATGATATCACGCGCTAAGAATACAGAATGTAAGCTAATCAGGCTTCGCTAGAAGCCATGATGCAAATGTAAAAAATTATATGTCTCGGGGAGGGGGGGGGGAGTCCGTAACTGTTACCGAACTCCTAATACACTGGATATAATGTGAACTGCTTCATAAATAAGTTCGGCTAACAACGAGCTATTTATTTTATATCTAACTACTAATATTATATTTGACATAAGTCGCGTAGACTTTTTCTGTGTGTGGAAATTTTCAATGGACTTGTAATGCAATAAACAACGGCCACAATCTCCTCGATTCACATGTATTACAGAAAATTATTATTGCTTTTGTTAATCACTTGTTTCTTCCAATGCGATGTTTGGAAACAGCTGCTACCAGCTAAAAATGTGTCGAAAAAAAGGATGAAAAATCATGCAAACTCAATGCAGTCGGCCAAGAACTGTCCTTAAAAAGTCCCCTTGACGGATTAAAATGTCTCAAATTCTGGTTATTCTGTAAGGCGAGATTTATTACTACATTGAAAAACTAATTAACAGCCAAGTGTGTTCCGCATTCATGAAATAAAAACCAAAATTCTGTCTTCTGATTCATACTCAAGAAAAGGCTCTCCTATAAATTTTTCATGATTTTTCTCTTGCAGTCTACCGACAGTAAAAATGAAACCACATCTCTTGTCATAAGAAATTATGTTTATGAAATGACTTTATATACAGGGTGTCCATAATTAAACGACCCTACTTTAAAGTTGTCTACAGACAAAACTATTGGTCAGAAAGTTGGGAAATTTTATGGAGAACGTAATAAAGGGATGGGAATTTGTTTGAGCGAAAAAAAAAATTGTTCAAAATTTCACCACCAGAGGGCGTTTTTATAGATAATTTTATACATAATTTAGCATAACCTTTAGCATACATTTGCGATAGTTTAAAATATTTATTAGAACATATGTTCGACATGACGGACATCATTTTCAGCTACAATCTGGAATCGTAAGATAGCATGTTCCACAGTCGTCCGGAGTGTTTTGGGAAATGCTAAGAACATGTCATAAAAACAGTTTTATTGAATATCTTTTACTGTAATAAAATTTGTAAACTATCGCAAATATATGCTAAATGTGTAATTCATTAGAAAACGCCCTCTGGTGGCAAAATTTTGAACTATTTTTTTCTTCGCTCAAACAAATTCCATCCTTTCATTATGTTCTCCACAAAATTTCACAACTTTCTGACCAATAGTTTCGTCTGTAGACAGCTTTAAAGTAGGGTCGTTTAATTATGGACACCCTGTATGTACGAGGATTTTTTTTTAACCCCCGATGGGCCATTAAAAGAAGACAAAAATAAAGAACAAAGTCAATGTATTACAAAAAGTTATGTACAGGCATAGTTACTTAATTGCCGTGAAATTGAGGAATTTGTCATAACGGTGGACAAGCTTTCCGAGCATCGAAGAACGCTGCCGCCAGTGATGTGATGTGAGCCTGAACGATGACTTAATGTTCATAATTCGTCTGGAAGCTTTTGCCTCCTAGCCTGTTCAGTGAAGAGATGGAAAGCACTCGGCGCTAAGTCGCGACTATATGACGGATAATCAAACACGCCCCGTTTAAACTGCTTCAGTAGCTGTTTGGTTACAGTAGAACAACAACGTCACTCAGACAGAACTCCGTACACTTGGGTCATTCTTCGGTGAATTTCTGCTGTACTATTCCCTTCTGCTTGAAGAAAGTTGATAACACTACGTAACTGCCACTTGGCGGAATCAAAGATTAAAGACGATCACTGAAGAATGCCTACGTGGGGCGAAATGCCCACGTTTACTTCACATCTAGATGAGAACAGTCTATGGAGATGGCATCAGAAAATTCAGAAATATAAAAGTTCTCTCGCAGCAGGCTGCGGTGGAATGATGCTGGTGTAGAAGAAATCTGGATGTGCGCTTTGATGCTTTGATTGGTGTCGGAATGGTGAGCATAGGGGAAGGGAGGAGGGGAAAGGCCCCCATCAGAGCCAAACTTTTTTTAATTTTTATTATTATTATTTTTTAATCTAATGAACTCATGCAAACAATTTATTTTAAATAAGGTACAAACAATTAGTTTATATAAGATTCATATAACTAAATTATGTAAGATGCAAAGAAAATTAAGTATGGTTACAAATAAGATGCAAAAAATAATATAAATAAATATTTTTAAAATTCCTACTATTAGCTCACACTCTCTCTATATATATCTTGTTGGAATTTTCAATCGTTAATAAAATATTTTCTATTCATCCAATCAAGTTCAAATAAATTTTTTTAAACTTGTACTGGATGACAATTGATGTTAATACAGTTTTTTCAAATACTAATTCATTAATTAAATTTAATTAATTAATTTTAATTTTTATATGGGAGAAAAATTTTTTTTGTAATCTTCAAGTCTCTGCTTCACCGCTAAATATACGACTGCTGGTTGAAGAGCTCCCCCTATCGGCATTAAATTCTCTCTCTCTTATAAGAGATTATACTTACTCTAATAAGAGAAGCAATAGAAATTAATACATCCAAAGACGCATGCAATGATATAGTTCATTCAGCGATTGATTGCCGCTGGAAAAAGATGTTAGAGGAGGGGGAGAGAAAGAAACAGAGAGAATTGAATGCCGATATGGGGAGCTCTTCAACCAGCAGTCGTATATATAGCGGAGAAGCAGAGACTTGAAGATTACAGCTGATGATGCTCTAGCCAGGGCGAAAGCGCTTTTGTGGAGTGGTGAAGATTTTCATTTGAAACTGTTTTACATTTTTGAAATGAGGGACGTTTTTAGTGAAAAATTTTAACCATGTTTTTAAAACAATGTCTGAATGTAAAATGGTAACATGGACAATAAATACATCTGATTACGTTTTTAAGAAATTATAGATCTGATGAAAATTTTAATGAAATTGCAGAGAGTTCACAATTCATTTCATAAAAATTTGACAAGCATTCGAATTTTTAATAGAAGACCATTGCATCCATTGCAAAGGCGTAAAAAAGACAACACACTTTGATTACGAACATGAAAGTACGCAATAGATCTTAAAATTTCCTTTAAAGTATTTTTTTTCATTGCACTTAAAATTTCCTTTAAAATATTTTTTTTCCATTGCATATTAGCGTCTTTACAAGAAAAGCTTCATCTAATGAGAAAAACTTCTGAATTAATTTCAGCTTTTTTAACTGTTTATGTACTTCAAGAAAATACATATTTATTATTATGTACACAGCAAACGGCTTTTCCCCACAGGCCGTAATGTAACGGAATACTTTTGAATGTCACTGTAAACGACCTATAAATGCTTCACAGTTTATTCTCTATAACAAACATGTTATTGTAATCTACAATAACATAGATTAATTGCATGACAATCTGAGAATATTTACGCGAGTTAGAGTATGGACAGACAGACACACAAACCGAATTCATAAAAACTTTTCCACTACGTTAAAAAATATGATGTTTTCTATTGTTCAATAAAACAGCTAAATAGGCAAATACGTGATGCAAACACAATCATCTCTTTCCTTAATTTTTCAACAGAAAATCTGTTTCCCTTTGTTAGTGTTTAACTTTGATTATATTAAATAACATACAAAAAACTGTAAGTGTAATTTTTTTGTCATAATCTTTAATCAAAATTCATACGGTAGGGAAACCACGACAATAATTTATGACCACCTGTTAACTCTTCATTTAATTCTTAGTCAGACATTATGCGTGAAATTTCAGTTCCTTCTATTAGAAACTATAAACATACAAGTATTTTTATTGTCAAAATGAACAGCAAAATTAAATAGATACCATATACAAATGCAATGGATATTTCCATCAAGTTTTAAACACAAATTATACTTTGCTTTGTTGGAGTTACATACAGTGGTGGCCAAAAGTGTGGACATTTTTTGAAAGTTTCATGTTTTTCAACTTTGTGTGCTTGCAGAATATATTAATTTTCACTTAAATGCAAACGTTTATATATCAAAGTGAAGGTAATTGAATGTAGAATTTAATAATAAAAACAGTATTACAATATCTGTATTACAAAAAAAGTTATGCAACTAATAGTAAGATCTATCTTAGATTTGCATTTTTTAAAGTGATACTTACACAATCAATACTTAGTAGGATAACCCTTATTTTTTAAGACAGCTTCACAGCGTTTTTCATCGAGTGAACGAGTGTTTGGAGTTCATCTTTCGTAATCACATGGTGCCAAGAATCAATTATAGCTTCAATAAGTTGTCTTTTATTGGATGGACGTTTTTTTCGTACAAGAATTTTTAAACGTCGCCACAAATTTTCAGTTGGATTGAGATCAGGGCTGTTTCCTGACCATGGTAATATATCTATGCCTTTATTTTGAAAATATGATTTGAATACTTTTGCTGTGTGGCATGGAGCTGAATCCTGCTGAAAAATAAATGGTGCGTTGTTGGGGAAGAGATCCCTGATGGAAGGTATCAATTTTGGTTCCAGGACAGTTTCGATGTATTTTTTGGCATTCAGGATGCCATCAATCGCTTGAATTCGGCCCACACCATCTGCAGAGATACATGCCCAAATCATGACATTTGTTGGGTTTTTTGTAGTTGCTTCAATGCAATCAGGATGAAGTGCTTCTCATACTCTACGACTCACGTATTTTCTACCATCACTACCAAAGAGCGATATTTTACTCTCATCGCTCCAGATTACTTGCTTCCATTGATTTTAGACCATTTAATGTGTTCTTTTGCCCACTTAACTCGTTTTTCGCGTTGCTTTTGATTTAAATATGATTTTTTCCTTGGAATTCTAGCTTGTACTCCAAATCCTGTTAACCTTCTTCTTATTGTTCTTGAACTTACTGCAATACCCGCTGCATTCATTTCTCATCTAATGGCATCTGATGAAATTTTTCTATCTTGAAGGCATAGCCGTTTAATTTTTCTATCGGCAATAGCACTTGTGCATTTTTTTGGCCTGATTTGGCCTTATTTTCCACTGATTTCGTGTTTTCATAACGTAAATAGAACTTTCGTACACCAGAACAAGTCACTGAACCACCAACTTGTCTCGCAATTTCAGCATAAGAGAGGCCATTTTCTCTCAATATGACAATTCGGCTTCTTTTTGTAGATGTCCAATTAGTTCTTCTTGTTGATGACATTGTATAAAATTAGTTTAATTAATAAAAAGGACTTTAAATATTCCAAAACAGCAATACTCTATTTAATTATACTAGTATGCATCATTACGCAAAATATTTCCACAATAATAACTCTTTTACCATCCAAATATCCTAAACTATAGTTACAGACATTTGATTGGTCCTCAGAACAGTGTTTGTGATTGGCTAGTACGCTTTTATTACAAAACACGGCCTTATTCAAAACGATTTGTGTTTGTTTGTTCTACTAAAATGAGCATAACGTTTTTTGTAATACAGATATTGTAATACTGTTTTTATTATTAAATTTTACATTAAATTACCTTCAATTTTATATATAAATGTTTGTATTTAAGTGAAAATTAATATATTCTACAAGCACACAAAGTTGAAAAACATGAAACTTTCAAAAAATGTCCACACTTTTGGCCACCACTATACATTACGAATACATTACATATTCAAATTTCGAAATCTGTGTAGGGAAGTGGAACAAAATGAAATTCTTTATACCACATCTCTTACTTAAGGCGTTTACTAGGCAGTCAATATTTCCACTTGAGTAAGATTTTAAGCAAGAAGAAAATATATTTCAAATTGGAAAGTATGTAAACATTTTATTGGATGTGATAAAGATGATCATGTTTTCGGTGTAAAACCGATTTTATTTTCTTTATTAAATATTTAATAAAATTTCTTTAATAAATTGAATGATTCAAATATAAGTGAGAATATCTGCCTCAGCATTTAATAAAACATATTCTCAATATAAAAAAGAGTATTTTTACTTTCTTCTATCTATAATAGAAGAAAGTATTGTAATCGAATTTTTTTTCGACTTCCGGTTTTCGACGTATTTACACGTTTTAGGGGGTCAGAGATTCCGAAAAATGTGTTTTTAAAAAATATCTGTATGTCAGTCTATCCATCCTTTTTGTATCATCGAAAAGTGTATTGCAAAGTGTATTTCGGCTATGGTCATAAAGTCCCACGTGAATTTTGGGATATTCCGCCAGAAAGGGGCGGAGACATACTTTTAGACATTTTTACTTACCCATCATACGTAGTATAGGATAAGTCTTGTAATCGTTTTGAAAATCGAAATTTTTTTTTGACGAATTAACACGTTTCAGACACTGGAGATTCCGAAAAACATATATTTAAAAAAAAAATTTTGCCGTCCGTCTGTGTGTCTGTGTGTCTGTGTGTTTGTGTGTCTGTAAACGCTCTATCTCCCGAAAAAATTGAGATAGAGACTTGCAATTTGGTATGTAATTAGTATGTACTAATGGGAAGAAGCCTATTTAATTTCAATAACCTCGATTAACCGGAACTATTTTTTTCGGACTCTCGAAATATTCGTTCTGATAAAAGGTATATAAAAATTTTCGAAATTGTTTATTTTAAGAAATGAATATAAAATACTATAAAAAGACATAAATTTTGCATAAAGCATGAAGTCGATCGGATAATTAGTTGCCGAGATATTTGGAATCCTATTTTACATACTCTTCGATTTTTCATGACCCTGTATTTCATCCAAATTTCACTTCAAAGATATATTTTAATTGGAAATTAATCAGATGCAATAAACGCTTAATCAGATGCAATAAACCGCTCCTTAATAGGATTATTATTTTTGGAGTTATAAGGCTGTTTCTTTCAAGCAATTCAGTTATCGAGCCTTTAAAGCTTAGGACGTCATCAAGCCACGATTTTATTTGAATTGCAATGCATTTTATAAGTAGTTTACACATTTTTATTTTAATATTTTACATTATGGATATCAAGGATGGGTAAGTATTACGGTGGCCCCCAACGACTATTTTAATCTATTGATAGGTTAACAGTTCACTTGATATACGACAAAAAGAAGCATGTTATCAGTTTAGGATTTATTTCATAATTATAAAATTCATAAAACTTTTTTATAAAATAAATGAGATGAATTTAAGCCCCCCCCCAAAACTACTTAATTATTTTTTTACTACAAGAGAAAATATGATATTAAATTATTTTTTAATGGTGTATAAAATGTTGTCTTTTAAATTAAAATTATTAAAACAACTCCACTAACAAGGCATGTTTCCATAAACGCATACTCAGAAAAATTTGAAAAAAAATTACAGAATATTCTTGTTATGAGGATATACAGGATGATTCATAAAAGATGGGCAGAACTTTAAGGGGTTATAGTACACTTAAAGACAAATAATATTAAATAGGAGACTAAGGGTCCCAGACGTATTCCCAAGGAGATAGGGGGCATTAAAGTTTAGGGTCCGAAATTTCAAATGATTATAAAACATGGAAAAATTGGTCGATTCGTTTGCGGTTTTTGCAAAAAATTTTCTTTATGCCAGTATTTTCTTGAAATAAAATTTTAAAGTTCAATTTCAAAAAATGCCGATAGGGGGCGCTTTAGACTTTGGAGTAACAAACAACTATTTTTTAACGTTATTTTTTGTATTTCTTTAAATGATTTCGAAATCTTAGACTTAAACTTAAATTTTGATCTAAAAATCTGAGTCCTAACGAGTAGTTAAGTAGCGTAAACTGAAATTTGAAATTTGAAACCCTTCTCCCCCCAGAACAAAAATCAGTTATTCCCGATCTTTGTGTCGTAGATTAGGCTCTAACTACTGCCGCGTTTTGCTAAAATTATTCTTTATGTCAGTATTTTCTTGAAAATAAATTTTAAAGAAAATTTTCAAAAAATTCCGATAGAGGACGCTTTAGACTTTGGAGTAACGAACAACTATTTTATACCGTTATTTTTTGTGTCTCATTAAATGCTTTCTAAAGCTTAGACTTAAACTTAAATTTTCAGCTCAAAATCTGAATCGCTGAGCGTGGTTCAGTAGCGAGGGGAGGGGGTTCAAATTTCAACTTCTGAACATAGTTCAGTTTGCACTACTTAACCATGCCCAACGATTCTGTGCTGTGATACGAGGCAAAAATACAACTTTCGTCAAGGACTGCATAGTCGGAATTCACTCATAAAGGCACTGGCACAGTTGGAAACGTCGCTCATGCAAACGTTAAAGCTCCATTCCTGACGCTAGTCACCGGGTGAAGAAGGAAACAGAAAGTATGCAAATGTCAAATGGGGAAGAAGAAGAACACGTATGCAAAATTTCGACACGATTCAGGCATAAAAACCACTGAACGGTGAGTCAAGTGTAAGTCGCTGTAGTAATGAATCGGAAGATGGTGCCCTTCACGAATAAGGAAAAGGCTGAGATGCATTTAATTTACGGAGCGGCAGATGGAAATGGTGCAGAGGCACAACGAATGTACGGAGAGCGATTTCCTAACAGGCGGTTGCCTAACCGCAAAACTTTCGAGCGCTTGCACAGACAGTTGTGTGAGACGGGATCATTTCTCGCTTCCCGGTCGAATGCAGGTCGTGCAAAAAAGGACGAATCAGTAGTTGTTGCAGAAGCCATTCTGGATGTAGTAGCGGCGCAGCCAAGTACAAGTACACGAACAGTGGCTAGCCAGGTGGATACCTCACAGTCCACGACTTGGAGGGTACTGAAGGATGAACATTTGCTCCCGTTTCATGTGCAACGAGTCCAGAAACTGTCTCCAGGGGATTATCCAAATCGTATTGAATTCGCCCGCTGGTTTCTGCAGCAGAACGCGCTAAATCCACATTTTGGACGAACTGTGCTTTTCACCGATGAATGTACCTTCACACGTGAAGGTACATTTAACACACACAATGCACATGTATGGGCGGATGTCAATCCACATGCTCATCAGAGACGCTTTTCCATCAATGTTTGGGCAGGAATCCTCGGAGACCACCTAATCGGACCGTACCTTCTTCCTGAACGCCTCAACGGTAAAACATACCTTACATTTCTGCAACATGTGCTGCCAGACCTGTTAAAAGTTGTTCCTCCACGCATCCGGCGGGTCATGTGGTTCCAGCACGATGGAGCGCCAGCCCATTACGTACGAGACGTCCGCAACTATCTGGACATCACATTTCCGAACAGATGGATTGGTCGAGGTGGTCCTGTTGCTTGGCCTGCTCGCTCGCCAGATCTTTCACCCCTCGATTTCTTTTTTTGGGGACGATTGAAGGCTCTTATGTATGAGACACCCATTGAATCTCCCGAGGAACTGGTCGCCAGACTTTCCGCCGCTGTAGGGGAAGTGCTCGAAAAGCCTGATGTTTTCGCGAATGTTCGCCGTTCCATTCGTCGCCGTTGTTCTGCGTGCATAACCTCTGGTGGTCACAATTTTGAACATTTATTGTGATTACATGTTAATAAATATGCTTTGGTAACATAATCCTAATTTGTGTCTTTTTACCTCGTATCACAGCACACAATGTGCGGACATGGTAAACTGAACTGTGCTCAGGAGTAGAAATTTCAAACCCCTCTCCCCAGAAACTTAACCACGTCTAACGATTCTGATTTTGGGCTGAAAATTTAAGTCTAAGCTTTAGAAAGCATTTAATGAGACACAAAAAATAACGGTATAAAATAGTTGTTCGTTACTCCAAAGTCTAAAGCGCCCTCTATCGGAATTTTTTGAAAATTTTCTTTAAAATTTATTTTCAAGAAAATACTGACATAAAGAATAATTTTAGCAAAACGCGGCAGTAGTTAGAGCCTAATCTACGACACAAAGATCGGGAATAACTGATTTTTGTTCTGGGGGGAGAAGGGTTTCAAATTTCAAATTTCAGTTTACGCTACTTAACTACTCGTTAGGACTCAGATTTTTAGATCAAAATTTAAGTTTAAGTCTAAGATTTCGAAATCATTTAAAGAAATACAAAAAATAACGTTAAAAAATAGTTGTTTGTTACTCCAAAGTCTAAAGCGCCCCCTATCGGCATTTTTTGAAATTGAACTTTAAAATTTTATTTCAAGAAAATACTGGCATAAAGAAAATTTTTTGCAAAAACCGCAAACGAATCGACCAATTTTTCCATGTTTTATAATCATTTGAAATTTCGGACCCTAAACTTTAATGCCCCCTATCTCCTTGGGAATACGTCTGGGACCCTTAGTCTCCTATTTAATATTATTTGTCTTTAAGTGTACTATAACCCCTTAAAGTTCTGCCCATCTTTTATGAATCACCCTGTATATGCCTATAAAAACATTTCTTGTGTAACCTTGATATAGCGTCCATAAGAAAATATCGAACATTTTATCTTTTTGGCGATTTATCGTCCGTTGGTGACACATTGATATTTAAAACAAGAATGAAAAATCATGCGTCAAGCATAGATTATGTAACACTTTCCAACGCTTCCAAAATAATTTTACAAATCATACCGTTTAATAAGCTGAAAAGATAACATCTAAGTAAACAATGTGGAAAACGCATAACATATTTAAAAACATAATTTCAGGAATTTCCAACGTATACAATATTCGGAAAAATATTCGAATACTTTTATTCAGCCCTGTATATGATCTATAGATTTGTATATATACTGCATAGGATGCTAAATTTTAGTTCAGTTAAGAAACGCGTAGCACAGTTTAAAATTCTCCTTCTGGAGTTTATGTCAATAAACGGAAATGTGTTCGCGAACTTTTGTGCTTCCCTGTATAGGATCTACAGAATTTATACACACCACGTAATAAACACATAGTGAGTTAATTTTAAAATCGCGTTCAGTAACTTAAAACGCACTTCCAGGAATTATTGTTAACAGACAGTAGAGAATTCTTTTGTGTGTCCCTGTAAATGAACGATGACTAATATACACACAATATTCTGTAGTAAGCCTCTTGTAATGTACCTTAGTGATCTATATAAATTTCAATGCGTTTCAAATAGTGAAACATTATTTAAATAAACCGCAGACGATTTTTCTCCATAGACGTAATTTAACGGAATTCTTTTGACTGTCCCTGTAAATTAACTATAAGTGCTATGCACACCCTATTCCATATTAAGCTTCTTGTAATGCACCTTAGTGATATATATCAATTACAATGTATTTGAAATTGTGTAACATCATTAAAATAAACCACAAATGATTTTTCCCCATAGACCGTAATGTAACGGAATTCTTTTGAGTGTCCCTGTAAAAAAACTATAAGTGCTACACACTTCCGTTGAAATAGGGAACGTGCTATAGATAACGAAACTAACATATAAAAATTGCAAGGCAATCCCAGTATATTTACGGGAGTTAGAGCACGGCCAGACGGCCAGACGGCCAGACGGCAGACGGCCATACGGCCAGACAAACCGAAGTCATAAACACTTTTCAACTAGGTTGGAAAGTGTTAAAAAAATAAAAAAAATACGCTTTTATGATAAATACTCTTTAAATAAAACCTTTTTCCCACTCTTCATAGTAAACTAGTTTAAGTAAGTTTAAATATACTTTTATAACAACAGTTTTATCATATACATTTATAATATGTATATATAATGAAATTTAAACACATATTGTACGGGATTAGAACAAAATTTAAATTGATTAGAGCTGTTTCAAGCTCAAAATTAGTAATGTAGGAGACAAGAGAACAATATTGTTGCCATGGTAACAACAACTTATTCATTATCTAAATTTATAACGACACCATTCTTAATGAGGCAGTTACTTTTAAAATACACCCAAAACTTATCGTACCGGTGAAACCATGTTAAAAATTTAATAACTACAGCAACATGCAACTTAACTAGAGTAAACTATTTCATAGTTTAAGTTGGAATTTATTAGAAATTAATTTCAACACTCATAACAATCAATTACCATTGGCATTAAAATCGCTTTCATTAGGCGAGGAAAAGGTGTTGCTAGCAAAATCGCGTTTTTTTTTTTTTTTTTTTTTTTTTTTTTTTTTTTCGCCAAATACTCGAAAGTATTTTATTTTTTTAAGGATTTTCTACTGCTATTCCGCAGCTAAATTTGACTGATACTTTGTAACGTACATGTGTAGTTTAATTAGCATTTTTGCCAGAATATCCTGTGAATATGCGCTTTCGGGAAACCTTATTTGTAAGAGGTTAGTAGTTATACACTGCAAAAAATAATTGTTGATTTTACAGTATAAAACTGGCATCCCAGCTGCCAGTATTATATAGGGATGTGTTTATGTACAGAGCGTATACGCTACCGCGCATGCGCGGTAGCGTATTACTGCTTGCACGTCAGCGTATTACTGCTTATTTTACTGTTTAATACTGTTAATTTTACGGTATAATACTGGCAGCTGGGATGCCAGTTTTATACTGTAAAATCAACAATTATTTTTTGCAGTGTATATCCGCCTAATTATTAGCTATATTACAAATTTGTTATGCAACTGATGAAAAAAAAGGAGAGTTTTAAAAATTAAGCAGAAAATTATCAGAGAAAAATTAATAATAGTAACCTCTGAATAATTTAATAGATAAAATATTGAAATTCTGTGAGTGACATCTCTACTTACCCCAAAAAACAAATGTAATATTTCAACCATTTACAAATATTCTTTTCTTTTAGAAGTAGTAAATAAAACTTTCATCTTTTTGTTTATTGTATGAAAAGTGAAAGAGATTCTAACCTTTATAAAAAAACAGAGCTTTAAAAAAGTAAATAATATGTTTTTGTAAATATCTCTTTTTGATTTAAAAAACGGTTCTCAGAATATTGATTTTAAGATTTTAATAAACTGTTTTGAAAATTTTGGAAAGTATTTAATAGTTTGCAGCCACAGGGTAAAAAACCTTTATAAAAAATAATAAAATTCGATTTTACAGTATTGGTTTTAAAAAGTCTGCATTACCCATTATTTTATATTTACACGTCAAGAAGAAATTCTTACAGGTTAATCATTCTGAAAACATTTGATGACTAGCAGTCTAGCTGATTTTGACATTTTTTGTGTGCACAGTTTACGAACCAACTTACAAAGATGTCACGGATTTTATTTTCATATTTCTTATGTCTCTGTACATAAACACATCCCTATATAATATCATATTTCTGAATGTATTTCTTGTATGTATAACTGTATAATTTTATACCTTTTGTAAAAAGAAAAAATACTGTTATATTTTTAAGAGTTTATAAGTTGTTTCTCTCAAATATGCAATCATTAATCAGAAAATTTTTAGCACTATATTGTACTTTTTATGATTTATAAACCATATTTTAATATGTCATGAAATAAGAAGTTTGTACACATGTCTCCTAATATGATCAAAATATTTTTCAGATAAATTTATAATTTGTATGTAAAATATTTCGATTTCTGTTTAGAAAGCCTATTTTCAGATACCCACGAAAAAAAAAAAATATATTTACATCCTAAAATTCAATAATCACCCACACAGTATTTTTAGACCTATTTATTTGCTGATTCATCTGTTTATTAGTTTCTATCCAAACATAAGATATTTATAGGAAATTTATTGACGGAATTTTTTATCCTGCCATACATGCAATCATTGAGAAAATAATATAAAATTTGTTGAAAATTCCTACATTATAGATATTTAATGAAGAAATATTATTAATATTAAATTTGTAGTCTGCTTGTAGATAATGATTAATGATAAAATAGGTAAGGTTAATGCTATTAAATTTTCCTTGAGTTAAATATCTCTTTAAATTAGTAAATTCAAAATTAAATAATTTCATTGCCACATAAAAACGTCAGTTTCAACACAAGTGTCCGTCGTTTATTTATAAACAAGTGTTGTTGTATTAATATAGTAAAACATAATGTATATTTTTAAAAACCCAATATATAAGGAAAAGTTCATATTATATTTGTTTTAATTTTTCAAAGAAATTTCTATGTTTTGTATTTTACGTTAGTGTAAATTTTGGACTTAATTTTATGTGAAGTATTAAAATCTTACTCAGTTTCGCTAAGATTTTAACACATAAAATTGTAAATTTAGTACTTATTTTTAAAATATTTTGACATTTAATAAAACAAGTTGGAAATTGTACATCAAACGCGACAAACGAGGTGCGTTCGTACTATAGCTAGCTATATAAATATTCAGATCTTGATGATTTTCAATTCTGTGAAATGAATTATATCGTCTGCAGATTAATTTCTGTAATAAAATAAGTATCTCATTCACTTGACGATTAAACCTCGGAAGCTCCTATAACAAGAAAGCACCGATTTATTTTTTTTTTATTATTCAAATTTCTTAATAAATATTTTTTATTAATATCTTCTAAAGTTTTGATTCGATTTTCATAAAATTTGAAATGTCTCTACAAAATTCTGCAAAGATAATATATTTTAAATTACAAACCATTTGGTTGGGTAGTTTTTGCGCTGTTATATGCGGACGGATGGACAGACAGACAGACAGACGGACGGACGGACGGACCAGACGACGACTATAGGCGCTACGTATTTATATAATTACGAACGCACCTAAAAAGAGAAGTCCTTTAAGAACAGTACGCAGAAAAAGAATTGAAATTATTATCTTCCTAACGATATATTTTAAAAATACGAATGCATCAAGCGACCATATATTTAACATTAACGAGGGGAATTTGAAATCTTCACAGATAAAGAGCTTTAAGAAAAAGTCATTCAGAGTTAATTACAGAACCATTCTGTATTTTCTTTCACTAGCTTTCCCTTTTCATTAATTGTATTCCAGTGTATGTCGTTGCTATTTTAATGAATTTTGGATCGGAAACTGATGCGATCTCGAATACAAATTTATATTTAAAAAAAAAAAAAACAATGATTGTTAATTCAAACTATTTTTCTTCTGTAGGATTCTTAAAGAGTATCACTTATATTGTATTGGGAAAACAATAGTCCTAAATTTTTCAGGGAATTTTTATTAGCATTTTTTTTTTTTATTCATGTTGTATAATTTTTTTTCGAACCAAATTTAATTGCTACAGAAAATTTTCCAATATAGATATTAATCAAAATTTATTCCTATATACTTGCTATTCTTATGAAATTTCAATAATAAAAAACTGAAAACAGTGAATGAATAGGATACTGGCCATTTCAATTTAGATTTCGAAATTCAATTTAGTTCTTTCACGAAATATTCTTCTTCGGAAATTTATATGTCAAATTTTCACATTCAGGGCGAGGTAAATGAATTCTCTGTACTAAATGTACTTTTATTTTATTTTAAACATTGAAAATCTATTGCCATAAAAAATAAAGGAAGAGGCAATCTGAGTTTAAAAATTATTATTTTATATATAGATTTCCACCTTATTATATAGAAACTTCTTTTTAATAAAATAATTATACTATGTTACCTGAGAAAATCCGTCTAACTATTAATAGCTATTTTAATTGTTTAAATTTATGTACAGACAATTAGAATAACATTTTAAGTAATTTTTAAATAATATTTCAAGTTAAATACCGGAGTTAAATATCATTATATTCAATTGCACATGTTAGCAATATTTAAAAAATAATTTAGAACATATGAAATTTTTATAACAACTCAGTTTATTATAAAATAATTTTGTTTTTCGAGTTGTTTTCGTCAAAGTATTTTTAATATATAAATCACAAATAAATTTTGGTAAATAACAGGCACGGACAATTTGTTGAGTTTTTTTAGCGACAAAATCTTATTTCATTACGGACCTTTCTGTCTTCATCCGAAATGTGTGGTCACTTTCAGATGGTTGCCAAAACCACAAGTTTCGATCTTTATCGCTCATCTATCACTTCTAAATATTGTAAAATTACTTACTTGAATAAGGAAAAAAAACAAACTTTCGAATGAAATTTATTTAAAATTGTAGCAACTAGTTGCAGGGTTACCACAATTGTCATTGGATTGCGCAGAGCAAATTTAAAATGTTAAAAAGGGTGACTAAAATATCGCACTTTGGTACTAAACTAAAATCTGTCAACGAAAAGAAGCATAAAATTAATAAGAAATTAAGTTAAATTCGTTGGAAGATACATTAAATCAGAGTTTGCTTGGAATTGTATTTTAATTTTATGTTTATTTTTTTTTTTAAGGAAATGATTGTAACTGACAAAGATTTCAAAAGTGGGTTATCAGTTGTTCCATAATAACGATTTTCAAGCTTTTATTAGTATTTAAACGAAGCTTGCCCAAAGACTTCTGTTCTACAAAAACTAATGTACTAGTTATTATTTTTCAACATTTTTTAAACTATCATTTTTATGATTATTTTGCAAATTAAATTCATGGGAATTTGTATGTTTTATAAAAGCTAACAAACAACACATTTGTTATTTGCAAAACATGAACTTGGAATTTCACACTTTAGTAAACTGTTTCAATATGTTTCATCCGTCATATGTATAATAACTGAAACAGTGAACGAAAGTTTCTCCTCATATTATAATCTTTTTAATTTCCTCTTTATATATGTAGTAAGTGTGTGCGTGTCCATCAAACGAATTGTCGATAAACGGTTGCATGTACAGCTACGAAAATTTGGTAGTAAGTTAGCCTTACACATGGCGTAGGGTGAGCTTTTAGTACAGAAGCAGTTTTAAAAAATTTGCCTCTCATTAATGGCTACTAGAATTTTATATTCTGTAATGCTTTATACAAGAATTTTTTGACGCCTCTAAACATTTTGCATGCGAGGCAATCTCCATGCTGGAAATCTCCCTGCGCTCCACATTTATGCTTCTCGAAATGCATTTTTAAAATATCGGAATGCGTTTTATTTAATATTTTGTGCTATCATAGGCGATATTTGTTTTTTATTCTCGAGCTTGTGTTTTAATTTTTTAAAAAACAATGAATATTGTTACAGATTATTAATACAAATAAGAGAACAGAAGTGAACATTGAATACAACTGATTAGAAAGCGGTACATTAAGAGAGAGATACATTCTGTAATGTTTGATTGCAGTTGTTTTTTTCCGTTCTCAAGGCTACTTAGTACTACATTTAAGAAAATAATAAATTAATATTTTAATAATGTGTACAGGAACGATCACAAACGGCTTAATAATCATTTTATCTATGTTTGGCAGTTTTTATTGTAAGAAAAAATATCAATGTTAATTATATTTTTATACATTGCCACGAACATCGCTTAGTTAAAAAATACGATTTAGTTAAATAGTGTTACCCACGCTCATTCCTTTACTTTTCAGAATACCGTTTTTTTTTTTTTTTGGAAAAAACAATATAGAAATCGTTCTCTTATATAGTTTTTATACTTATTTAATATTAAGTACTAAAATTTTTATATTTAATATTTTAAAATTACCTTTTAGGTCATTTAAATATAATAATGTTACTTGCCATTCTTCTTTTTTTTTTTTTTTTGGAATTGTGTTGAGAAAATACTTGACACTAACATTAAAAAAGCTTTTTAGTGACGCAGTATTTCTTTGTAAACAATTTCTATTGTAACAGAATTTACTTTTCGACTTTACTTTTTTCTATTATTTTATTCAACGGATTTTCCTTGATACTTTTCAGCTTACAGGTATTTTAAAATAATTTGAAATATTACTAAATAAATGTAAAACTATAGATACAGATTTTTCTTTTGTATTATTTTCTTTACATAATAACAAAGATGTTTTGGCATAATGTTTTTTCTATGCCGTATGTATCGTTTTACTTAAAGAGAGATTATATGAGAGTGCACTGTAAAAAAAATTGCAGTAAAATTACGGGCAGAAGCCGGCAGCAGAGATTCCAGTCATACCCCGTAACAAAAAAAAAAAATCCATGCCCATCATTTTGTGCAGCCCGTAATTTTACGGGGCAAAGTAATATAGCTTTATAATGCACAGGATATAATGCACTTTAAAACACAATAACACTTTGCTTACTGTTCCGTAGCACGTTAGATAATCATCACAGAATCGCTGTTTTGGCGGGTTAAAATTTTCAAAACACGAGTAAAATGAAGGGTTACACCCTAGCGGAGGACAATGTATGGGGTCGTACCGTATTTTTGCTAACATATGGGCTAGAACTGTAAGAATATGTGGATTGCTCTTAATTTTCTAAGTATCTAAGGGATAAGGCCGCTTATTTAGTGGATCAGACCGTTTTTCATCAAATAAGGCTGTTGCCCGTGAAAATTGAAGGGCAAACGCTCATAAATTTACAGTTTTTTCTGAGAGTGTGGTAAAAATGTAATTAAAACTATAATCGCTATATTATCTACATAGTATCGTATATCATTTGAGTACAGAATATACGTACATAATTGTAAAGACGCATTTCTTTAGAAGCGAAAAAAAAATTACCTTCTTAATTTATGTATATAAAAAAATGTACGATATATTTAGTTTAAATTAAATTTGTATGGTACACCCTAGGTAATACATTCAAACATACAAACATATAAAAATATTTTCTTTACCAGAAGAGATTGATTGCATATTTTCTACCAATCAAATCAATTTTGTACTAATGCATATTTCCGTAAGTTTTTAAAGACGCAAATTTTAGCAAACATTTTTTAAATGATCGTTATTGTTATATATACATCTAAACGGAATTTATATTTGAAATATTGATAATTAGATTATTAATTCAAATGTGCTATGCTTAAATGGTTATTTTTTCTACAAAATAAGAAAAAAAGTTTTTTTTTTTTTTTTTTTTTTTTTTTTTAATAAACAACGATCTCACTTTCAATGTAATAAAGGACGTTTGTAAATATAAATAAAAATTGATATACGGAGAAAATTTATTTTCTTATAAAGATGGAAATGTTTTTGACTGCATAATGGTAATGATAACAACTGAGAGCATAACTTAATAATGAATCCTGAACTCCCAAAAATATTTCAGTGCTAAATTTCTGATAAAAAATTTAAATGGTAAAATATTATGGTAATTTTATAATGGTATATATAATAAATTTATAATGGTAAAATAAATGTTTTTATACTGCTTCGAACTTATCTATCATCCTGCCAGTATTTTTCTAAATCATGAGAATTATTTTTAACTGCATTTTTATATTGTGTAGATGTTCATAATTAATATGTTCACAGACCTGACTTTTCTTCATAAATTATTTTTAACACACTAAACATTAGATTGAATTAAGTTTTGTATAATTCTTATTACATATCTTATTTAAATTTACTATAATTTTTACCTGTTTTGTCTTTTCTACTGAAGTCATGCTGTAATCTTTACGTTTCTGATTTTTCATGAGTTATTGAAGATAAAAATTACACCGATAACACTTGCCACGTATTGCTACTTTTAAAATGCAAATCAGACTTCCCCTTCGCACTAACGTTTTTTTTTTTTGCTGTCATCTGTTGAGCTATTTAAAAATAGTTATTTTCTATCTATGGACATAACTCAGTTTCTTGTGATTATAGTTTTTTTTCTCAAATAAATATATAAATAAAAAATATTACAATTGGAAATTGAACCTGAGATTAGCTTAATAAAGCAAATAACGTATCATGAAAAAAATATTTTATTCAGTTTTACAGACCCAGAAATGTTACAATCTAGAGCTGTGCTAGCCCACGGACATAATCTGTTAGATTCTGCTGACTCATTACTTTTATGAAAAATTAATGTTTTTTATTATTTAATTATGTACCAGTATTGGTCGCTTATAACAACCATATTTTCATTGTAACATATCTTGAATTTTAAACAGGCACTCAAATCCCGGGATTCGAAATTTCGAAATCTCGTGATCCTGAATGATTTTTTATCCTGAAAATCACGGGATATTCAAGATTGATAAAAAGACGGTGGTACGCAGAAATCTATCCACGCACCTTCACAAAAAGTGAAAAAAGATGTCTAAACTTGAAAAGAAAGTAAAAATCTATCATGTTGGTCACATGATGGTCACATGATGGTCACATGATGGTCACAGATATGAAAATAAACAACCAAGTAAAAATAAAAGATAACGTGCGTAATTAAAAAAAAAAGTACATGAAAATAAAAACTTCAAAGCAATTATGGAATATTCTCATTTGTTTTTGCAAATGACTCGGAGGGAGTCGAAACATGTAAAACAATCTAATAAAAGCTATTTTAATTTGTATTATGTTGTTAATTTACACCTTTTAGCATTTAAAAGAAATATAGTAGCTTGTTTTAACAAATAATCAGAAGCATTGTATTACAGAAGGAAATGTTTAGAATTACACAGCATAAGAGTTGCATAATGTAAATTAATCATAGAATTTAAAAAAGCTTGCCTTAATATAGAATTGAGATCTACTGGAAAATTGTCTTTTTTAATTCTTAATAAAATAGTTTTTTGAAGCAAGTGAAAATGCTAAATAAAACTATCAATAACACTTAAAAGAAGAATACATCGAAGAAAAAGTGTAAATAACATAAAAAAAAGACCAATGACATACGGCATTGTAGTAAAATATCATTTAAACGAAAACTAAGAGAAAAAGAAAAATACCGATAATTAAAAAGCTTGCCTTAATATAGAATTGAGATCTACTGGAAAATTGTCTTTTTTAATTCTTAATAAAATAGTTTTTTGAAGCAAGTGAAAATGCTAAATAAAACTATCAAAAACACTTAAAAGAAGAATACATCGAAGAAAAAGTGTAAATAACATAAAACAAGAACGAAAAATCATGCGTCAAGCATAGATTATGTAACACTTTCCAACGCTTCCAAAATAATTTTACGAATCATACTCTTTTATAAGCTAAAAGATAACATCTAAGTAATCCGAATACTTTATTCAGCCCTGTATAGGATCTATAGATTTGTATATATACTACATAGGATGCTAAATTTTAGTTCAGTTAGGAAACACGTAGCACAGTTTAAAATTCTCCGTCTGGAGTTAAATAATACGGAAATGTGTTCCCGAACTTTTGTACTTCCCTGTATAGGATCTACAGAATTTATACACACCACGTAATATACAAAAAGCGATTTAAAATTAAAATCGCATTTAGTAACTTAAAACGCACTTCCAGGAATTATTGTTAACATACAGTAGAGAATTCTTTTGTGTGTCCCTGTAAATGAACGATGACTGCTATACACACAATATTCTGTAGTAAGTCTCTTGTAATGAACCTTATATAAATTTCAATGCGTTTAAAATAGTGAAACATTATTTAAATAAACCGCAGACGATTTTTCTCCATAGACGTAATGTAACGGAATTCTTTTCACTGTCCCTGTAAAGTAAGTATAAGTGCTATGCACACCCTATTCCATATTAAGCTTCTTCTAATGCACCTTAGTGATATATATAAATTTCAATGCGTTTAAAGTATTGAAACATTATTTAAATAAACCGCAAATGATTTTTCCCCATAGACCGCAATGTAACGGAAATCTTTTGAGTGTCCCTGTAAAAAAACTATAAGTGCTACACACTTCCGTTGAAATAGGGAACATGCTATAGATAACGATTATAACATATAAAATTTGCAGGGCAATCCGAGCATATTTACGGGAGTTAGAGCACGGACAGACGGCAGACGGCAGACGGCAGACGGCCAGACGGCCAGACGGCAGACGGCCAGACGGCCAGACGGCAGACGGCCAGACGGCCAGACAAACCGAAGTCATAAACACTTTCCAACTAGGTTGGAAAGTGTTAAAAAGACCAATGATATACGGCATTGTAGTAAAATATCATTTAAACGAAAACTAAGAGAAAAAGAAAAATACCGATAATTTTAAAGCCTACACAAAATGAATCTGAATTGTGACATCCAGTAAGGATCGAGATTGTGTTTCTGAGAATGGATCTGACTGCGACCATTATCCTGTAATATATGATAGCGCAAATCACGTGACTGTTCTAAACAGATACGGGGCTGACCGCAACACGTTTCATACGCCAATCGCTTGTTTTCTACCAAAATTATATTTTCGAGTAAAACTGCATGAAAGTTATATTTTTAGAAAGATCATTAAAAAATTAATTTTTGACACAGGAGCTATATTCTAAAATGCTTATGTTTTGAGTTATCGGCATTCAAAATTTCTTTGCTATCATAAACAAACTGTTTGAAAAAGAACTCATTTTATTGTGAGTTTTATCGTTCTGAAAACCATGAGAACAATACGCATATCGTCCCCATGCAGAAAATAAAATTAGAAAATATATTTGCTTATAAACTAATGAAGTCCGATTTTTGTTTTAAAAGTGAAAATTTAGACGCATCAAGTCGATATTTTTAATATTCATTTCTGAAATGGAAAAAGAGCGAATTATGTCAAGAAATGGCTGTTACTGGCTTGCTGGAAATTATCGCCGTTTAAAAAAGGATTTTGATTTTTTTTCCTCTGTTGATAATCTTGTTCACTAAGGCAGTTAATTTGGTTAGACACGCGTCCTTAATGAAAGTGAATCGCTTTGTAATGAATGCATTCAACGTTTAAAAGAATTTCTCTTCTTTCTATACCATTATCGGATGATTGGATAGACTCTGATTACGTAAGTCATTTTTTAAAATTTTTGCGAACTCTGTATATAAAAGGAAAAATGATTTTTTTAAAGCATGTTTCGTGAATTTACTTTTTAATAAATTAATTAAAAACTTTTTAAAGCACTGATTGCGTATGATGAAAATGTATAGTTTTTTTTTTCTCAAATTAACTCAGTTTTTCATCATATGATGTAATATGATTACGCTTTTAAGTTTTGGTAACGATACGATGAAATGCCGAATTTGCATTGTGGTCGACATTTAGAAAGTAACTCAAACGAAATCAAGTGTGGTTATCACTTTTTCATACGTACTTCGTCCCCATATAGAGAATCTACAAAAACAACTTTTCAAAAGTAAAAAAAGTCAAGCGTAAAAAAAAAAAAAAAAAAAACAGTTGTGGCTAAAAAATGGTGTGATATCAAATTTCCAAGCTATTATATTACTTATTTAACTTTTTTCCATTAAATAAGTTATCATACATATAAGTCGAGTGCCTACGTATATGTTAATAGAAATCGTTTTCTCCTGTACTAAATACATCCTAACGAGTTTCTGAAAATTAAATTTTTTTCAAATTATGCATGATGGGCTTGGCGTCCGTCTTTGCATATTATTCACAAAATTCTAAGCACCCAAATCCGTAGTTAAAATCCGAAGTTCAAAATTGTTATTTAAGCAAATATTTTAAGCTTTTCATTTATAGACTTGTATGCTCTGAACATTGTGTCTTAAGGAAATGATGACTTATCTTAAAGATTCATTTTATGATTTATTTGTTAGAGTAATTAATAATTTCAAACTAGTAAAAATCAATTTCTCAAAATATCAGTCTTATTTAATTTATCTGTCCGTAGTGAAGTTCGAAATTGTTATAAACATATTACGCTTTTACTTTAGAAATTTGGGTGCTTAGAACTTTTTAGTACTTTCCAACCTAGTTGAAAAGTGCTTATGACTTCGGTTTGTCTGGCCGTTTGGCCGTATGGCCGTCTGTCCGTGCTCTAACTCCCGTAAATATGCTCGGATTGCTCTGCAATTTTTATATGTTATTGTCGTTATCTATGGCACGTTCCCTATTTCAACTGAAGTGTGTAGCACTTATAGTTTTCTTACAGGGACACTCAAAATAATTCCGTTACATTGCGGTCTATGGGGAAAAATCATTTGCGGTTTATTTTAAAAATGTTTCACTATTGTAAACGCATTGAAATTTATATAGATCACTAAGATGCATTAGAAGAAGCTTAATATGGAAAAGTAGGTGTATAGCACTTAGAGTTACTTTACAGGGACAGTCAAAATAATTCCGTTACATTACGTCTATGGAGAAAAATCGTCTGCGGCTTATTTAAATAATGTTCCACTATTTTAAACGCATTGAAGTTTATATATATTACTAAGGTGCATTACAAGAGGCTTACTACAGAATAGTGTGTGTGTAGCAGTCATCGTTCATTTACAGAGACACACAAAAGAATTCTCTACTGTCTGTTAACACTAATTCCTGGAAGTGCGTTTTAAGTTACTAAACGCGATTTTAATCTTAACTAGCTTTTTGTCTATTACGTGGTGTGTATAAATTCTGTAGATCCTATACAGGGCAGCACAAAAGTTCGCGAACACATTTCCGTTTATTGACAGAAACCCCAGAAGGAGAATTTAAACTGTGCTACGCGTTTCCTAACTAAACTAAAATTTAGCATCCTATGTATATATACAAATCTATAGATCATATACAGGGCTACATAAAAGTATTCGGATATTTTTCCGAATATTGTATATATTGAAAATTCCTGAAATTACGTTTTTAACACTTTCCAACCTAGTTGAAAAGTGTTTATGACTTCGGTTTGTCTGGCCGTCTGGCCGTCTGCCGTCTGGCCGTCTGGCTGTCTGCCGTCTGCCGTCTGGCCGTCTGGCCGTCTGCCGTCTGGCCGTCTGGCCGTCTGCCGTCTGCCGTCTGCCGTCTGTCCGTGCTCTAACTCCCGTAAATATGCTCGGATTGCCCTGCAAATTTTATATGTTATAATCGTTATCTATAGCATGTTCCCTATTTCAACGGAAGTGTGTAGCACTTATAGTTTTTTTACAGGGACACTCAAAAGATTTCCGTTACATTGCGGTCTATGGGGAAAAATCATTTGCGGTTTATTTAAATAATGTTTCAATACTTTAAACGCATTGAAATTTATATATATCACTAAGGTGCATTAGAAGAAGCTTAATATGGAATAGGGTGTGCATAGCACTTATACTTACTTTACAGGGACAGTGAAAAGAATTCCGTTACATTACGTCTATGGAGAAAAATCGTCTGCGGTTTATTTAAATAATGTTTCACTATTTTAAACGCATTGAAATTTATATAAGGTTCATTACAAGAGACTTACCACAGAATATTGTGTGTATAGCAGTCATCGTTCATTTACAGGGACACACAAAAGAATTCTCTACTGTATGTTAACAATAATTCCTGGAAGTGCGTTTTAAGTTACTGAACGCGATTTTAATTTTAAATCGCTTTTTGTATATTACGTGGTGTGTATAAATTCTGTAGATCCTATACAGGGAAGCACAAAAGTTCGGGAACACATTTCCGTATTATTTAACTCCAGACGGAGAATTTTAAACTGTGCTACGTGTTTCCTAACTGAACTAAAATTTAGCATCCTATGTAGTATATATACAAATCTATAGATCCTATACAGGGCTGAATAAAAGTATTCGGATTACTTAGATGTTATCTTTTAGCTTATTAAAGAGTATGATTCGTAAAATTATTTTGGAAGCGTTGGAAAGTGTTACATAATCTATGCTTGACACATGATTTTTCGTTCTTGTTAAATATGTTATGCGTTTTCCAAATTGTTTACTTAGATGTCATCTTTCAGCTTATTAAACGGTAATGATTTGTAAAATTATTTTAGAAGCGTTGGAAAGTGCTACATAATGTATGCTTGACGCATGATTTTTCGTTCTTGTTTTTTTTACGCTTGGCTTTTTTTACTTTTGAAAAGTTGTTTTTGTAGATATCATTTCTTTTTTTTTAAATAGATTAAACATAATTTAAATAAACTAAATATGAGAAATAATTTAAAATTACATTTTACTTTCAGTCATTACACTCTTAAAAACAACATACTAAATGTGGCTTATTATAATACTTGTTATCCTCCGTTAAAAATATCACTGACTTATCCATGAAATGAATAGAAATGGAATACGTACGTAGCGTGTCAGCGCTGTATTTGAAATCAAACGTGATATCACGCTCTTTTATTATTAGCACTAGCTGGCTTCGCTCGCTAGCAGGTCCCTAATTTACATCGGGGCCTCGAATCTTGTAAAACCTTGATTAAGATAAACCTCGAACCGAACGAACCTCTGACCTGGTTCCCCGCTGCCTTCGGCAACGGATAATCCCTTAATTTGAACATCGAATAGTATAAACCTCTAACCAAACGAACCTCCGACACAGGTCCCCGCTGCCTTCAGCACCGTATAGCAGTCGTGCTGCGCACGCTCAAGTTCCATCTTCCACCACCAGGTAGCGCAATCTGTTCTGTATGAACCTCGGGCACTGAAATCGTTAAGGCTATAGATGTCGAGTCGAATGAGCTATACCCCGTCGTGATCCAGCCCATAGAACCAGAGATAGGAAAGTGCCCCCTGGTGATGAAAAAACGAATTTAAATCGGAAATCTCTATGATGTCGAGTCGAATGAGCCATACCCCGTCGTGAACCGACCCATAGAAACAGAGATAGGAAAGCGCCCCCTGGTGGTGAAAGCTAATCGCGTTGGGGGGGGGGGCAAAGGGGGGGATGAACACCGGAGATGCATAATAGGATTAAGCGGTCACAGACCTTTCCAACGATGTATCATATGAGGGGTATGTGCAAAATTTAGAAAAAAAACCCTCCCCCTGCATAATATGATTAAGCGTCCACAGATCTTTCCAACGATATATCACATGAGAGGTGTCGGCAAAATTTAGAAAAGTGCCCCCTATAGGGGGGGTGTTGAAAGTGGGAGGATGGACCCCGAAGATACATAATATGAATAAGCGGTCACAGGCCTTTCGAACAATATATCAATACATACACTATATTGCCAAAGGTGACCGGTCACTTCCGATTTTAGACGTTTTGTTAACTATCTAGAAAAATACATAAAGAATTATCCTGAAACTGCAGGTGTGTAAACAGTATAGTATAGGTTATATATTTCCGCGAAGATTTTTTCCCGAAACCTCATAGGGGACTGTCAACAAATTGAAAAACAACGAATATCTTTTGGATAACCCTGTAAAAACTAATGTAGCAAAGGCGTTCAAACTAGAGATTATTAATAAGTGGCTTATTGTAATATACTGTGTTAATTTTTATGAGGATAGCAAGTGTACTCGTAGAGAAATTAAGGTTTTTATAAAAACAGTCCCAAATTTCGCTTAGTTTTTTGCTTATAATTTGCAGAGTTCTTAATATAAAAAAGGGTCTTTTCAGAAAATATGACAAACAACATTGTACAGTCGTGGAAAAAAAAAACGGAACACCCCCCACTAACTCTGCAACAAATTATAGTAGAAGGACGTGACTGGTACCAAACGATTGGAAATAAAGTCTACTTTTAAGTGATGTATCTAAAATTTGCTTAAGGGGCCATCTACATATTAAAACCAGCCTAAACTTTAATTTTTTCAATGGCAATACCCACTTTTGACATGATATTTTAAATCTTCGGTTCAAACTATGCCTAGATACAAAATTTTAAGTCATTTGGATGATAAGTTTTCGAGTTATAAACATTCAAATTTTAGAGCTTCTAATGTTAAATTACATTTTCATATTTTTATTAATATCTCCTGAAATTATAATCCTAATGTAGTAACGTTTTGTTTGGTTATAAAACTCAAAAACCCAAACATAACTACGTCAAATTTGTAATTTTTAAAATTTTATAATATGAATTATGAATTATGAAATTAATATTCGAAAAAATTATGAATTGCAACCTACAATTTTTTTGATGGATTTATATTTATTATGTCCTGCTTTATGCGTATTCAAAATTTCAATTTTTTTTTCCGAGTAGTTTTCAAATTATGCTTAAAAAACGACAAAATGCTGCTTTAAGGGGCCGTCTATGATGTGCATTAAAGCATAGTTTGAATAGGGATGGGAGCTCTCCGACTCAAAATCCCGATTTACACCACTAAATTTTAATAGTATTTGTTACCTTATTCAAGGACAAAATTTCTGAAATTCTTTACGTTGGAGAATACTATTAAAATTTAGTGGTAAGAATCGATATTCGGGTCGGAGAGCTCTCATTCCTCTTTGAGAAAATATTATACTCATAGGCTGGGATTATAGTGACTTGATAAACTTAGAGATTAAGTCTGTCTTACACTATAAACAATGCGTAAACCGTATTTCAATGGTTCGTGATCTTACGTTAAACAACTCTGATAACGACCTGCGATTGTAGTAAGATATAAGATAGCGAGGCACCAGAACCCTAGCCTTTATTAGTATATATATATATATATATATATTTCTTTTACTTTTTCAATGTCTGCTTTAAAATTTTTCATTAAAATTACGTAAAACGTATTTGCATGAGATATATGTTTTCATTTATGGAAAATAGTTTCGCTTTTATTTTTAAATTAATAAAGCTCATTTTTGAAAAATATGATCAGTTCTACCTTAGAAAAAACTTAATCATTTTTGTTACCTTTAAATGGATTTATAGCTTCTTTTCCAGTCTAATAAAGCTATATTGTTTTTTCTGCAGTATATATGTTTGAAGTGAAGTTTATTATAAATGCATATGTGTAGAGTATTTGCTGAAACAAAATGGTCCCACAATTAACTGAAGCAACGAAAGGCCAAATGATTGGCATGTGGCAAGCTGGAAGAAGTTTTCGTTATACAGCTGGGCATTTTCAAGTGTCTCTTCAAACTGTTTCAACATGGATTAATAGGTAAGGTTTATATTGGTAGTTTATTGCGAAGAAAAAATTACAATATTTCTTCTATAACTTTCGTATTTAAATCTATTCGATTAAACAGGCTAATTGAAAAAAATTACAAGTTATTTTTATGGTTTTCTGATAGGCAATATTATTTCCCAATCGCTAGCAGTGTGCAAAAAAATCTAATAATAATAATAATAATAATAAATAATAAATGTCATATGGCAAGTTTTCTTGCCAGGAGGCATTAATGAGTTAATTGTAAAATTTCAAATGAACTACCAGAATAGGTTTAATCATAGAATTATTACCCCTATTCCGAAGGAGAGTAACGGATGTAAAGTTATTCAGATGTCTTTATAACATATATTTAGTTTTAGGTCTTCAAATAAATCGGAATGTAAATTCTGCGAATATATCTCAAAACAAGACACCCCCCCCCCTCTCGCTACTAAAAAAAAAACAATGTCTGGATTTATTTTCAGACTAAAAAACAATTTATCTGCGTTTTTTTTTGTTGTTGTTATTTTTACTTTGTTTCATTACGCTGCTTTATACTATTTTTTTTTTAATTCTAAATTTTGTATCTGTCAATATTATTCACGTTTCTGCCAATAAACTAAAGAAAAGGCGAGTTAAATAGATGCAAAATCTGAGAAAAAGCATTATAAAAGCACCTGTAAAATTCCAATAACATTTACATATTCTAAGACTATTTTAATTACAAATAATCTTATGGTTTTTTAATCCCTTCGTGACGAGAGTCTATTACAGAATTTTTAATAATTTACCACCGGTTTTTCAAAACAGAAATTTTCGTCTAATTGAATTGTGGAAATGCTAAGATATAATAAGGCAAAGCTTGCAATAAAAAATAACTGGTGGGAAAAATCGAGGATTCTGAACATTTTATGCGTCACGCATACGTGTCGCTCGTCCCCAAGGGGTTAAAATCGGATAATTCAACACTTGTAAACATTATCTTACAGCATATAACAATAACCGAAACTTATTAAGTGAGTAAAATGGTCATATCGGTAAAACATAATACATTAAAAGGTGACATTCTGCAGCATTTCAACAATCGAGTACCGAACTTCAATTTGGATACAGCCCCTTAAATATGCTCATTATAAAGTAATTAATTTCTCAGAAACTAATCGTAGGAATTTAATGAAATTTGGTATCTAGGCATAGTTTGAACTGCAGATTTCAAATATATTGTCAAATTTGGGTCTTGCTATTGAAAAAAACAAAGTTTGGGTGTGTTTTTATATGTATATGGTCCCCTAAGCAAATTTTATATACATCACTTAAAAGTAGACTTTATTTCCAAACGTTTGGTACCAGTCACTTCCTTCTACTATAATTTGTTGCAGAGTTAGTGGGGGGTGTTCCGTTTTTTTTTCCACGACTGTACATAATACTCTATAATCAGAATTAAGAAATAATAAATATTGGATGAAAAATGAGCAGGTTTACTAAAAAATATTTCACTGCGCATGCGCGAATGCAATTAAAATATAATATGCATAATATATTAGCTAAGTATATAGAGCAACTTTTGCGAAAGTCTCAAAATCATAGCTTGAAAATTCTGAAAATTATCGTCGATAGAATAAGCTCGAAATCCGTTGTTCCCCAAAAGAAGCAAAAACATGAGGGGCTGTATCAAATATCTGTTGATTAGTGCCAAGATAGCGTACACAATATTACACGTACTACTATATTTGGATACAACCCCTCATATTTTCGCTTCCTTTTGGGAACAACGGATTTCGAACTTATTCTATCGACGATAATTTTCAGAATTTTCAAGCTATGATTTTGAGACTTTCACAAAAGTTGCTCTATATACTTAGCTAATATATTATGCATATTATATTTTGATTGCATTTCGCGCATGCGCAGTGAAACATTTTTTAGTAAACCTGCTCATTTTTCACACCTGCAGTTTCAGGTTAATTCCTCATGTATGTTTTTAGATAGTTAACAAAACGTCTAAAATCGCAAGTGACCGGTCACCTTTGGCAATATAGTGTATATGAGTAGTGTCGGGGGGGGGGGGGGTACGGCGCAAAAAGTGGGGTTGACACCTGTGGTGCATAACATGAATAAGTGGTCACAGCCCTTTGTAACGATATGTGACATGACGGATATCGTTAAAATTTAGAAAAGTGCACCCCCCCCCCTTTATGTAGGTAAAACGCGCTCCAGTCCTCCCTATAACTTTTGACGCGGCTTTATTTTTAAAATTTATGTTATGTGTTTTAAAATATCGTAAAGTTTCAAACAGATAGCCTTATTATACTTCCTAATTTTGTTTACGCTCCTCTCCATCGCCTCCCCGAAATGTGACGCACCATTCTTTTTTATAAATTTTTTATCATGTGTTATAAACTATCTTAAAGTTTAAAACAGATCGCATTGGAATTTAATATATTTGCTGAAATTACTATTATATATAGAATAATATAGAAATAAACCTTCCTTTAGCTTGTAATTAAGATATGTGAACAATTTTTAGAATTTCTGAAAGCTGATTTATATTTATTTATTTATTTACTAGCCGCCACTGGCGACCAGTTTGGTCGCCCTTAAATGTATATTAAGCATTGTAACAAATTATTTTTATTCATAATTTATTTTTTTCCTTAATCCCTCGCATAACTGGAAAAATCTAATAGACAAAATAAAACAAAAATAATTTAACAACTGAATTTCATTAATTTATAGGAAAATGACGTGAAAGGTATTGCTGGGAACGAAATGCCTGTCCTTTACCATGTTTTTTTTTTTTTTTTTTTTTTTTTTTTTTTAAGAACTAAATGAATCACATTTAATTCATTTCAAAAATTTTGTTTACGTTTGGAAAGAAATTTTAAATGCCGATAACTCTTAATGTATACATTTTAGAAGGTACAACTTCCCTCAAAAACTAATTTATTTTTAAAAATCTTTCTAAAAACGTAAATTATATATTTAAAATATTTTTTAAAGCATAAACACTACGTCTGATTACTTTATTTTACAATATTATAAGAACACGCATTTTACCAGACAATTAAATACACTGAACAAACATGAGTGAAAAATTGACCTGGGCCAGGACTCGAACCTGGGACCTTATGCGTACCGTGCTGACACTCTGCGACTGAGCCACCCAGACCGATATCCTTAAGTCGCAATTTCTCATACTTATTCATGACGGAAACAGGCATCTGTCACAGTTTGCAGTCATATTTAATTGTCTGATAAAATGTGTGTTCTTATAGTTATGAAGTTTTATTTAAAAAAAAATATCTTCATAAGAAAATGTCTGACTTGCAGATGAAATTTGATGTGGTTATAACCAGTAACTGATTTGTGCTATTATAATTGTCTGAGTGCAACGAAGACTCATACACAGCGCAGTATTACTTTGCCCCATATATAGCTACGATGGATATTAAAACCTTTCGTCAAGCATAACTCAAAAAATATTTACCGGATTTCGTTCAAATTTTTACAGCAGGTACCTATAAAGGTGACAACGACGTCTATTTATTACCAAGAATAAATGTCAAACCGTTTGGAAATTATATTTAAAAAATAGATAAAAAAGCACAATTAAAGTACATACGTCACTAAAATTTTTTGTGTACGTCATTTTCACCGGCGGGATATTTTCGTAGACAATCGGAATTGAAAAGTTCATGGAGTACACGGAGCAAAAAAATACGCACGCACTAATATTCAGCACAATAAAATATATTTCAATTTAGTAGAAATCGAAAATTAATATGGATTTTTTTTCTGTTTGAAAGAAAACCCCCGCAATAATTTGGTAGACTTGGTATTAGAGATTTGGCGCAAATCTCAGCAATAGCAGCTTTTTTTATTTCGCGTGTGTAAATAAATAAAAAAAAAATATATTTGGTGTTTAAATAAAAGGTTTCGATTTATGGCATTATTTCATTTTTTTTCTCTTTTTAGCATTTTAAATCGGATTAATGAAAGGCATGTATTTTAAATTAAATGAGTGAAAGGTTTATATTTAAATGAAATGAATTCAATATGAAAATGTTATAGGAATAATATTTGGCGATTTATCAACTGCGCCAGGATAACATAAAAGTACCAATATATCAAACGGTATGTATTATGTGAAATGAAACAATTATAATTATAATCACCCATCGTACAAGAAAAAAAAACTAATATTCTGCATTCGGAGGGGAAAATCCATCTCCTGTGCCGTAAGATTTGGCGAGTTCTTTTTTGGTGATAAGTTTTTCGATGTGATTGTTGGGATCTGCAGGACTTGGCTTACTTTTTCTAAATCTTATTTTTTTCAGATGTAGTATTATGTAAATATATTTTTTTGCAGATATTTTTTTATTTTGTATATTTGGCATTCTATTTTGTATATTCTGTATTTGGCATTTGGAAAAGAGATTTTTACCGTTTTATCTGTGCCTTCGGAAATATTAAACAAGAACGAAAAATCATGCGTCAAGCATAGATTATGTAACACTTTCCAACGCTTCCAAAATAATTTTACAAATCATACTGTTTAATAAGCTAAAAGATAACATCTAAGTAATCCGAATACTTTTCATCAGCCCTGTATAGGATCTATAGATTTGTATATATACTACATAGGATGCTAAATTTTAGTTCAGTTAGGAAACGCGTAGCACAGTTTAAAATTCACCGTCTGGAGTTAAATAATACTGAAATGTGTTCGCAAACGTTTGTGCTTCCCTGTATAGGATCTACAGAATTTATACACACCACGTAATAGACAAAAAACGAGTTGAAATTAAAATCGCGTTCAGTAACTTAAAACGCACTTCCAGGAATTATTGTTAACAGACAGTAGAGAATTCTTTTGTGTGTCCCTGTAAATGAACGATGACTGCTATACACACAATATTCTGTAGTAAGCCTCTTGTAATGCACCTTATATAAATTTCAATGCGTTTAAAATAGGGAAACATTATTTAAATAAACCGCAGACGATTTTTCTCCATAGACGTAATGTAACGGAATTCTTTTGACTGTCCCTGTAAAGTAACTATAAGTGATATGCACACACTATTCCATATTAAGCTTCTTCTAATGCACCTTAGTGATATATATAAATTTCAATGCGTTTAAAATAGTGAAACATTATTTAAATAAACCTCAAGTGATTTTTCCCCATAGACCGCAATGTAATGGAATTCTTTTGAGTGTCCCTGTAAAAAAAGTATTAGTGCTACACACTTCCGTTGAAATAGGGAACATGCTATAGATAACGACTATAATATATAAAAATTGCAGAGCAATCCGAGCATATTTGCGGGAGTTAGAGCACGGACAGACGGCAGACGGCCATACGGCCAGACAAACCGAAGTCATAAACAATTTTCAACTAGGTTGGAAAGTGTTAAAAAAATATAAAAATATTTACGTATTTTAAGCGTATGTTTGCATTATTTTGCAAGCGTATATGTTTTGCATTTTTATACGGACCACTTCTCCATTTTTAGATTTTAAATGCTATTTATTATTTACTAGCCGTTTATTAATTGTTTACAATTTACCCCCCTGACAATAACAATTATTTATCACAAAAATGCCTCTTAGGTCCGTTAAATAAGTTTGTTTGTGTATTTTCATTACTTATTAAAATATCGAGTATGGCGATAAAATTTTATTTTAGCATCGTGCTTAAATTTTTAAGATGTTGCAAAAACATGCTTTAATAAACGTATGTTTGTAAATATTTGAAAAACATGTTTTACCGCTCTCTTGAAAAATTTTGTAAGATGCTAAAACTACCTTTTGGCACCATTTAAAATTTTTTTCGCCAACCGACATAGAATACGAAACTTTTCCCCATTCAGATACACAGGCAAGGCTGGTCTCAAACAAGAGTAAAGCTAGCAACAATATTGTTTTAACTCTATAAGAGTTACAATAACTTGAATTATAAAATTTGAGCGAAACGAATGATATTAAATGCTCCGATTGGCTTTGGGCCCAATTACGAAAGTTTCTCCTAAAAAAACTGTAGAAGAAGTCTTTTACATTTGTTTCAAATGAAGCTCGGTCTACAAGGTATTAGTTAATAATACAAACAACACTAATGGCATGGAGGCAAAAGTTTTAATTTAAATGTATACCAGTGAACCCGTGCGAGGATTTCGCACTGCAGTCGAATATTTTTTAGATGCTGGTTTAAACTTTTAAAGAAAAATTAAGCATAAAAATAGCTGCAAACAACATTAATCAAGCCAAAATATCATCTCATTTATTCCATCAAAGTTATACTAAAAACTGATCCATTATAACAAAAAGCACGCTCGAGAAAAAAATTAATAGTCGTATTTTAACTGCATTAGAGGACGACGTCACTCACTTCTGGAAAAACTGACAAAAACCTTTCATTTCATTTAAGAAAACAATTCTGATTTAAATTTTAATTAACTGCAATTTTGCTTCGATCGATTGATGGTGTTTTTTTTTCTTCTAAACATTTCAATTTTTCTTTTTAATTAAAAATATAAAATAAACCCGTAAGCACGTATCACACTTTATACTTCTTGTACTTATTACGTATTCTACGCATTATGTATTACGTAAATAAGGTACTCTTATTACGTATGCCACGGTTGTACTATTTATTTTTTTATAATCATGGTTGAGCATCACATAATGCGGTATTTTAGTTTTGTGGCAACACTAATTTGAAGAATCATTTCATTTATGAAAGCAATTCCGATTTAATTTTTAATTAACAGAAATTTTTAGTCAAAAAACATGTTTTAACGAAATGTAAGTGTGCGATGTCAGAAGCCTGTTTAAAATCCTTTCATATGGTATCTCATTCCTTCTTCTGCGTTTTGTATTTGCTTAGAAAAAGTGATGTTGACAGCAGAAATAATATATAGGATATTTGAAACCCTTCCCCCCCCCTACCCCCCCCCCCCCCCAAAAAAAAGAAAAGAAAATTTACAGTAATGAATTTACAATGGCGTTAAGCCACGCTTTCTGACATAAGCAATTGGCTGCAAACGCGATAACGAAACTTTCACTTAATTTAATAAAATGTAGCTGATATAGCCCTCAGGGTACTTTGCAGTTATACAGACCTTGTGGTTTTTTTAAAAAGCTTGAGACAATTCAGGTTTAAGAAGTTGAGATTTACTGTCAAAGGATATAAACAACTATGAACACAAAACTGATGAATTATTATTCAGGTTTATGTATGTATTTAAAAAAACAATTGCATCTGATTACATTTATTAGATAAATTACTTCTGTTTACATTTAATAACTCATAAACGGCTTCTGTATATTAAATGAATTGTTTAAATATTGGGAAGAGGTGGCGAGAGGTAGAAAGACGAGTAAACAAACGGGTAGAGAGACGAGTAGCGACATAGGTAGGCTGACGGGTAGCGAAACGACAGACGGCTAGAGAGAAAGGTAAAAAGAGGGTTGACAGAGGGGTAGTGAGATGGGTCACGAGACGGGTAGCGACACCGGTAGACAGGAATGTAGCGAGAAAGGTTGCGAGACGCGTAGCGTGGTAGTTTATGAGACGAGTAGAGATATGAATACAGAGACGAGTTGACTGACGGGTAAAGAGATTGGTAGCGAATCGGGTAAAAAAACAGACGGATAGTGAGACGGGTATACAGACGAGTAGAGAGACAGTAGATGGGTACGGAGATGGGTAAGAAGATGGGTAGAGAGGCGTATAGCCAGACGGGTAGAGAGACAATAGACAAGTTGTGAGACAGATAGACAAATGGATAGCGAAGTGGATAGAGACACGGCTAGACATACAAGTAGTTAGACGGATAGACAGACGGTTAAAGAAATAGATTGGCGGGTAGCGAGACCGGTAGAGAAATATAGAGACAGGTAGCGAGACGTGCAGAGAGATAGACAATCGGTTAGAGAGACGGGCAGAAGATCGGATAGGGAAACAGACATATTGTGAAGAGACAGACAGACGGGCAAAAGAAAAGTCTGCGGATTGGCGCAGTGAAGGCGCAGGGGGCAGAGCCTCCTAGAGAATAATCAAGAAGTATCTGTTAAGCTTAACTTTGAAATATATATAATTTTTCAATTGTGCCGATCTGGAGATTTAATGTAAAAGTTATTTTACAGAAGTCATCGAAAGATTTTTTGTACACTTTAATAGTAATTTAGACTATAGTTTTGCAATCTGGTTTGTAGCAAAGCATGCTATCAATGTGGTTTGAAGTGTAAGAGTTTCTATAAACAGTTATACAAATAATAGATATATATAATCAAGGAAGAAAATTTTTTAATTCACACACAAAAAAAAAGGTGGAACAATGAAATTAAATTTGCGTTAAGCCACGCTTGATAGAATAATCTATTGGCTGCAAATCCAATTACGTAACTTTAAAAAGCTTGGCGTTTTAAAAGAGCCGGCGTTTTTTTTTTTTTTTTTTTTTTTTTTTTTCCAAGTTTTGCGCAATACGCGCTTAAGAAAATGAGATTCTTTGCCACATGCTAAAAAAAATTATGACAACACATCTGATGAACGGTACTTCTTTTCTATTTTTAACAGTGTATATGAATTTATATATGATATTTTGTAACTCTATCATTTAATTTGCTCTTTTTCTTTATATTGTAATTGTTAACCCTATGTTCTCAGCAATATCACTCAGACTAATCCCTTTGAGGGAAGTCCTAGTACAGAACAGATGGTACATGGTCGTTGGCGGGTTTTTATCTCTGTTTTGGCATAATTTTTTAATCGCCAAGTTAATTAACAGTTTTTTTGCTAATTAAGCATAGAAAATAATTTTTTTTTACACTGAATTTTATAAAAGCACATAGATTACGTAATTGTCCAAAAATGCAATCATTTTTTTATTCTGCCCAATATTAAGGCCTGTACTTTGTTTGAAAAAAAAAAGTTTGACGAAGAAAAAAGTGATCATTTTAAGTAACTCGACGTTTTTTTTAAAAATCTATATCTCTGTTTATAAATCACTTATGAAGATGAGTTTCATCTTAAATTGAAGAAATTCTTCCTTAGATTCTTCTAGTTTTCGTTTTTTTTCTGCGACGCTTGGTTTATTTGATATCTGATATTTAAATCGGGCATATTTTGCCGATTTAACATTGCGAGGTTTCTTCCTGTAAGTAAGCAGTAGCGTTCTTTAGTCCAGTTCTTGGCGTTGTTTGTGTGTCGTTTTTTTTAAAGCTTGGCTTGGCAGATCGTCCGCCCTACTTGATAAAATTAGAAAATATATTTGATATAATTTGCTTATGAACCAGTGAAGTTCGGTTTTAGTTTTAGAAGTGAAATTTTAGACAAATCAACTCGATATTTTTGGCTATGGATTTCTGAAATGGAAAAACAGAGAATTAAAAGATAGTCAAGAAATGGCTGTCACTGGCATGCTGGAAATTATTGCAGCGGCAAAAATGATTTTGAATTTTTTTCTCTCTCTCTTGATAGCTAAGGCAATTAATTCGATTAGACACGTGTTTTTAATGAAAATGAATCACTTTGTAATAAATGCATTCAACGTTAAAAAAAATTTTTTTTTTTACTTTGTGATTATTGAATTATTGGATACCCAATAATCCGATAACTGTGTAGCAAGGGGGAAAAATGCTTCTTAACGTTGAATGCATCCATTACAAAACGATTCATTTTTATTAAGAACGCGTGTCTAACTAAATTAACTGCCTTAGCTAACAAGATTATCAACAGAGCAAAAAAAAAATCAAAATATTTTTTTCAGATTACACACGTAAGTATATATATATTTTTTAATTATTAAAATTATATTTTAAATAACAACGAGAGTTCTGTATATGAAACGAAAAATTATTTATTTTTCGTTTAAAGCATATTTCGTGAATTCACTTTTTCACGGATTAATCCATCTATTTAAAGCAGTTTGCTAATAATGTCAAATATTCCATCGAATTTCGACCGAGTACGCATGCGTCAAAAAAGGACCGGCCAATGAGACGAGGGTATATTCCTGTCTCCAAACGTATTTGGGATCAAGATCAACTCCTGTTGTTTTGATCTTTGATGGCTTCCTCCATGTTGCGTTAAACATAGGAATATATTTATATAAAAAACTCTGGAGTGTTTAAAAGGTATTTAAAGTTGTATTTATTGTAATTTGTATGAATACTTAGGTATCCATTTCGGATTTACTGTGTAACATGAATTTAGGTTCATTTAACGTTCGCGAAATCAAATCATTTTGTTTATATAGTACAGAAAATAATTATTCAATCGTAAATAAAAATATAGTAGAACATGTAATACAAAATTGGACCACTTATATTCCGTTTATGATCGGGTATGAATCTTATGGTGTTCCGATTGCTAATGAAAACTATTATGTAAATATAATGTCAAAAGACAGTACGCACGGTAGTAATATTTTTATTATTATGTGTTCGAAAAAAGCGAATCTGAGCGCCTGAATATAAATTATAAAATATTATTTCTATATTTAGCAACTAAATATTTAATAAATATGCAGGAATGTGACTAGCTTTATGTGAATGTATAATATATGTAAGTCTGAACTTTAGCATTATTTTTTAACAGAAATATATTATCTCTATTCGATTTAAAAGTTTTGTCATTACATAAGTGTGCTATTTTATTTGTAAAGAGTATGTATGCATTATATTGTTTGTATGTATACAAATGTTTAGAATGTTTTGATTTGTAAACTCTTAATATTTGAATAATGTTTACATTATATTTGTTTGTATGTATACAAACAATATATGTATACAAAGAAGTATATATACAAACAATATTAATATTTACATTGTATTGTTTGTATGTATACAAATCTTGAATGTTTTAATTTATTACATTCATTTTTTACCAGTTTGCATGTCCGTTCATGGGCGATTCATATGAAACTCATAATTTGTCACAAATTGGTGATTTTATTGATTTAGTGCTTTGTCCAAGAATGTGGAAAAAAAACTATTTTTGACATCGGGTGAAATGAATGAGATTATTTCGGTTTTTATTTTGTATATAAAAAATGTTATATGTAAAAAAATCCTGGCCATTAATCACATTGTTTTTTGTATATTTAAAGACGATTACTTATTCTTTGTAATTATTTTTTTGCTGGGGGTTTTTGAGCAAAATAATATTACTTCATAGCTAGAACCAGTTCCGCTAATCATTAATATTTTCTTAATCCTTTGACCGCTGAGCAAATGGGCAAATTTGTAATGTTTTTTCTGTTATTTTTTTTAAATATCAAAAAAAGATAAATTTTCAAAATTGGTATAAAAAACTTAGGTACTTCTCTATTATCCCATCGTCCACTTTTCATAACAAAATACTATTGCCAAAATGTATGATTAAATGCCAAAAATGCAATCCCATTTACTTGATGTCGGAAGCATTATACGTGTTTGTTATGTCGTCAAGTGGTTTTTAATTCAACATTTGCGCGTATTAATGACAACGTTCTCCCGTTTATTTGGCGTTACAGTTTGGCGATAGTTTTTTGTTATGAAAAGTGGTCGATGAGATAATAGAGAAGTACCAAAACTTAATTACGTATATGAGTAGATTCCTTGACTATATTAATCATTACTCAATATTTCAAAACTGCATCATTAATAGAGACAGTAATAGACTCTCACCTCATTGGCCGGCGATTTTTTTGACGCATGCGTATTGGGTCGAATATTGTTGAAAAATGATTTTGAAGAAAAAATCGGGAAATTCACAAAATGGTTTCGGGAAAAACTTCACCAAATGGTTTAAAAATTCTTTGAGTGACAGCGGGAAAAAAATTTCGTTTTACATTCAATCATCGCAATTGGCGAGTGTGACTATTAAGTTTAGCCAGTACTGGCAATAACATCAATTACCAATTTTCAGTATTACTCGCCGATTGGTGAGTGTTAATTTTGTCTTATATCACAAACTGTATTTACATATACTACTAGATATAATGATTATGAACCATGATTTTTCTATTATTGGGCGAGATTCATGTTTTTTCAGCAATTCTTTGACGAAATTCATGTTTTTTCAGCGATCCTTTGAAGAATTTCCTATTTTTCTCATGATCCTTAACGAAATTCGCATTTTCCAGCGATTTTTTGATAAAATACATTTTATTCCGCAATTTTTAGACGAAATTTAGTAAAAAAGCATGACCTTTTGGTGAACTTTCCTTTTTTGCGATTCTTTGACAAAATTTACTTATCTTTCACGATTCTTTTGCATAATTAATTTTTTTTCTGTTGTCTTTTAACGTAAGTCATGTTCCCCATGATCCTTTGATGAATTTAGTGTTTTTTCCTCAATCATTTGACGAAATCTGTGATTCCCCCCCCCCCCCCCACGCGAAGATTGGTTAGATGTTTTTAGTCTGCAGGTGCCCTAAAAAGTCTGTGACGCCCGTTGCTGCATTGCACACATTCTTCCATGGTGCATCGAACGAAGAAAATTCATCCTAAAGAATCATTGTTTCATTCTTGACATTTCTGGAAAGAAACAACGTTCAACTCATTGGCTGAATTGTAAAGGGCGAAATGTGTCAAACATTAGCGGAAAGAAAGTGCGCAATTTGTTCGTTCATGGATAAAATCATGAAATTCATTAATCGATAGTTGATAAATTCGTCAATCGATAGCGGAAAAATCGCAAAATTCATTAATCGACAGTGGAAAAATCGCAAAATTCATCAACTGGTTTCGGGGGGAAAAGTTTTCGAATATCGTCAAATGGCTTCGAGAAAAAAAATCACAATCCGTCAATTTCGGAGAAAAAATCGTGAAATTCGCCAAATGGTTCCGAAATTTGTCGAGCGACAGCGGAGAAAAAAATCTTTTTCCATTCAATCATCGCAATTGGTGAGTGTGACTATTATGTTTGACCAGTGGTGGCAATAAAGTCCATTGCCAAATTTTCAGGATTACTCGCTGTTTGGCAAGTGCTAATTTTGTCCTATACTTCAAAACCCTTTTGATCATATCATCAGTGTGCAGGACAATTTTTTTTACGTGAACCATTTGATGAATTTTGTGATTTTTCCATTATCGATTGACCGATTTTACTGCTATCGATTGTTGAATTTTATAATTTATCAACTATTGATTAGCGAATTTCATGATTTTTTCCATGAACGTTTGACGAATTACGCAAAAAAATTAAGAATATCGTTAAATTGTCTTGGGTAAAAAAAAATTTAATATTGTCAAATGCCTTCGAGAAAAAGTTGCAAGTTGGAACGCCTGTGACCTCTTTTTCATGTTATGCATCTCGGGTCTATCCCCCCAAGTGGGACACATTTCAAAATTTTGCAGACACCTCTCATGTGATATATCGTTGGAAAAGTCTTTGACCGCTTATTCATGTTATGCATCTCCGGGGTCCATCCCGCCACCCCCCCCCCCCTAAGGAAGGCAGTTTTATAAATTTTGTTGACACATCTCATGTGATATATCGCTGGAAAAGTCTTTGACCACTTATTCATGTTATGCATCTCCGGGGTCCATCCCTCCCCCCCCTCCCCCCCCAAAGGGTACTTTATAAATTTTGCACACAACCCTCATGTTATATATCATTGGAAAGGTCTGTGACTGCTTAATCATATTATGCATCTCGGGTCTATCCCCCCCCCAAGTGGGACACTTTTCTAAATTTTGCAGACACCTCTCATGTGATATATCGCTGGAAAAGTCTTTGACCGCTTATTTATGTTATGCATCTCTGGGGTTCATCCCGCCACCCCCCCTCCCCCTAAGGGAGGCACTTTTATAAATTTTGTTGACACCCCTCATGTTATATATTGTTGGAAAGGTCTGTGACTGCTTAATCATATGCATCTCCGATGTCCATCTCCCCACTTTGCCCCCCCCAAAGGGTACTTTATAAATTTTGCACACAACCCTCATGTTATATATCATTGGAAAGGTCTGTGACTGCTTAATCGTATTATGCATCTCTGATGTCCATCTCCCCACTTTGCCCCCTCCCCACCCCCCAAAGGGTACTTTATAAATTTTGCACACAACCCTCATGTTATATATCATTGGAAAGGTCTGTGACCACTTAATCATATTATGCATCTCAAATGTCCAACTCCCCACTTTGCCCCCCCCCCCAAGGGATACTTTTCTAAATTTTGTTGACACCCCTCATGTCATATATTGTTGGAAAGGTCTGTGACTGCTTAATCATATTATGCATCTCCGATGTTCATCTCCCCACTTTGCCCCCCCCCAAAGGGTACTTTATAAATTTTGCACACAACCCTCATGTTATATATCATTGGAAAGGTCTGTGACCACTTAATCATATTATGCATCTCAAATGTCCAACTCCCCACTTTGCCCCCCCCACCCCCCCAAGGGATACTTTTCTAAATTTTGTTGACACCCCTCATGTCATATATTGTTGGAAAGGTCTGTGACTGCTTAATCATATTATGCATCTCCGATGTTCATCTCCCCACTTTGCCCCCCCCCTCCCCAAGGGGTACTTTCTAAATTTTGCACACAACCCTCATGTTATATATCATTGGAAAGGCCTGTGACCGCTTATATCATATTATGCATCTCCGATGCCCATCTCCCCACTTTGCCCCCCCCCCAAGGGGTACTTTCTAAATTTTGCACACAACCCTCATGTTATATATCATTGGAAAGGTCTGTGACCACTTAATCATATTATCCTCCCCACTATGAAATTTGTCAAGTTAAAGCAAATATAAATTTTATTTTTATGGTACTATCAAGTTGTTTGCCGTCAAATTTTGACGGGTTCCATCTAGTTATGAGTTATGTTCATTTCAAAAGTAGTAATGTTTCAAATATTCTTGTTTGCAAAATCTAGATGCAATCTTGTTTGCAAGATTATTCCTGAAATAGCGAGATTGAAAATTAGGAATTGGAATCATTAATTGCAAATATCTTTTTAATAAATGTTCTGTGAGATCATTTGTAAATATCTAGGGTAGGGGTGGCAAACCTATGCCACATACAGCAATTCATTCACCACGCGAAAAATTAAAATTTGGTAATCAATATATAGATTAATTTATTATTATTTTTTTAAATAAAATCTTGTTTACCACGTACAGACTAAAAATAGTGCAATTATTTTTGAATGAATCAGAAACTTAGAAAATGTTCTCTTTTGGGCTGCTATGCAGCGTTTTTGACATATCACTATTTTACCTTTCTTTTTTAATAAGTCTTCTTTCTAAAAATGGATTTCATAAGACACTTATTGCCATAAATTAATAGATAAACAAAATCTTGTAATACATAATATTAAAAATAACAAAATATGAGCAGATATAAAACCTTCTTTATCAAACGTACAGCAGCAAAAAAGTAATTAAATAAAAATAGTAATACATTGTTTGCGCAACTTTGTTGTAAAAAAAAACTGTTTTTTTTTTTTTAACGAAAATATAGTATAACTACGAATGAAAATGTACAATAATCTCATCCGAGTCACTAACAATACCGAAAAGCATTCTGTATCTTTAGAAACCTCAGAAACAAATATATTTTCGAGATTTATCGAAGCATTTATAAAAACAAAGTTTCTTTTTCCGCCACTGATTTTCGAAAACGTTTCCGAGTTGCTTTTATAGTGTATTAATAAGTTTTCACAACCCGGAATATAAATTATTGAAATGCTATCAATTCTCAAGTGAACATTTCCATGTTCAAAAAGCATGTTTTACAGGAAAACATGATAAATAAACAACATTAACATTAACATTAGAATTAATATTATTTAGTTATTCTTGCATGTATACATTGAGTTACGCAGCCGAAAATGCTTAATTGAGAATAAATAGCATCCAGAAAAACGATAATCCTGTTTGAAAAAATCCCTGACGGTTCGGCCTACAGGCACAGGTAGATTTCGAAGACGCAGACCATGGGCACCTGTTTATTGGGAATTGCAGAAGAAATGACCTTTTTGCCATGATGCGGCAGTTGGGACCGCTCACTTCGAAATTCAATTGTGTCTGTAGGCGGTGAAGGATCTTTTTGTTTTTAATTTTATTTTGCTGTAAGGGTTGGTCCTTTAAAATAATTGTCAATATAAAAGTTGTACATAATATTAAGAGGATTTATAATAAATTTAAAGCTAATTTGATATTTTGTGAATTGACAAAGTTATGAATTTTTTTCTTCTTAAACCCCTATCCCCCCCCCCCCCCTCCAGTCCATTTTTAAAGATATCAAAAATCTGTCATACATAAATTTTTCGCCCTTTTCATAGAAGTAATAATAACTTTAAACGGATTCGATACGTATCACAATTAAGAAGTTATGGCTTTTTTCTGTTTTCATAAAAAGCTCCCGATTCCCCCCCCCCCCTACCCTTGGTTCGATTTTTCCCATTAACGAACTTGACCGAGATTTTATGCCTCTTGATTTTATGTATCAGTTTGGAAGAGATTTGTGCAGAATTATTGAAGTTATCGTGTTCATGAGAAAGTGATATAGATAGATAGACAGATATATAAAGTTTTGACCTGGGGGTGGTTTTGGGTTCTGGGAGTGATGATCGGCGTAGATCGGCAAAATCTTTCCAGAAATTCCAACATAGGGATGAATGTAATAGGTAGTATTTCTTACGAAATCTATACTTAAAACCTGATTGATATTGCACTATAGAAATTTAACGGAAGTGTTTCCGAAAACCAGTGATAGCAAAAGAAATTTTGTTTAAAAATGATTCTTTAAATTTCGAATCTATGTTGGTTTCTGAGGTCTCTAAAAATAAAGAACGCTTTTAGGAGTCTGGGTAACTCGGAAGAGGCTATTGTATAATTTCGTTCGTAGTTCATATTTTCATAGATTACGGAACATTTGTCTTTTTTTTTTATAATGTTGGATAATTATTCACGGAGTTTCACGTTGTATCACTGGTAAATTATTAATTACTAAAATAAAAATTCTTTTTATTTCTTTCTTTTGCCTATTTTACAATAGGTGTTTAACTGAAAAATATTTTCAAATCTATATTTTATTAAATTAATGGCTGATTCCAATATACAGAAAAATTGCATTTTCAATTTTGTTCTTAGTTATTTATTGCATGAAAGCGATTGATTCTATTCTCCGGCGTTTTGTATAAGCAGTATATGTGCATTTTTTGTTTTATATATATAAAAGTTTGCCATTTTACAATTTTTATAGATATTTTTTGAATAAAAAAGATTTACTTGACACATCCTCTTTGACAGCCGATGAGAGTTAAGTGCACTCTAAATGTACGTGTTTATCCTTTTATCACTTGTAATCAAAGCACCATAATACATTTCCAAACATGAAATGGGTCATAAACTATAAATGAATGACTCCTTTAACTCGTTTCATAAATAACCAAAAAGTGTGTGCACACTTTAAAGCCAATTATATGGGTTTTAATGCATATAAATTGAAACCAAAAGCTATTTGATAGAATTTAATGGTTTTAAAAGTTATTTTATTGCAAGATAACAGGGTTCGTACGCGTCCTGGAATTTTATGACCAGGAAATTATTCTGTACCAGTATTTTCTTATAGGTAATCTCTTCTTAAATAAGGTGAAATTTCGGATGTTTGAACTTGATGTATTTTTTTTTTGAAAAAAATACTGGTATGTCACCTGGAAAAGTAACGGTGCCCGTACGAACTCTGGATAAGCATCTTGCCACAAAACTCTCCCCATTGGAAATAAATCTTTGGTATTGTCAAAGTTGCAAAAATATATAAACATTAAATTACCTCATATCGAGTAATTGTATAATTTTGTTCAGAAAATGTGTAGTTTCAGCGCAATATTTATTACAGATAGATAGAGCTTTCAAGTGACTGAACAATATTCATTTAAAAATGTTTAGAAAATTCTTATTTCTGTCATTATTTATTGCTCGTTGACTGTTAAATAGTTACTTAAAATATTGGATTTTCAGTGCTTACTTCACGAGATAAGAATATGCATCAGCAGTATGCATTCGTTTGTTTCATTTTTTCCGTAATGCTGTTAAACAATTCAGAAATAAGAAGCGTGCATCTGGAATTAATCAATGACACAAACAGGTTTTTTTACATTATTTGTATAATTTATCTCTTTTCTTGTTTTCCCTTTTTTGCCATATGCAGAATAAAAGTGTTCTGATAAAAGTAATTCTCTTGTTCGGAATCAAAAATAAAAAACTACAGGAAAAGGGGATGCCAATTTTTTTTAATTATCCCTATGTCTCCAGACTCATAAAGTCTTGAAGTCCTAATGTGGCTGAGACAGCAATCCAAAGAATGTTATGCAACTGGTGTTCGGGCACTGATAAAACGGTGATATAAGTACATAAATATTGGTGGAGAATATGTTGAGAAATAAAAATAGTTTTGAAGTGAATATCATTGTAAGTTATTATTTAATTATCTTTTGTGACTTACTTAATGCCTTACCCCCGAATATATATGAAACAAATTTTAAAATTTTTTCGCCGTTGGCCTCATCAAAGCTATAATTCTGTGTAAATCCCATTATTCTAAATTATTTTCTCGTTCTAGTATTTAGATTGTCAAAATTCCACCTACCTAAAAATGCTTTATTCTAAATTCATTCTCTTAAAAAATGGCTCTAACGCTATTCTATTAAAATTACACACTTTTTGTTGCATTAAATAAACACATCCTAGAATTTAATTTTTTTAATATCAATCTCCCAGCTAAAAATATTTTAATTCTCTTGAAATAACAACCTATATCTTTTTATTTTTATTTCCCTATGTTTTCTGACAAAACAATATTCTTTCTCAAAAATATAAAAGTGAATTTTAGTTTCAATGTAAAATCTTATCTTGGCATCCTGCCCATACTCGGTAAAACCTACGTATATTTTTTTTCTCTTTCTTATTTGTTCGAAGGAATTAGATTGTTCCGTAATACTCTAGAAATATTTTCCCGCACTTTTTCAGCCTGCGGTCTGATATCTTCAAAATCATAGCGCCAGAAGATTTAGTTCCGTAGCGCTGATTGGTCGAAAGACTGTTTAATGGCACTGTATTCATGGGCGTTAGATAATAGTTATACGCTGATTTTTCCAGCGTAGTAGCAGATGGTTCCTGGAGCTGAATGTACATGTAACCCCGGCGCGTACTTCGCGACCGTGGAATAATCTCCTTGGCTGCCGATAGACAAGACGACGCTGACCGTTAAGATCTTATTTCTTCTTCAAGCATTGAATTAAGTCATCAAGTCTCTCAATACTACTAAAAATCATTATTTATGGAATTATCAATTTGGAATAGTAAAGCATGGCCTCAACGTTTTTTTGGATTCTAATAAATTGTAAATTGGAATCGACTGCTTATTATTTTCCTTCAGTACGCACACCATAAATTGGATTCTCGGCGCGACGACTGTAAACTCCTCGGTGGAAACTCTCGCCTTGATAGTTGGATCTACAAAAAATCAGGTGATTCAAATGTAAACGTGACAGTTATTTTTTTCAAGTCGACCAGGATGTGCTAGATATTTTTCTTTTAGTCGATCATATGCCAGTATATAGACTCTATTTATCACAGTGGTGTTGTTGTTTAGTCATCGGATCGAAATAAATGAAAAAGAGACTGATATTTTTATTTTGCTGATTTATTGTTTTGTGTTGTTGGAGTATTCTATAATGTGGACATGCAGCCAAGTAAAAATGGAAAAGAAGACACACGGCAGTTTGTAAGTTTTTGTTTTTATGCTTGATATTTTTATTTTGTTGATTTTATGCTGTTCGAATATTTTGATGAGTTTTTATTTTATTGTTAGTGATTATTTAAGTTCTATTGTTTTTAAAAAAAATGTTATTAAGATCGGGGCTTTGTAAAGAAAATAGGATATCTTCTTATATTCATATTAATAGAAATAATAGGAAAATGGATGAAATTAAGATGATTGCATTCGACCCTGATTCGGGAATGGGGATTCAGCAGTGGCTGGAGTATTTCGAACATATTTGTAGAAGAGAAAATAAAAATGAGGAATGGAGATTTAATCATATGTCTCAATATCTTAAGGGGGAAGCTCTTAAAGTGTATGTTAATGATTATTTAAATTGTGATGATTATGAACAAGTTGTAAATATTTTAAGAGAGAGGTTTATTGACTTAAAATGCCCAACATTTTCTGATTTTACTACACTTAAACTGGATAAATTGAGTGACTTAGAAAATTATTTTAGAAAAAAGGTGGAGATAGGTAGGCAGTTAAACTTAAGTGAAACCATTCTGTTACTAGGATTGACCGATTTTATTACGACCAGAATATCGAAATTCCATCAATGTAAATCATCCTGAAAATACCACTGACTTGTATAGGATTGTGAAGCAAATTGTTGAAGTTTCCCCACCGCACAATACCCGACAACCAATCAATCAACCATATCGTCAGCCAAATTTCTCTGCTCCCCGTTTCCCAATGTAATTTTTTCGGCAAAATTATCAGCCTTTCCGACCACTTAGGCTAGAATATGCTCCTCGGAATTGGCTACCAGCACGACAATTTAATCAGAGATCTCCTAATTATAGGAATCCTGTACAAAACAATCATTTTGAAAACCTTTATCCAAGCAGACCGTGCAGAATTTGCACCAATAAGGGGGTCAGAAATGCTTTCCATTGGGAAAGAAAGTGTGTTTTTAGAAGTAATACTACTCCCTCTGATACACCTAATGCTTCTTCTTTTGCTTGTAATCCCGGTAATGAGTGACAATTAATAGTGTATGGGTACACCCCTAGTTATAATTTACCTTGTATTGTGGATAGTGGTTCCACAATTGCCATTTTACCATTAAAGTTTGTAGTAAAACTTAATGCTAAAATTGAGAAAATACTTACTACTATTATTGGTCAAGCAAAAGGGTTTATGGAAATTAATCAGAAGTGTAGAGTGCTCATCAGGGTTTGGAAAATTAGTAAATGGGTGGATTTTGCAGTTTGTAATATAGATCTAAATTATGCAATATTGGGGTTAAAAGAGTGTTCAAAATTCGATTTAACAATTAATTGTAAACATTGTATATTGTCAAACAGGGGAAAAGAATTGTAAATAGAGGTGTAGCCATACAAAATGAGAAAGCTCTCCATTTTCATATTACTGATGTTAATAAAGTACAAGTGAATAATGAAGGTATAAAAATTGAAAATGACAGTAGTAATTTTGAAAATAAGTATGATCATTATAACAAGTTTAATTTGTATCAAGTGAATAACAATTTTGAAAATAATGAAGAGCATGAAGATTTGGATCTTTATCATGATGAACAATTAAATTTTGAGAACTGTGGTAATAATATAATTATGCAGTCAAATGAGGAAAATAATGACTACGAAGTGCAACCAGATTATAGAAGACTCAGGGCTCCTCAAATTTCTCGCGAAGTTAATAATTCTAATTGTGAACTAATGGGGGAGATAAATTTGATTCAAAATGGGTATTTAAGGGAATTAATTCAAGATTACATGGATATTTTTACTAAACATAAATATGATGTAGGTAGAATTAATATTGAACCGCAACGCGTTTATCTTAAATCTGACCTACCAATATATTTTATGCCTTATAGAACTTCACTAGCTGAGGAAAAAGAAATTCAAAATCAAATTTAAGGATTGTCAGAAGCAGGATTAGTTAAAGAGAGCAATAGTCCTTATTCGGCCCCTGTCACTTTGGCTATGAAAAGAGAGGAAGGCAAAAAGACTAGATTATGTATTGATTACCGAAAATTAAATGCAATAGTGAAAAATGATGCCGAGCCATTACCTCGTATCGATGGGATCTTGGATAAATTGAGTGGTGCTCAGTATTTTTCAACTTTGGACTTAGCCTCTGGCTACTGGCACATACCCATACATCCCGCAGATACTGAAAAATTAGCTTTTGCTACTAGCTCTGGGTTATTCGAATGGCTAGTCCTCCCATTCGGTATAAAAACGGGGCCCCCCATTTTCAATAGAACTATTAGAAGAATCCTAAGTAAATACAAAATAGATTTTGCTTGCCCTATTTCGCTGATATTATAATTTCCTCCTTCTCTCTAAAAGAACATCTTGACCATTTAAATCAAATATTCAAAATTTGTCAATTAGAAAACATTAAACTCAAATTATCCAAATGTAAATTGACTCAGACTAAGATTAACTTTTTAGAATAGGAAATTTATGATGGAATTCTAACTCCTGCAAATGCAAATATTGAAACTATAAAGAAATTAAAACCCCCAACAAATATTAAACAATTGCAAAGTTTCCTAGGATCAATAAATGTTTGTCATAAATTTATAGATAAATATGCTCAGATTCGACAACCTCTTAATAAATTACTTAGAAAAAATACAATATGGAATTGGACTCCAGAATGTCAAGATTCTTTTAATAAATTGAAAGATGCTTTAATCCAAAAACCTATTCTTAAAATTTATGATGCTAAATTACCGCTTCACTTGTTTGTTGACGCCTCACAGATGGCAGTAGGTGCAGTGCTTAAACAACCAGATAAAGAGGAGTTTCTGCATCCAATTGCTTACCATTCAAGGAATTTGAAGAGTTATGAGCAGAATTACTTCATTACAGAGTAAGAGCGTTTAGCAATTATTGACACTCTAGATAAATTTTATCAGTATTTCCATGGAGTCAGATTTACCATCCATACTGACCATGCATCTCTAGTTTGGTTAAAAAATGTTAAGAATCCTAGAGGAAGATTATTCAGATGGTCTTTAAAATTAAGTATGTTTGAGTATGAAATCAAGTATGAAACAGGGTCAACAAATGTCGAAGCCGACATGTTGTCCAGAAACCCTGTAACTTTTTTCAACCAGCTTATTAATTTATTGTTAGATAAAGATGAAATAATAGAGATGCAGAATAAGGAAAATGTAAATGATAGGAAATATCAATCAGAGAATGGAATAATTATACTTACAAAACATGGATTTCGAAAAGTGATAGTACCAATGGCTTTAAGAAAAAAATTATTACATATTGCACATGAGAATTATGGACATTTGGGTATACAAAAAATGCAAAATTTAATTTCTCCAAACTATTATTGGCCTAATATGACAATAGATATAACCCAGTATGTAAAACATCGTGACACTTGTCAAAAAAAATAAAAAACCCAAAACAAAAAGATTTGGCTTATTACAAGCTCTGCCAGCCACAGATCAACCTTCTGAGTGCCTCTCTATTGGTACTGTGGGTGGATTTAATTATTATAACTCAACAAAGAAATTTTTACACATAATAATAGATCATGCCACAAGATATGTCTGGGCTTTTCCATCTAAAAATGCTACATCAGTCACGTATATTAATTGCTTAAAACAAATTTTCAATAGTCAGGTTCCCCAAACAATACTCAGTGATCGGCACAAGGCATTCCGGTCACCTCAATTCAAAAAATTTCTCAAGACACATAACATTAAACAAAGATTTACCTCTTCACATCATCCACAAACGAATGGGAAGGTTGAAAGGGTTAACCAGACAATAGTCACTAGATTAAAATGTAAAGTAAATTCAGTCTCATCTAAAATTCCATGGACTCGGTAATTAGATCAAGTCATTCAAGAATACAATAATACTCCCTACTCCATAACTAATTTCCCACCAGCACGTCTATTTTATGGTAAATTACCTTATAACTCTCCTTTAAATCAAAATTATTATCCACCTGTTCAAACAGCACTAAAAATTTCAAAAAAGCGTACTAAAGAATTTCATTTCTAAAATAAAAGTTTATATGATAGGAAATTTGTTGAGTATCCTTTAAAAGTAAATGATTTTGTAATTTATGAAGAATTTAAATATCCCAATACTAGGAAGTTGGAACCCACTTTTTCAGGTCCATACAAAATCATAAACAAACTTTCAGAAGTGACTTATGAAATAGACAGATTTAATTATGAATCTAAAGCCAATTCAGTAAATGTACATGTTTCTAAATTAAGACAACATTATTTTCCAGATGACTTCAAATTATTTCATGAAAATATACAAAAACCAACACAAACAACTTCACATACAGGTTCACTACACCAAACATTAGTAAAAACAATATATTAATTTCTTCCAAAAGTTTTTATTTACAATAACTAAAAAAAAAAAAAAACCTTTCTAAAATTAAATGTAAACTCTTTTTACCAGGTATATTCTTGGGATACTACTTGTGTAATTCAATTTATCTTTAAAATGTAAACAATAACTTCTCAACATTACTAGGTGTCTTCTAGCCTGATCAACTAGTTTTGGCACTTATTTTTGTTGAGTCTATTAAATTTAAATTAAATATTCTATATACATAAAGTTTTTAGTGAATATTATTTATATTATTTAATGTATTCGCATTAGCTATATTTATTTTGTTTAATACAGTAAAGGTCTTGAATTATTCTTGAATGCTGATATTCTGTATTAGTCTAAAGGTTGATATTGTGATATTATAGTGAAATGTTTTGAAGAGATTAATTGAAAAATAAGGATTGCAATAGTGTAAATATAATAGTTTTATTCAATTATTATTTATTCAATTCTCTGTCATCTATCTAACAACTATTATTATTATTATTATTATTGTTGTTATTATTATTATTTTGCTTATTTACTTGAAAAAGTGTAAAAAGAAGCATATGATTCTACACTTAAAATTTTTGGTAATTAGCTATACCCGATTACGTCATACATTTAGTAGTTAAAAGAGGAGTATCAGAAGGGGATATTATTGTTCACAATTATTGGTTGAGTGATTCCTATCTAAATATTTGGGCATCTAAATTATTTAGTATTGGAAATATAATATATTGTAATTTTTTTTATACACAATTTGGCCAGCAAAAAATTATTTCCTTATCTTTTCAAGTAAGGAAACAAACAGATTTTGCTATGAATATTTTATTTTCCTCAACCAAGAATTTTATATGGAATGTAATATTTACTGTGATATATTGCTAGAATAGTTATTGAAGTTTGTTGATATTATTTATTACTAGCTGACCCCCCCGGCGTTGCCCGAGCCCTTGTAATAAACTTAAATCTCTTAAAAAACGAACTCTGGCCACGGTCTACGATGGCTTCGGAAACGTATACCCGGCATGCTCGTACGCTCTAGAAAATCTTTTATTTCCACCTACCACCGCCAAGGGAGCATTCTGTTCCAAACAAACCTCTTTCCGAATGAACTTCTGAGACAGGTCCCCGCTGTCTACGTTACTGTATAGTCGACGCACTACAAAATTGAGCTGGTTTCGAGAAGATTCGAACATTATTAGCCCAGTTATTCCAATAAGGCACAGTTAGAGAAAATAATCTTGAGTGAGGTGCCGAGGGGAGGGGATGTTCGAGTGTCCTTCAGAAAATGACTAATTAGGAGGCCCACTATGCATGCATAAAATTTCGTTCGTTTTGTTAAGCTAAGAATTTATTTACAAATTTGTCTGAAACTCTTATTTGTAAATAGTGGTAACCACTACTCATAAATTTAATTTGATGTTATAAAGGGTGACTATTAAGTTAAATATAATGTTTTGAATCACTTACGTTGAAATCGGAAAAATAGCTGCTGATATATAGAAACGGGACATAGTTAGAGAAAAACCTTGAAGAAGGAGCCGGGGGGGATGTGTTGTTCAAGTACCCTTCAGCAAATGACTAATTAAGAGGAGCACTATGCATCTTTCGAAATTCGTTCGTTTGCTTAAGCTAGGAACTTAATTACAAATTTGGCTTAAGCAATTATTCGGAAATAGTGGTAACCGCTACACATAAATTTAGTTTAATGTTATAAAGAGTGACAATTAAGAAAATTATAATGTTTGGAACCACTTGCGTTGAAATCGGAAAAATAGTTGCTGAGATATGGAAACGGAGCATAGTTAGAGAAAAAACCTTGAAGGAGGTCCCGGGGGGGGGGGGAGGGGATGTTCAAGTGCCCTTTCGCAAATGACTAATTAGGAGGACCACTATGCATCTTTCAAAATTCGTTCGTTTGCTAAAGCTTTGAATTTAATTACAAATTTGGCTTAAACTATTATTCGTAAATAGTGGTAACCGCTACTCATAAATTTAGTTTAATGTTATAAAGGGTGACTATTAAATTAATTATAATGTTTGAAATCCCTTGTGTTGAAATCGGAAAGATAGTTGCTGAGATATGGAAACGGAGCATAGTTAGAGAAAAAAACCTTGAAGGAGGTCCCGTGGGTGGGGGGGATGTTCAAGTGCCCTTCAGCAAATGACTAATTAGGAGGACCACTATGCATCTTTCAAAATTCGTTCGTTTGCTAAAGCTTTGAATTTAATTACAAATTTGGCTTAAACTGTTATTCGTAAATAGTGGTAACCGCTACTCATAAATTTAGTTTAATGTTATAAAGGATGACTGTTAAATTAATTATAATGTTTGAAATCACTTGCGTTGAAAGCGGAAAGATAGTTGCTGAGATATGGAAACGGAGCAGAGTTAGAGAAAACCTTGAAGGACGGGCCGGGAAGGGGGGGGGGGCTTGTTCAAGTGGCCTTCAGCAAATAACTAATTAGGGATATCACAATACATCTGTAAAGATAGATTCATTTGGTTAAGCTAGGAACTTAATTTGAAATTTGGCTTAGACTATTATTCGGAAATTCTGGTAACTGCTTTCTAGAAATACAACTTGAAGCTTAAATGTAATTAAACCCTTGCCCCTCTTCATTCCTGCAAATATAAAAAAGAATCTGTTAAATTAAGTTTTCTGTATTAACAATCTCCATCATAATAATAAATGTCATGTAAAAAAAAACTTAAACCCGACTAATTGTCACGAAGAAAAATGTGCCTGGAAATTATTTCAATCAGGGGGACGTATGTGTAATTTGTCATGTGCAGGTGGCGTGACATTCGCATGGCTCTACGCTGATAACTTCATTACATATTGACACTATTTAGTTAGAAATCCTTATTTATGCATCGCTACTCTGGTTTATTTAATTACTTCTGTGAAGAATCGATGCAACCAACCAGTGAACCAACCAACCCAAGAGGAAAAAAGCGGATTTTTGATGAGAGTTCTTTGTGAATATTAATTAATATTTCAGTAAGTACTTGAAATATTAAAATTCTGAGGTTCAGGTACATCAGGAGAGGGTTTGGAGTACCTAAATGTAAATTTACAGATTTCTAGGTGCGTTCCTAGCCATCGCCAACAGACACACAGACACACAGACGCACACACACAGAGCGAAACTTTCTTTTATTAGTATAGATTTGAAGAAATTTATTAATGTTATTATTTATATTAAGATAATATATTAGAAATATGTTGAGAAATGTTATTAGTAAGACAAAATAGAATTCTGTTTACAAAATGTTGACAAATTGAAAGTTGATTGAGTGAACTGCTTACAATGAATTCTAGTTGCAAAATGCTGATGAATTTTGGTATATCAATATATGATGAATTGGAGAATATTACAATTTTGGTACCAAAGTAGTGTATATACCATGAAGTGCAATATGTACATAAATAAGGTAAATACAAAAAAGTTACTGACTGTGACAAGAAGATAGCTATCACAAATATTCCACCAATGGAATAAAATAGCTCTGATCTCCAGTGTGACCACGAAAAGAGTGGCACCATAGACTAGAGTAGGGTCAATCCCAAACCAAAATAGAAACGAAAGAGGACTGAATTATAGTGAGAACTGTTTTAGTGAGGACTAGAAAATATGAAGCTTCAGTTTTTGAATGGAATTAATTTCCATCTTTATTATTTATTATATTGAATTCTCTATATATTATGTTGTTGTTAGTATTATTTATTATGTTAGTTATTTCTTACTTTATCTTGATGTATTCTCATTTACTGACACTTGCAAAAAGTAAGTGTTGTTATAAAATTTATGTATTTTAGGTTATGCTTTACTCTAAAAAAAATTCTAATTTCTATTCTTCCAAAATTTAAGGCAATTGCTTCGTTCGTGGTTCTTGGTGATTTAAAAATTTTAGAATTTTTTTTAATTTTAGGAAAATTTTCAATTTTTTTATGTCACTTATCTGAACTGCTGTTAGGGAACTGCTGTCCAGCTAAGCTTTATTTTTTTTTTTTGAGGGGGGAGGGATATGAAACAAATTTTAAAATATTTTCGCCGTTGGCTTCATCAAAGCTATAATTCTGTGTAAATCCCGTTATTCTAAATTATTTTCTCGTTCTAGTATTTAGATTGTCAAAATTCCACCTAGCTAAAAGTGCTTTATTCTAAATTCATTCTCTTAAAAAAATGACTCTAAGCGCTGTTCTATTAAAATTACACACTTTTTGTTTCATTAAATAAACACATCCTAGAATTTAATTCTTTTAAATATCAATCTCCCAGCTAAATATATTTTAATTCTCTTGAAATAACAACCTATATCTTTTTATTTTTATTTCCCTATGTTTTCTGACAAAACAAAATTCTTTCTCAAAAATATAAAAGTTAATTTCAGTTTTAATGTAAAATCTTATGTTGGCTCCTGCCAATACTCAGTAAAACCTACGTATGTTTTTTTCTCTTTCTTATTAGTTCGAAATAATTAGATTGTTCCGTAATATTCTAGAAATATTTTCCCGCACTTTTTCAGCCTGCGGTCTGATATCTTCAAAATCATAGCGCCAGAAAATTTAGTTTCGTAGCGCTGATTGGTCGAAAGACTGTTGGCACTGTATTCATGGGCGTTAGATAATAGTTATACACTGATTTTTCCCGCGTAGTAGCAGATGGTTCGTGGAGCTGAATGTACATGTAACCCCGGCGCGTACTTCGCGACCGTGGAATAATCTCCTTGGCTGCCGATAGACAAGACGACGCTGACCGTTAAGATCTTATGTCTTCTTCAAGCATTGAATTAAGTCACCAAGTCTCTCCATAGTACTCAAAATCATTATTTATGGAATTATCAATTTGAAATAGTAATGCATGGCCTCAACGTTTTTCTGGATTCTAATAAAATGTAAATTGGAATCGACTGCTTATTATTTTCCTTCAGTACGCACACCATAAATTGGATTCTCGGTGCGACGACTGCAAACTCCTCGGTGGAAACTCTCGCCTTGATAGTTTGATCTACAAAAAATAAGGTGATTCAAGTGAAAACGTGACATATATATATATATATATATATATATATATAGAAATAAGTGGAAATGGTAGAGTAAAAACATAAAATACAATTAATACAATTATAAAATGTAAGAAGGGGCACATGCTGTGCAACTTGTCTTTTAATCAATTCAACTTAACTTGATATTAATTTTATGTTCAAAATAAAATAAAAGTTTTCCATTGGAACTTTATTTTACGTCAATCTGGCACTAAGTGCGTTATTTTGTGATTAATCTTATCTTATAGTTAATATTTTTCTATAGCTAAATGGCATGTTTGAGAGAAGGGGGTTCATTCCAAAAATATTGGTTTTTAAACATTTAATGATATTTACATTATGTGCTGCGTGGCTTGTGTGTTGCAGTAAAACATTTTATCCAGAATATTCTTAAGACTCCCTCGTATTATTCTTCAATATTCTGATTTGTTGTCTCCGAAAATCTAAAGCATGAATCAGAATTCGTAATCAAAAGCAAAATTTACAGCATAAGAAAAATAAAGTTGTTATATTTATTTATGTTCTGCATAAATTAACTAAATTATGTTGAAAGAGAAATCATTCATAAACTGAACGAATCAAAATTAAAGTAGTTTTACCATTTAAAAGAAATGCATTTTAAAAAGCATCTTATAAGCAAATTGAATCCACTTCAGTGAATTTTTTTAACATATGAAAATGTTTCGGACTTTATCAAGAATGTAATTTCGGTAGAAGTGTCTCTAAGATTTTATTCCAAATATATTACAAAACTGAACAAATGAAATCTTCAGAATTTTCTTCAATTAGTTGTATTTTTTGTTGTATTTTTCAATTAGTTGTATAAAGCGTAACAAGGCTATTACAATGCCTTATGACACAATAAAAGCATCCTCGCTTCGCCATTATTGCGTTTTTATGTTCCATAGTATGTTAAACTTCACAAAACGTAGAAAAATAGGATTAAAATATATAATTACACCAAACACTAAATCTACATGATTTCCTTCGCGAAATATAAATATACTTCAGTTGTTTGTATATGTATGTTACTTTTATTATCCTACTATTGTTGAATAATTAATGAAAGAAACACTGTGTATCTAAAAATGAAACCATTTCATAGGAGAAGTATCTTCTTCCTTAGCTCATTCATCTCTTTTGTTATTTTCAGTTTGTTGCCATATGAAGAAAACAAATGTTCAGATAAAAGTAATTGTTTTGTGTGAAATCAAAATAAAGGAGCAAGACGTTAGAAACATGATAGATGACATTATCTGTAAGAAAATGCAGATTATGTGCTGCCGTTCTAGTGAAACATTTTAGCCAGAACATTTGTTAGATTTCAAATCGTCATAATATATATTATTTCTCCTGTCAACATCCCTTTTTCTAAGAAAATATGAAACGCAGAACAACGAATGAGATACCATATGAAAGGTTTTAGAACCGGCTTCTGACATAGCCCACTTACCAATTCGTTAAAACATGTTTTTGATTAAAATTTGCTGAAAATTAAAAATTTAATCCTCATTGTTTTCATGAAAGAAATGAAAGGTTTTCCTGAAATTATTGTTGCCAAAAAAAAATAAAATATCACATTATATGATGCTCATAGCAATTATTATAAAAAACACCGCACGGGTTTATTTTATACTTATGATTAAAAAGCGAAATTGAAATTGAAATGTTTAGATTTATATTTCTATGTTCCATGTTTTTCCCGAAGCGGATGACATCATCCTCTAATGTAGTCAAAATACGATTGTTAATTTTTTTTTCTCGCGCGTGCCTTTTGCAATCTTGGATCAGTTTTTAGTCTAACTTTGATGGAATAAATTAGATATTCTGGCTTGACTAACAACTAAATGTTGTTTGCAGATATTTTTATCCTTGCTTTTTCTTTAGAAGTTTGAACCTGCATCTAATAAATATTACATACTGATAAAAAATGATACTTCTCTATTATCCCGTCAACCACTTTTCATAACAAAAAACTATCGCCAAATAAATGGGAGAACGTTGCCATTGGAATATAAAAATAAATAAATAAATAAAATATAAGAATTTAAGGACACAATTGGTTTTCTAATTAATAAAATAACTACTAAATCAGTAAAACATAATGAAAAATACACGCAAATGTCGAATTAAAAACCACTTGATGACGTAACAAACACGCATAATGATTCTGACATCAAGTAAATGGGACTGCATTTTTGGTGTTTAATCCTACAGTTTGGCGGTAGTTTTTTGTTATGAAAAGTGGTCGACGGGATAATAGAGAAGTACCTAAAAATGTTAGATTTCAGTGCGAAATCTTCGCACGGGCCCTCTGGTTTTACATTAATCTCACTATTTTTCTGTCGAAATACAAGAGATAAAAAAGAACTTGCAATTAAAATTAAGATTTTTTTTTATAAGTAAGATATTGATGTTTTATTTATTTGTTTTACATTTATTAAATAAATTACAAATTAACATAAAAATTATTTAAAATTCAGTTATTTCAAGGCAATTTTGAAACATACCAAACAAATCACCGAAAAGGTGCAAAAAGTTTGATAAAATACGTATATGTTTCACAATATCACTAATAGCTTCAATTTTTTAATTCGTTTAATTTTAACTAATTTTGCGTTGCTTTCATACTTAAGGAAATTTGCTTTGAATGTTAATTAATTTAATTAATTAATTTTACGTATGCTTACTTTTCTGAATTCCTACCTTTCATCATCATTTTCAATTTTTTTTCTCTTATGAAGCATTGTCTTAAAATGTTTTTTCCCGCATCTTTTATTTTGCCTATATTTTTTTCCTATACCCTTAAACTTGCTTTATTCAACATTAGGTCGCAGGTGTTCTAATAGATTCTATGACTTGTGATTTTATTAGCTGTATTTTTTGCTTGAGTTAGGGGAAAAATAGAAAATGCACTGTATGCTTTCTTCCAATTTTATTATTTTAAAATAATAGTATTAATATTTACATTTAGATGTAACTTTAATTAAATGTTCACAGACTGAAAGAATCACTGTTGAAGCATTTTATTTCGCTCGAAAGAGTTGTATTAAAAAAGAAATAGTTCCGAAAGAAGTTGAATTAACTTGACAGAAATCCTTTTGTATTTTAAATTGCTTCTATTGATTGGTTAGTTTCGGTAACTTCTGTCATCTTGTTCACGAGAGGATTAAAGAGATGGTCCTCGTGTAACTAGAGTCTACACTAGTTACGCGAATGTTAAATCGATGTTAAACAGTTAATGTTAACCCGATGTTAAACAGTTAATGTTAAACCGATGTTAAACGGATGTTAAACACTTAAAACACTTAATGTTAAACCAATGAAAGCGTTCTTTTCAAATTTCTCGTCTGCATTTCAATATTTTTAAATGTTCTTTTTTGCATAGGATTAGTTGAGGCCAATATCTAATCGGGTACTTTTTCTTTTTACAATTTTCATTGCAGATTTTTTTTTTATGAGGTCACTTTCTATTTCGAAAGCGGTTCCGAAAGTCAATATATTTTCATGTCGAGCGTTAGTCACACGAATACTCTATCAAGATAATATTAAACCAATGTCAGCGTTCTTTTCACATTTCTTCGTTTGCATGTAAATGTTTGTAAATGATTTTGTTGCCATAAGATATATCTCAGGTCGATGTCTAACCAGGTATCTTCGCACATTTTTTATTTCAGTTGCAGTTTTTTTTATGCAAATACTTTCACTTTCGGAACAAGTTCTGAAACTGAAAATGTCTTCAGACAAAACAAAACTGCATCCAAAATCGAAAATAAAAAACGAAGATACCCGGTTAGGCATCGATATAAATAGATATCTGTTGTCTCTATTGTATTTCGCTAATATTATTGCTACCTTAAAATGGAATCCAATCTATTATGAACATCAAATCCTGATCCGGGATTCAAATGCATCTTTTTACTATCATCTAGTTTCTTAACCATAAGTGAACTTGTCCAGAATTATATTGCTACGGATTTTTATAAGAAAGTAGTGTGGAAGAATACGTTTTTTGTTCTAGTGATATTAGAAAAATGAAAAATTGAAATCTTTAAAATTCTTTTCAAACACTTGAAACGTTACACTTTCAGTTCCGAACACTTGAAACACTCTTTAAAAGTATCTGCTGAATTTTTGAGAGCTCCATCAATTCTGTTCAGTGAAACAAGATACTACAATACAATGACCTATGATGGATCTAAAATTATTCTGTCATTAGTTTTCGCTGGTATAGCGTTTCAGTGCATGTATAAAACACATGAAATTAATCATCGTTGAACGTTTAATTAAGTAAATGTTTCAGCTGAAATTTCTCATTCAGAGACAAGAATTTAAAAATACTATATTTGTCGTTAAAAAACATGAAATTAGTTCAACTTAAGTTAGTATTTAGAATTTTGAAACTCTGATAGGGTGAAACCCCAGTTATTGACACATAACCAGTAACTGACACGGCAGCAGAAATCTAACTCAAATGAGCATTTTCTTGTAAAATTCTGCAAAGTAATGTCATCTAGTGGTAACTTATTTGTCTTAACTGTTATAACTTATTTTTCAGCTATTGGTTTTTCAAAAAAGGCATGGTGTCAGTTACTGGAGATATTGACAATATTTATATAAAAAAATTATCTTTAGTAATAAAAAGTATAATATTTCAAAATTTTGCCAGCAATAATCTTTTAATGTATCTTCACTATACTTTCATAAACAAAGATAAGTATAAAATACATTTAAAACTTTTTAATAGTGATTTGAACGAGAAACAATTCTTAAAGTATCAGTTACTGGGGTGTTTCACCCTAGTATAATTTATTTTAACTCTATATCTCCCAATGTTTCTCTGAAGGAGGGATAACAATAGGATACAGATCACAAGATTGCATGGAATGAAAAAATACTTTAAAGAAGAGAAGTACGATTAGTCAGAAGAGTCATGTGACGGTCTAAAATTTCGCAGCCATTGCCTGAGATCAATTCGAGTAGAAATGTTGTTATAAATAAATATTTATACATATTTCTACTTGTAGATATACTGAAAAACACTGCTAAAATGTACCAATTTTACGATTGAAATTTGTGTAACTTCTGTAAATAAATCAGACTGTAAATGTTATTTGTTTTCTACTATTAATGTACTTAAAATATTTCTAAAATATAACAGAAAGAGTCATCCCTGATCTAGATAACTGAGTGTTCAATAGAAGCGACAATTATTTTCTGTTGTTATTTGAAAATTTCCTCTTCAAATGACCTAATGTTATAGCTACTGGCAGCTTTAGGCAACTTAGTTTTGAATAAAAGCAATAGTGCCAAATAACAAGAATTATAAGACGGTAACATAAAGTATGTTATCCCTTTTTATTAAAGCTGTAAAATGAATTTTACTATAGTGAAATTGAGCATTGTATGACAAAAATATCAAATCTGCACCAAAATTATTAGTGAATTTAAACTGAAAAATAAAAGTGATAATTGTTTTTTCATACATAGAAAACTATATAATTATAAAAAAATTCAATATCAGCAGGAACAAACGAAAAAACACTTAATTTCATATGAAGGGAAATTTATTTATACAGAATTACGTATAAATTAATTATATAGATGTACTTTTAAATATTTTACATAACATGTTTAACAGCAACTGCAGGAAATTTCCCTCAATTTGTACAGTCATGTGAAACTTTCTAAAAAGGTAGATTTAACTTTGTACCGTTACAGTAAAAATAAATGAACAACGTGAAATAGCACAAATAAAAAATATATAAATTGGGCGCGTGAGAAATACGCAAGCATATTTTACATGGCTTAAATTTTTAAATCGGTTTTAATATTTGAATTGGCACTGATGATTAAGCTTTAGGGGCTCCGAAACAGCTGTTTGCCAATTTATATATTTTTTATTTGTGCTATTTCGCGTTGTTCATTTATTTTTAATCTGGAACTTTGTTGTAATAAATTTAAATATGCACTTTGATATAGCCTCCAAAACTGCAAAAACGAAATTTATTCAAGAGATAGACGTCGATCGAGGAAACTGTTGAGTTTTGCTTCATATTTCGAACGGCAAACTATATTTCTTTTAAACGTGATAGTAAATTTATGAAAATATTTGAATCTCTAAAGTAAAGAAAACTATACAAATATAATGTAAAATACCTTGAGAAACCACCTAAAGATTTATTCTCAAGTGTCTCTTTTTTCATTTTTCTTTCCCAAACATTACTTCAAAGATGCCGTGGAATAAAATCAATATTCTGTATTGGTACTATAATGTCGCAACGTGGCTAACACCAAAGTAACGCGAAATCAATATTTCAAATAGTAAATTCTGGAGCTTTTTCTAAGTTTGCTTTAAGAGCAGATATTTCTATAAAAATCCTTAAAAATGAAGCATTTATGTTTATTTTTGACTTACAAAAGGAAACATTAAACGGTAATTTTAAAAGTAAAAGTAAAAGTAAAAGTATTATTTTCGAAGCATATTTAAAAATACATTATTTAAAAATAATAGAGATTTTAGTTTCTAAAATAAAGTGGATATAAAGTGGATACTTTTAAGACTTATGAAGGAGTGTGCTTTTATAAACGTCATACAAAACATCAATTTGTTTTCCGAACTAACAAAATGCATTCTAAAAAAATTACTATACTTCTATACAAAATTTATTACGATGAGATTTAAGTCTATGCTGTACTAATAATATTTGTTATTGTTTGTTTCTTGTTTTTATCTTTAAAAGGAAGTATATTGCACAATACTATTAATCTGTTTTGCAGATAATTCAAAGATTATTGTTTCGAAATACAACAGTGTTTTTATTCCTTTTCAAAAATGATAAACAGCCGTTGTTTTATCTCTTCCAGGTATGTTTTCCAAGTATTTAACAACACATTTTGCAAATACTCCATTTTCATTTCGGCTTATGTTTTAAAACAAAGAAGAAATATAAAATAATGCTGCACTATATATTAATATAATCATTGAGTTACCTGTCAAAAAAAGTAACAACTATTATAGACTTAATTAATTTTGGAATACTAAAATTTAAACATTAGTTACCCTATACTTCTTGTTCATAACTTATATAATAGATAAGTCCATGAAATCAGATATTGCTTTGAGTATTTAAAAAAAAAATAGAACTCCTTAAAAAAAATTCTATGTTGAATCGATATAATTATATTTTTTTCAATGCCACTATGTTGTTTTAACTTATTATTTTTAGCTTTTTTTATTTAACTTTTAAGACTAACGATTTTTGATTACTTTTGAAAACTGATGTTATTCTTCAACGGCCAATAATAGATGTTTTCCGGAGACATTGAATTTATATAACTACTATACATGCATTAGATTTAAAAACATATTGAAATTTATGAAAACAAAACAACAAGTTGCTAACTAACGTAAATTTTATTACGAGATTTTAAACAAAAATGTAAAAATTAAAATCACAAAAATAAAAATCATTTTCGACGTTTCAGTTTATCTTTAAAACCAACATCAGGCGTTAATTTTCGTAAATACAAAACAGCAAAAAATTAATTACATGTTACATTATTAAAGAAATTGTATTAATTCCTGATGATGATTTTAAAGATAATCCAAAACGTCGAGAATAATTTTTATTTTTGTGCTTTTAATTTTCATATTTTTATTTAAAATTCCGTAATAAAATGTACGTTGGTTGTCAACTTGTTGTTTTGTTTTCATATTTGCGTATACAACATAAAGTCTTATTCATTATACTGAAATATTTTTTAAAAATTAGTCTAAACGTGGTACAACAATAACGTCTCTCGCTAGAAATATAGGTTCTAATGTTTAAAAAATGTCATGCTGTGTGAGATAATATACAGGGTGATTATAAAAAAACTATCCCGACATTTAGGCCTCTAACTATCATACCATTCACAGAAACTGAATGAAATTTTGGCAAAAGGTATTTTGAGGTATGCACTCAAGAATGTAAGAAAAACAACAGTGTCACTCAAACAATTACGGTTGCAGTGAGAAAATTTCGAAAAAATAAAATGGCAACACCCAGTTTTTTGTATTGGTATGTGATCTCCATTGTGAAAAACCCTAAATAGCGTTGGAACGGCAATTGTAGCATGAAAATCACCGGCGGTAGATAGGCTAAAAGTGAGGGCAACCAATAAGGGCAGAGAAGCAGCATAAAATAAAGCATTTTATTGTGTTTCACAAATTTTCCACATGACCTCCTTCACACACGATGACACTTTGCATGCGGCTGATGGTGGATAGCAATACACTCTTAAAAAAATCTGTGAAAATACAAGAGATTTTCCGTAAAATTTTACGGAGAAGTTTCATTTTTCCAAAACAACAGTACACTTTCCGTAAATGGCATTAGTTCCGTAAAGGATATTTCAAATCCGTAGATATGCAGAAAGTATTCCGTAAATTTGATGGATTTTTTTCAAAACAGTACAATGTCCGTATTTCCCCATTTCCGTAAATAGCGTTCAGAGGTTTGGATACAGATATCGCCTTGTTTGAAATGCGAATTAAGATTGTTGTATTTACTAGGGTCCAGTCCAGGGTCTTCTAGGATCCCGGCATGGACCGGTCCTACCCGTGGGCCTATTTTCTGTCATTAGACTCGGGTCAATCCTGGAGCTCATTCTAACCGGACCCGTGTCTGGACGGTAATTTTTTGTGAAAATAATAATGATATATAATATTTTTTTTTTTAGTGAAATTTTTAGAAATTTACTCTATTTATATAAATTAAAGAAAAATATTTTTTAAATCTACTTTTTTTTCTTTATAGTGTTTCATTATGAATTTTTTCACTGACATTTTAAAATTTTATTTTAATTTTATTAACGTGAGGCAATATTAGGTTATTAAAGGTTTCTTAAAATAATATCTTTGCAAATTATTGGTATTGAACAAAACTGATTTGTCTTATAAATTTGTGAATTAAATTAAAGTTTATTATTTTATAAATTATAATTTTAGAAAGTTTATATTTTTTTCTTTAAATTTATAAAAATAATTAATGATTTTTTCTTTACTTTTATAAAAATGAAGTTTATAATTTTAGAGTGTTTATAATATATTTAGTTAGTTTATAATTTTATAAATTAAACTAAATTAATTTAGACTAAATTAATAAATCCAAATTTAAGCATACCTATTCCAAGGTCATTAATTTAAAAAAAATCACTAAAAATCTATTTTTTTTTAAATATTTTTAAAGTTTTATAAAATAATATTTTTGCAAATTATCGGTATGTAGGTGTTAAACTAAGCTGATTTGTCTTATAAATTTGTGACTTAAACTAATTTTTTATTATTGTATAAATTATAATTTTACGAAGTTCATATTTGTTTCTTTAAATTTATAAAGAATAATTAATAACTTTTTGTTTACTTTTATAAAAATGTAGTTATAATTTTATAAAGTTTATAATTTATTTCGTTAGTTTATAATTTTACCAGACGGGCCCGTGCGAGGATTTCGCACTGAAATCTAATATTTTTTAGATACTTTTTTATTATGCCGTCGACCACTTTTCATAACAAAAAACTATCGCCAAATTGTAAGATTAAACGCCAAAAATGCAGTCCCATTTACTTGATGTCAGAAGCATTATACGTGTTTGTTACGTCATCAAGTGGTTTTTAATTCGACATTTGCGTGTATTTTTCATTATGTTTTACTGATTTATTAGTTATTTCATTAATTAAAATAACATTTGTGTCCTTAAATTCTTATATTTTGTTTATTTATTTATTTTGATATTTCAATAGCAACGTTCTCCCGTTTATTTGGGATAGTTTTTTGTTATGCAAAGTGGTCGACGGGATAATAGAGAAGTACCATTTTTTATCAATATGTAATATTTATTAGATGCAGGTTTAAACTTCTAAAGAAACAGCAAGGATAAAAATATCTGCAAAAAACATTTAGTTGTTAGTCAAGCCAGAATATCATCTAATTTATTCCATCAAAGTTAGAGTAAAAACTGATCCAAGATTGCTAAAGGCACGCGTGAGAAAAAAAAAAAAAAAATTAACAATCGTATTTTAACTGCATTAGAGGATGACGTCATCCGCTTCGGTTAAAAACATGGGGCATAGAAATATAAATCTAAACATTTCAATTTCAATTTCGCTTTTTAATCATAAATGTAAAATAAACCCGTGCGGGTTTTTTTATAATAATCGCTGAGCATCATATAATGTGGTATTTTATTTTTTTGGCAACAATATTTTGAGGAAAACCTTTCATTTCTTTCATGAAAACAATGCCGATTTATTTTTTTAATTTCAGCAAATTTTAATCAAAAACATGTTTTAACGGATTGTTAAGTGGGCTATGTCAGAAGCCTGTTCTAAAACCTTTCATATGGTATCTCATTCGTTGTTCTGCGTTTCATATTTTCTGAGTAAAAGGGATGTTGACAGGAGAAATAATATATAAGGATAAATTAAACTAATTTAATTTAAACTAAATTCTCAAGTCCAAATTTAAACATACCTATTCTAAGGTCATTAATTTCAAAATTTTCTCTAAAAATCTATTTTTTTGTTTTGATTTTTTAAAATTATTAAGTTTAACAGAATCGTACACAAAAGCTCTCAGTAAAGATTAAATATAATATTTTAATTTATTATAAAATTGTTTATTCACATAAGTTTTTAAAATAAGAGAAAGAAAATTTACTTTAATAGCATATAATAAATACGTATACTTAAGATAATTATTATTTTTACTGGAATTGATAAATAGATCAACAGACAAATAATTCTAAAAATTATATGTACTATTGCAAAAAGAAGCAATCATTAGTCTTAATGCAATGTTTTACGCATATAATACATAAAAAGTTAAAATTTATCTGTTATAAAGCATCAAATAATAAAGCAAGATATTAAAAATTATAAAAATAAAAAATTGAAAAAATCCATCTAACTGTGAAACCTTCAAGTTTTTGCATCATTTCAAATAAATAACAACAATTGAGGGAACAAAGTGTCCAGTCTTAGCGTAATGGAACAGCCCGCCAGTTTACTACACAGAAGTTTCCGCGTTCGAACCCCTTCGTTGCAAGGTTTGGTTATTTACTGAAAACTCGCACAGAAATGAAAGAAAAAAAATAAAATTGTTATAAGATGTTCCTTGAGAAAGATATATTTTTTATTTTTGGTCTTATAAAATTTATTTTAACGATATAAAAATATCTAAAAAATACGGAAGATATCTGTTAAAAACGGAAATTTAAAAACGGATATTTCAGAAATCACGGAAAATTTCCTGGAATTTACGGAATTTTTTTTCCGTTAAAATACGGAAATAGTACTGGCGTCTCGATTGCCAGTACAATTTCCGTTTTTTTTCAGGAAAAATTTTTTACAGTCTTGAATCGCAGAACTTGAATCGCAGAACTTGAATCGCAGTTCTGGTGGCATCTTTCAAATCAGTTGCAGTTTGAGGACAAAACTGATACACTTTGGATTTCAGATATCCCCAATGCCAGAAATCTATTGGTGTCTGATCAGGAGACCTTGGTGGCCACAGAAACGGGAAATGACGGGAGATAACTCTGTCACCAAACTGTTGAGATAAGACACGTTTGACTGAAGACCCGACATGTGGAGGAGCGCCATCTTGCATCCACACAACTTCAGATAGAGCATTTTGCCGTTGCAATGCTGGAATCGCGTAATGAGTTAACATGTCCAGAGCGCGAGCACTCGTTACAGTACACGTTTGCAGATCACCGGCAGTAACCTCTTCAAAAAAGTAAGGGCCGAGGATGAACGTACTCGTTATACCACACCACACAGTCACTTTTCCCTCGTGTAATGGACGTGCATGCACATCATGTGGATTATTCTCTGCCCAGTGCACACAATTTTTCGAATTCACGTTACCAGTTAACGAGAAATGCGCCTCATCTGTCCACAGAATGCGTAAAGGCCAGCTGCTATCTTCATCGTACCGGATAAGGAATAGATTTGCAAAATCCAGCCGTAATTGATAGTATCCCGCTTCCAACATCTGGACACGCTGGAATCGATACGGAAACATGTTTAGAACAGAGCGCAGAATCTTGCGTACAGTTGAATTCGGCAGATCCAGAACACGTGAAACACCGCGTGCAGTTGCGGAACGATCTGTGCTTATCGTCTGATGGACTTCTGCAACAGCTTCCACAGGAACGGAAGGTCGTCCAGACCGAGGTCGATCACATGTGCAACCAGTTTCTTCAAATTTATGAATCAAGTCCCGCACAGCTTTGACAGTGTACGGGCCTCGCCGTAATCCATGGTTTCTGTGGTAAACACGCAATGTCTCTGCGGCAATGTGTCCATTCAGGTAATAAATCTTTACGATTTCCCGACGTTCTTTCCCTGAGAGCGGCAACTTGTTCGGAATGGCAGAAAGAAACATACGCGGCTCGCATTTCGCAGTGCCTTTTCTTTCACCTAGCGTGACGACGTCAGTCATGACTGTGTCTTACGTAGAACCCGAAATTTGCGTTTCTTGGTTTTTCTTCTCATTTTGTGGAGAACTAATCAGGTTGGGATATCAGCCAAAGAAACGGTGTGACGTGTTACGTAAATGAAACGAAAATGAATGCTCTGGTGCACAGCAAAGTCCTTTTTACTTTTCCTTTGCCTAGTTCCGGTGATTTTCATGATACAGTTGCCGTTCCAACGCTGTTTAGGGTTTTCCACAATGAAGATCACATAATGCAAAAAACTGGGTGTTGCCATTTGATTTTTTCGAAATTTTCTCACTGTAACCGTAACTGTTTGAGTGACACTGTTGTTTTCCATATCATTCTTGAGCGCATACCTCAAAATACCTTTTGCCAAAATTTCATTCAGTTTCTGTGAATGGTATGATAGTTAGGGGCCCAAATGTCGAGATAGTTTTTTTTATAATCACCCTGTATGTGATAATTAAAAAACAGTAACATTGTAATGATTAAAATATCTACCCTCAATGCTCTTATGAAGTATATGTTTGGTTGAATAATTAAAAAAATATATAAAATTGTCTAAGTAACATGATAAAAAACATATGGAATTTGTACCAATAAATATTCAGAAATATTTAAAACCTGTGTAATGATGACAATTCATTGGAATCAAATAACCGTTTCTATTTTCATGAATGCGTATTTATAAATTTAAGAATTATGTTATATATATATACTAAAATTTTGCCCTACCAATATTAAGATTACAATGTCCGCTAATCTGATTGTATGCTTTCTTAGAAAAGTAATTTCTTACTTTAGTATTCCGCAATGATTTTAAATGTGAATTCTGAAATTCCCTATCTGCTGAAACATCATACAGAAGAATGCAATTTACAAATTTATTTAGTGATATCTAATTTCTGCTCTTCAGTAATTATATATATTTTATGATATTTTTACCATAAAACAGTTCTTTACTCTAAACTTTCGTTTTTCAATTTTAAAACTACTATACAACATACTAGAATGTTTCTTTACAATATTTTAATGGTAGTAAAATGTAAATTAAGACTAGTCGGATGTGTCAATCCCAAAACTTTCTTCTATCTCACACAGGTTTCTCATACACTAAAAAGAAACAGCACCCATTTATATCACGGTCTAACTGAATCTAAAGTTTTATTAAATTCCGTGCATTAGTTCTTGAGATATGACTATTGCTAAAATCGTGTAAATCCTGCAAAATGCAGCATAGCAGCGCCACTTTTTGAGAGATTTAGATCAAAACCTAATCAATAACAACTTATGTGAACGTCTAACTGAATCTGAAGTTTGGTGAAAATCCGTGCATTAGTTCTTGAGATATAGTTATCGTGATAATAATGAAAAAAGTAGCATAGCAGTGCCCCCTGTTGGGAGATTTAGACCAAAACCTAATCAACAACAACTTACGTCAACGTGTAACTGAATGTGAAGTTTGATGAAATTCCGTGCATTAGTTCTTAAGATATAGCTATCGTAAAAATCATGAAAAAATTGGCATAGCAGCGCCACCTGTTGGGATATTTACATCCAAACATAATCAGCGTCTATTCATGTCAAGGTCAAACTGAATCTGAAGTTTGATGAAAATGAGTGCATTAGTTCTTGAGATATAGCTATTGCGGAAATTCCGAAAAATGCAGCACAGCAGCGCCACCTGCCGGGCGATTTTTACCAAAAACTAATCAGCACCAATTTATATCATGTACTAATTGAATCTAAAGTTTTATTAAATTCCGAGCATTAGTTCTTGAGATAGAGCGCCCACAAAATTTGTGTCACATACAGACAGACAGACAGACAGACAGACAGACAGACTCACAGACAGACATTTTCTAAAAATAGTCAAATCGTGTTCAGGACCTTTTAAAACGTATAAATCCGTCGAAAACCGGAAGTAGAAAATTTTCATGAATCCAATACTTTCTTCTTGTAAAGATAGAAGAAAGTAATAACAATTATTAAGTTAAGCTTTTTTAGTGCAATTGTGAAACATACCAAACAAGTTACCGAAAAGGTGCAAAAAATTCGATAAAATATGTTTCACAAAATTACTAATAGCTTGATTTTTTTTTAATTTGTTCAATTTCAACTAATTTTGCGCTACTTTCATCCTTCAGAAACTTTGATTTGAATTTTAATTAATTGAATTTATTAATTTTACGCATGCTTACTTTTCTAAATTCCTACCTTTCATCATCTTCCTTTTTAGGGTTTCGTTCATCTCACGAAACCCTATTACTCCCGCTTCGTTGTCTGTCCGTCACAGAGCCGGATCTCAGAAACTATGTAACTTACAGTCATGAAATTTTGTGTACTTGTAGCTGAATACCTATTATAAAGCTCAAAATCATAAAAAAAGGAAAAATCGTATTATTTTAATATATAGAGATAAAATACCCAAACTCTAACAGCCTTTTCCTATTAAATTAAAAAAATTTTCTTTATAGCAGTTGCCAACAATTAAAAATCCACAGTAAAATTCTTTCTACAATAATTAATTTTCTATTGAAAGATTCCCACGTGAAAAATGAAAATGAAATAAAAAGTTTCACCAATTGAAAACAAGATTAATATGACGTCATATTGGTAATAAAACGGAAATTTCAAACATTTCTCAATACTACAAGGAGTATGAGTATGTGTAAATACAGAAAGCAGCTTAATATGACGTCATTAGAGAATCAAAAAGAAAATTAATCTGACTTCTAACATTTTGAAGGTCTGTATAAAACATGTTTAATTTTGAATTTGATTTTTTCTTTAATATTGCATTTAGCCCACATGACAGATATTATTATGACAGAGTAAAATAGGGGGCTTCTCCCGCTATCGCACCGGTTGAGATTTTCGAAAACACGAGAAAATTGGACCGGTAAATTTTTACTTTGTAAAAAACCTAACTTTTTTTTTTTAAATGAATTTTATTTGAATTAATTAAAGCAGGGATAAAGTGTTTTGAAAGGAATATTGAACGAAACTCCTTTGTGCGATCTTCGATCACACTTAGCACTTATTCTTTCTTTTATCAAGAATTGTCTTAAAATGTTTTTTCCCTATCTTTCATTTATTGTATGTATTTTTCCCTATACACTCAAATTTTCTTTATTCTACATTACGTCAAAGGTCTTCTAATAGATTCTGTGACTTGATGTGACTTTATTAACTGTGTGTTTCGCTTGAGTAATGGTAAAAATAGAAAAAATTCTGTATGCTTTCTTCTAACCTTATTAAATTTAAATAACAGTATTAATATATTTACATTCAAATGTAACTTTAAGTATGATCAAGTTTTCAATTATAAATAACATTATCCATAAAAGAAATCCCCATATAATTTTTGGTATTTTCCCAGTATAGGGATGTTAGCGTTTTTGTAAAAAAAGCTTGGCGCAATTCGGGCTTCAGAAAGTGACATTCCTTGCAAAATTATATGAACAGTTATGAAAACAAACCAATGAACTTTTACATATGCATTCATATATATATATATATATATATATATATATATATATATATATATATATATAAGCATTTTATTTATATATTATTATTATAATTGTTTTTATACACAAATTATTCTGTTTGTCTATAAAAATAGGTAAGTGTCTTGTTTATATTAAATAAATTATACAAATATTGAATAAATTACTTGTGTATAAGAAACAGTGAATAGTTTGCCAGAAAATATGCATAAAAAAGTTCCTTCCCTCGCCAAGCCCTTTTTTTCTATCTCGCCGACGCCCCTATGCTGGAAAGGTGCCCAATTTTTTTGTTTAAACTTTAAAACGAAAAATCTAGTTTCCTTTCAAAGACTAGAATACAAACTACTGTATATGTAACCTACTACTAATTATTTCTTTTGACAGTGTGATTAAAAAAAGACTGGACAAACTGTTTGAACTCGTAGAGTACACAACGAAAAATATTTTTTGCATAGAGAACCAGGGTTGCTTTGTATTTATTCTGTCGAAAATACAGGGTGCTCTCCATCACCCCCAACCCTGTTTATTGGTCATAACATTAACAATACTTATGAAATTTTAACGAAATTTTCGTTAAATTTACCTACATCTGTGTGATATAAAAAAATATCACGTGACGTGGTGGAGGTGGACATCATATTCATCCATGCATCGCTGAACTAGCCGTGCCATATTTCGCAATTTATTTCATAGTGACCATTGACCGACAACAGCGCATTTCATGCAATTTTCGTAATATCATTATATATTTCACACAAAACAAGCTAAATCAACTTAACATTTCGTTAAAATATTTCTATTAATTTTAAAGTTCTGAAGGGTTTGGATTCGAATGCGACACCCTGTATTTTTGACTGAATAAATATATTTAGACCCCTGTATCTTATTCAAAAATCATTTGTTGCGCTACAACTTCTTAATATTTAGAGATCCTACATAAGAGAGAAATTGGAGAAAAAAAAAAAAAAAAAGATCGGCAGGTGTAGAATGCAGTACATTTTCATCAGCGTCCAACATTTTTTACTCCACTAAAATCGTGTAAAATTCGTTTTATATGGCTTCAGAGAGCCATGCAGAATAAAAATATAATTGTATTTTCACTTTAGAAAATGCATTTTCTGAGAATACTTATTTCCTAAAGTAAAAATGCACTTTTATTTATGTTTTGTATGTCTTTTTGAATGCATATAAAATTAATTTTCAATGATTTTAATACAATAAAAAGGGTTAGATGAAGATATATTACGATGAAAATTAGTTCATTAAAATATATTGCGTTCTACGGCAATTCATCTCTTTTTGAACAAAAATGGCGGACACTTCGTCAATGTCCAATCTGTTATCGTCTCTTATCTCTCTTACCATCTCTTATATCTTATGTCTTATCTCTTATGTAGGATATATATCTATCTTATCTATCTATCTCTTACGTAGGATCTCTATTAAAGTTTACCCAATGTTTTTTGAATGACCTTTCTAAAAAAAATATTTTTTTCATATACTTTGTTTCGCTTTCTTTGAGAAACCCATGTTGCTAAGAAACCTCCAGTGAAAATTACAAAAATTCTAAATAAATGTCGCTATTAATCTAAACATCACTGCATAATAGAGCTTATTTATTATCTTGAAAATAGCTTTATCCCCTTAATTTTTTACGGCAAAAATTAGACAATTAATTAATTATCCAATAAATCTTCAATGAAGGAAGATAATTTATTTAAATGGTAGACATAATTTGTAATATTTATTCTGGAAGAGCGAAACAAATACCTACTAGCGAATTCATAATTATTTAATTCGTGAATCATTCGCAGGCATTTAGACAGAGTCGTTAAATCCAGATAAGATAAAATCGAAAGAAGAATAATTGTAGAAAAATATCATTTGAAAGATGGGGAGTGTATAGGGATAACTTTTAACCTTTCCTGTGTTAAAGAGACAGGATTTGTTTTTAAAAAATTAAATCCTTTATGTCCTAAATTATGAACTAAAAAAAATTCCACCTCAAAACCCACCCACCCCCCTCCTTATTTCTTGGAAATGGAATAGGATATTCATATAATAATATTTTGAAGTATTGCAGTTACTTATTTATTAAAAATGGTGTATTAAATGAATTGTTCTAGGTCCATCTGTAAAATGTTTTCATCTCTTCTTAGCGTAACTAAAACACACATACACACACATATATATAACCATTATGAGACAACATAAATTTCATATATACTCCAGTTATGATAAAATAATAAAAGTGAACATATATTTATTGAAACCGATTTAAGGCACCACTATCGAAAATTATTCATGGGGAAAAAAAGAACAAGTTTAACCAGCTTAAATATGATATGAACAAATGTCACATCAAAGTGTTTGGAAACAAAATGGCAAATCCTCTTGCAAAGAAGACAACAGAAATAACTGATAGATCACTTCTAAAATTCAGCTATATTTTTTTTTGTTATATATGTACATAAAAGTTTCTCTGTACGTACAGTTGTTGTTAAATTATGAAAGAAAAAGGTACTTTGAATACACTTCGTGTTTTCTGAATAAAACATTATTTTCCAGAAATGTCCACATCTCATTCAGTGTCGGCTTCTATATGTGAGCACCTGGGTACTTGGACCCCCAAAGAAAAACAAAAAAATAAATTAACAAATTAAATAAAAATAATATTTACTCTCTGACCACTTAATTATTTTTTCAAAATCCTTTCGACCAAAATGTAATCGACCAGTAGCTCTTCTATTATTATGTGAGCACCTGGGTACTTGGACCCCCAAAGAAAAACAAAAAATAAATTAACAAATTAAATAAAAATAATATTTACTCTCTGACCACTTAATTATTTTTTCAAAATCATTTCGGCCAAAATGTAATCGACCCGTAGCTCTTCTATCATTACAAATTTAAAATCATTATGTATTTGAAATATGTAATAAATTTATCATTTACAATTTCACCTTTTGACTGTGATTCTTTTTTTAAAGTGCTCAAAAATTGTACATTATATAAATTTTTCTACAAATGTCTTGCCCGTGTAAATCGCGGGATAAGCGGTCAGAGGGTTAGTCACATTTCCAGATTTCTATCAATTTCCAGAATGAGTTTAAATACTCCCCACCCCCCTCATCTCTTTCAAATAAGTAAACGGTAAAACGTTACTCTTAAAACGTAAGTTTTGAAAATTATCTATACAAAGTGTCCGGTTTTTCCAGGATCGTATGTGCGATCGAAGAAATTCCTTTAGAAATCAGCTTATGGGGACGAAAGTGGCGAAGAGAGTCTGCGGTAGAGGCACCGATATTCTCTTTCTATTGGCACAACCATGAGTGTGCTTGGAGAAGTCTATGTCTTGATTGTTGTTTATCCTATCTTTCTTGGTTTCCTATATTCAGTTAATTTTCTTTTGTTTATTTGTTTGATTGTATGATCTTCTTTTATAGAAAGTAAAATGTTACATTGTTTTCAAAGTGCTTCATATTTCTCTTAGTTGCATTGTTTTCATTTAACTTTTGAAAATTCAAGTGTAACTTTTGAAAATTCCAAACTATACATTAAGTCGCACTGGCAGATTTGTTTTGCCAATTTATGTATTGTGAACCCCCATTTAAATAATCCACGAGCTGCCACTGATCTTTTCAATTACTAAATGTGTTCAATTCAAATATCAATGTAATTTTTCCAACAGTTGTCAAAAGTTTCGTGAAAAATTCTGAACAAATTTCGCTAACATCTAAGCATCAGTGGAAAATAGAACCTGTTATTTATCTTAAAAGTATTAAACGTGTATAATTTCACGTTAAAAAATTAGAGGGATTTTATAAATTGTCAGGAAAACATTAAACAAAGGGAAAATCCTTTATTCCAATGGTAAACTTAATAAATGATTTGGAATATTTTCTTCGAAAGAACGGCGCATTTACCTAGTAGGAAATTTGTAATCCATGTTTCAAACTGACAAGTATTAAGATTGAATAATAATTACGAGCTGAGATAAAATCGAATGTAGAATGACTATACGAAATAAACAATGGAAAGATAGTGACTTTGTGGAATTAGTGTTTATTTCTCTCAGTTAATAAAACAAAAGCAAATTTTTAAATTCTTAGCAACCAACAAAACTTGATTATATAATAAATTCAACAATAAAATAAGTTAGAGAATGAATCTTTAAAGTCCAAGCTGCTGCTTTTTTTTCTAAAGAATATACCAATTTTTAAAAAATTGTAGCTAATTTCATAAATAATTGTTGTTTTAAATTTTGTACATACAGAAAGAATGCATGTATTTTTAAATATTACGAAATTTAAGTATTTAGAGAGCTAAAAAAACAAGAAATGTTAAAATGGTCTGTTTTTGTTATTTTTTAAACTTATTTCTAATGATGCAACTAATTCCATGCACACTGTTACGAGTATAAAATGTAATTTAACAACACACGCATTGAAAAAAATCGAACATCTATCTTGTTTGAGAAAAGAACTTTACTGTACGTGGATTTCTGGAAAAAAATTTAAATAAGGTAGAACTATTTGAAATATTTCATGCTTGGAAATAAAAGACATGAACAAACAAAACAACCTTTTGGGGAAAAAAACTACCCAATGCACATCATTTGCATTTATTAACAATTCAAAACGATAGCTTTAGTATTTACTCTTATGAAAATGGAAAAATATAAAGTAACACAGTTATAATAAATTTCTCTGTATAGATGATTAAGTATATTTTTTCCATGCTTTCTTTTAACTTACGTTTCTGTATGTATGTATGTGACAGTCAAATCTTGTTACTCATTTTTCACACACTTTCTATTGATACAGAGCTTTGATATTTGGAATATATATGTAGTCCTGAGGGCAATACATGAATTGGATATCGATTTTTTAAAATTCGATCCCTAAGGGGAGACGGGAGTTCAACGTCGGCCCAAAACTTGCATTTTCCCCATAGAAATAACGCTACGATTGTTTAATATTAATTGAAACGATAGTTCCATTGTTCCAACATTCATCCATTGAGCGACGCATAATGTAAGTTGACTTTTTTGTGAAGTTTAATGAAAGCATTTAAAAAAAAAAAATTTACATCTAATTTATAAATTTAGTACATGTGTAAAATTGGAAAAACTAATTTATATTGTTTACTAAACTTTCCAGGAAAGATGTCACAAATCAATGAGCTAATCCTAACATACAATGATATTTTTATGCATTTTATTTTTTTTTTCGTATAAACGTTGTAACTTTTATAAAATTTAAACGTTGTAACTTTTATCGACATAGCTTTTTGGCTTAAATAGCTTTCAGTATAAAGGAGAATAATATTGGAAACTGTATATCTAATACAAACGGTTTAGGAATTAGCTATCGCATAACAAAAAGAGGGGATTCACTGTATAATGGTCTGCGGCTTAAATATAATGAAAGTCGGGGATAGATACGAACAATAACCGTCCCAGGATATTTTATCTGAAAAATATGCAATTTTCAACAAAAAAATTTCGGAAACATTTCAGAAATGTGATATTTAACTTTGTTGCATAAATATATTAAGAAGGTATTTAATGTATGAGAATATAATATATTTTATAATCTAATGAAACAAATATATTTTTATTTCCTTTTGAATATACCCGTTTAGCATTGTGACGTCACGGCAACATCACTGTGAGGTCATATTGTGATTTAGTGACCTTCAATGCGACGTGGATGTGAAGTCGGTATGGTCGTTTAAAGCCTTTCTATGACGTTACCCTGTGAAACTATAGTGCACATTGATTCTGCATTGGTTCGGGTGACCAAATTTTACCCGAACCCGACCCGACCTTGTTGGATCGGCTGTTTTCTTTTTCTTTTTGACTGTAGATATTATTTAGCTTAAAACCTTGCATAGGGTGGAATACACAGGTTCTATACGAACCCGATCCGGGTCCGGTTTTGATAAAATTTGGTTACTCGACAAATCCGATCTGCAGAGAAAAAATCAAATTCAATAAATTCGGGTTCGGATAGCATCTAGTCACTCAATCGATGCGGAATCGTCACAAAAAGACACTTTTTTTTTACTTATTATTAAATAAAAAAAGAGCTTAAAATAACACATTTTGCGTTTTCAATGTAACATATTTTGCCTTTTCAAAAATAATCATAATGATCATATCGTATTATGGTGCTACAATAGATGATTCTGCATAAGTTTAAAAAATAATAAGTATCGATCTATGATTATAATACAAAACTTTGAACTCGTTTTTCACAAAAGTGCAAGTTTCAAATGGGTCACTACCGATTACTCAAAAACTACTAAATTGATTCACTTCTAATTTAGTCAGCTATTTTGCTATATAATTAGGCAGTCTTTAAACTTTTTGTTTTTTTTTCTTTCGTTTTCGTTTTAATGTAATCATAAAAAATAGTCGTTTTCTTAAAAATAAAAATTGAAAATTTTCTTCAAACAAATAAATTTTCATAAATTCTTTCGTCCAATCACCAGAATGAATTTTATTTAATAAAATCCGCTAATTATTTTAATCTCAGACAAGCTAAATTTAAACTACAATGGTCACTGCTAGGCACACACAGAGGGAGAGAAAAAAACACCCATGAGCAGGGCAGGGGCAGTAACTTCAAACATATTTAACTCTAAAGAAAATATCAAAATATCTATATAGGCATCGTATTATAAAATAAAAATAAAGTCAAAGGAAAAATAGTAATTGCTTAATGAAGAAAACACCTTTTTTTCTACCGTATGATTAGGTGTAACACCTTAATGAATTCTTATTTGATTGATTTTGAAGAATATTTTTAGACTATTTTTCAACATTACAATAATGATATAGCCTTTAGTAAATAGATATATAACAAATTATCAAAATATAGTATATCAACCGGAAATTGAGGAAAATGCATCGCTACGTTTTACCGTATAATTATTAGTAGAGTAGGCAATTTGCTTTGCATTTAAAAAATAATAATGTTTTTTCTAGGTTATTTTATCAATCCATCGGTTTTTAATTCTTTCATCCCCGTTTGTTTTATTTATAAAATTTTATGGCTGATAATTTTTAAAAATTGCATGTAATTAATTCTGTATGCACCACACCGTAAACTTTTACTTTTCTTAAAAATAAAAGTTTATTTCAAAATTTAACAAGAAAATGAAATAGCATTTTTCGTAAAAATATCGTGTATTATAGAGATAAGATGTAAATAGAATGATTGTAAATATAGAAGTTGCAAGTTCGTATTTTCAAGAAACATCATCATTATACATATGATCACATTAAATCCGAATTTATTTTTTATTAAAATAAAAAAACATATTTTTTAATAAATTTATTTTTGGTAGTTCTTTCTTGTTTCACATTTCAAATGATCAGAGGGTCAGTTATAGTGTAACGGGAGTATTCGCTGCTCTGAGGTTCGGTGCTCATAAGCAGGTGTTTCTATCATGCATGGTGTATCATGATTTATTGTTCGAATTTGGTGGGGTGGTAGAAAATAGCAAAATCAGACAATATCACATAGAGAAGTGTGTTCGCTAACGAACGCATGACGTTGGAGAGGGCGCTTTGTATCCGCAACTTCTGAGCACGCGCAAAGCTCTCTGACAAGTCCAGCCGGTCGTCATTCGACAAGGTGACTTTGCAGATGTAACATGAATCGTTACACTTTTAATGAATATGCAGATATGCATCTAACTTACGGTGCGGCAGGGTAAAGCGGTCGAAGAGCTGCGCTACATCAACCGGCGCAAACCTCAGAATCAAATGTTTGCAAATGGATCGTTTACCGGTATTTGTCATGATAGAGGAAGCAACCGAACGACACGGACAGTTCCAGGTACAGGGTATTATGTGGGTTTTTAGGTTTGCACCGGTTGGGGTAACGTTCTGTATACATTTTTGCAGCTTTTCTACCCCTTTCTCCTGATGTACCGTAAGTTGAGGTTTAAACGCATGAAGCATGAAGCATATTCATTAAACGTATAACGATTCATGATACTTCTGCAAAGTCATCTTGTCGAATGACGACCGGCTGGACTTGTCAGCGAGCTTTGCGCTTGATCAGAAGTTGTGGATACATAGTACCCTCTACAACATCATGCGTTCGTTTGCGCCCATACTTTCCTATGTGAGATTGTCTTCTTTTGCAAATTTCTACCTCCCCACCATATTTAAACGATCAATCCTGACACACCTCGTATATGGACGTCTAGCTATCTTAACTGAACAAAATGTGCTTGGCTGAGTGAATCTATCCTTTTTGACTCTTTAAGAGAATACGATACACTTGCCATGCGAAGAAACGCGCACGCTAATGTTAAACCTATAGAAGCAATATTTTCAAATTTCTCGCTTGCATTTTAATATTTTTAAATGTTTTTTTGCATAGTATAGCTGAGATCTCTAATCGGGTTAGCTTTACTTTTTCGATTTTGGTTGCAGTTTTTTTAATGAGGCTATTTTCACTTTCGGAACCGTTTCCAAAAGAAAAAGTAACTTTATAAAAAAAAAATCTGCAACCAAAATAAAAAAAGTAAAAACTAACTCGGTTAGATATTGATCTCAGCTATCCTAAGCAAAAAATCAGTTACAAATATTAAATTGCAATGGAATAATTTGAAAAGAACGCCCCATACGTTTAACATTAGCGAGCGAGTATCTTCGCGTGATTAGTGTACACTGTAAGAAAAAAACGGCAAAAATTTCAACATAATTTGCTGTAAATTTATGCACCCAAATTGCCAGCATTTTTTGCTGTAAAATTTAATATGATTGTGGTCGTATTTTCAGTAAAATTAGAATGTTTGAAGCACATTTTGCTGTAAAATTCCAAACATAATGTAATTTAAGGCATATTTTGCTGTCAATTTACAATAAATTATGCTGGAAATTTGGGCGCATAAATTTACAGCAAATTTTACTGTAATTTCTGCCGTTTATTCTTACAGTGTAGGCTCTTAACCTTCTTCATGTGAGTGGGCCGAGAGAAACTGAAGTGTACCTTTGTAGTTTACGAATTTATGATAATTAGTTTTACACGTGGTTGTTTTCTATAAATTGTGAAGATTTCACTTGTTCGAAACGGTTTACAGAAGCGAAACTTTCTGATATTTAAGCAAATAAGTTGTCATAAAAGTCTGTCCACACGTTTAAGTGGTGATGTATTTTTTCTTGTGGGTGTCACACATTGTAATTCACTTATATGTGCCACTGAGACAGCGTTAAGAACGAATTTTTCATTGGTAACATTTAGTGTGCTCCAATAAATTGCTTTAGTAGTCCAGAGGACTTCCATGAAACGGATTTGAAGATTGAAGCATAAGTAAATGGGACTTGTCTTGCCATATTGAATTGACTTTCGCTAAGCTATTTAAGCTAGTGTATTTGGAAAGTTCGGAATTTATTTGAGTTAATTTGTTGAAATAGAATTTTTGATATATTTTCATAGTCACATTGTTCACTGCAATTTCTTTGTTTTTATTAACACACTGTTACTTCCTTTTGATGTTCAATTATGGAAATCCATGACAACTCTGACATTACAGCATGAACAATAATTACTATATTTACATGTGTGGGATAACACACATTTTTCCAAATTAAAACTTGTCGGATGTGCCAATCCCAAAACTTTCTTCTATCACATATTGGTATATATTGGTGTATTTCACATACACCAAAAACGAATCAGCACCAATTTATATCAAGGTCTGACTGAATCTGAAGTTTGATGAAATTCAGTGCATTAGTTCTTGAGATATGACTATCGCAAAAATCGTGTAAATCATGAAAAACGCAGCATAGCAACCTGTCGGGCTATTTACACCAAAACGTAATCCGCATCTATTTATGTCAAGGTCTAACAGAATCTAAAATGTTATTAAATTCCGTGCATTAGTTCTTGAGATATAGCTATTCCGGAAATCCTGAAAATGTAGCATAGCAGCTCCACCTGGTGGGAGATTTACACCAAAAACTAATCAGCACCAACTTATATCAGAGACTAACTGAATCTAAAATTTTATTAAATTCCGTGCATTAGTTCTTGAGATAGAGCATCCAAATAAAATTTTCGTCTCCTACAGACAGACAGACAGACAGGCTCACAGACAGACATTTTCTAAAAACAGTGAAATCGTATTCAGGACTTTCTAAAATGTATAAATCCGTCAAAAACCGGAAGTTGAAAATTTTTATGAATCCAATACTTTCTTCTTGTAAAGAAAAAAAAAGGGAAAAATTAAAAGAACGTAATTTTAAAAATAATATAAAAATTGCGGTGAGAATTATATAATATTATATATAGATAGGTATTTTGCACAGATAATGTAAAATTTTGTGTTCTTGGCTAAAACAAATGTGAACTAATGAATTTAACTATGAATGTTTACATATTTTATGAACATTTCTGTTCAAGCACTACATTGTGCAATAATTCAAATAAAAATAATTTCACTATCTAAAAAAATTGTATAGCTTTAAATGTCATTACCAAAGCTTGTCCCAAACTTCAAATTTATTAATTGAAACCCTTTTTTAAAAAATTGGAATGATTTTTAGAACAAATGCTATGAATATGTGTGTATATTTCATGTCTTTATATTTTATACAGTTGACACTTTAGGCAAAACGGAAAATATTTATATTAATTATATTAATTTAAAATTTGTCCCTAGCGTTATTTGTCATCCAGAGCCTTACAAATTTGGTAAAATCTGGTAACCAGCAAAAAATTCTAGTCGCCAATAAGAAAAAATTATCTCCCCCCATCTCCTCCCCCCATCCCCCGTCATTGATTTACCAAAAGCACAATTTTTTAATGAATTAATTGAGAAAAAGTAATAAAAAACAAAAAAATAGGTTTAGAATTATCAGTTACATGGTTTAGAACAGGACACAATTTAGAAGCATAATATAAACTAAGATAAGCTAACTAAGAACTTTTGATAAGTTTTCTATTGAAACTTATCAAAATTATATACTTCTAAAAAAAAGTAAATACTGTAAAGGCTGAATTAACTGGCATATTATTGAAATGCTGATTGCCGAATGCATCAAATGCCCGGATAGTTGAGATGAGGGGCCCTTTAATAAGATAGTGAAGAAGGAAAGCAATTTTTTGCCTATTTTCCTGTCGAAGTCAGCATTTTTTAGCATTGTATATTCTTACTATTTTATTGAAAACTCCCCCCCCCTACATTCTAATACATGACTTGCTAGCTAAGTAAAGTGGAAATGAATGACGTTTTCTGCGCATGAGATGGAAAATACCTGTTAAACTTTGTTCTTTCATTGAAATTACGAGATAAGAGGAAAATCACTGCTTGCCGCGGGAAGAAAGAATAAATGCCGTTTGTGCCAATTCCTTAGGTGCACTTTTGTACAAAAAAGAAATGCCAGATAAAATAATTGGTCGCCAGTGGCGACCTGGCGACCGCTTTTGCCAAGCCCTGGTCATTACCGTAATTTTTTATTCAACTTTCCACTAGATGTCGTTTTCATATGACAACGTTCTTAGATTGTATTGTTTCCCATGTTCTTGCGAGCAATAATGTCTATTTTTGATTAATTATGCAAGAGCTATTTCAATTTGTGCCTATTGTTCCAAAATTACAGTCAATGAGTTAATATATGTCATTACCAAGTTACTTGTTACTGAAGTACATACTTAATAATTTAACTGAATCAGTTGTACAAAAAAATAAACGGTTTGGGACTGCTTTCATAATAATCACCCCACAAGCTTTCAATTGTTATAGTTTAGCTCTAAAATAAGCTTAACGTTGAAAACGTCATTACCGTGGTCATTATCATGGCGTGTTGGATTTACATTTTTCATTACATATAGTAATGACAATTTTAGATATTTTTGAAAATTCATTGCTATTCCTTAGCAAAAATTCCCATTATTTTAAATATGTCGTAATTTGAGGGAAAAATTAGGAATTAAAATACTAGAATTAAATCTTTTTCTTGAAAGCCAAATTTTTCCTTTACCTGAGAATGGTTTATAATACATCCGACAACTATATGAAACCACATATGATTTCACTAAGTCACTGAATATAAATGTAAAAACTGCTATGATGTTGTATGAACTTTAAAGTAAGTAATATGTAAATGATTACACTTTTATGTGCCGTCGTTTGTGTATTATGAACAAACAAACAATAATTATGCGCTTTCTGCATTTACTTCCAAAATGACCGGAAAAGTTTAGGTTTTTATCTCAACCTAAATGTTCATAACTGAATAGCAAATAAAACGAAAATTTATCAAATGGAAATACACCATATATTTTTATTAAATTAGCGTTCCATGACTAAAACAGTAAAAAATTAACATTACGCGCACGTTCAAAATTTCCTACATGCAGTTCACAATTAATCAAAGCCACATGACTCATCATCGCTACTGCTATTGCTGCTGAAATCGGCACAGACACAGCCTTTATCTTCTGAAATTATATCGTCTTCATTTCTATTTATCTTATTGAAAATTCATCATTTTGAAATATCGAATGGTCATCTTCACACAGGCGAGTTCTACGAGAGTTCATCTTCGAGCCGAGTTCATCTTCAAACAGACAATGAGTTCTACGCTTCGAGTACCCATGTTCTGACTTTCTTTATTTTTAAAATTCCTGGATTTTATTCAAATTTGGTTAAACTTATATGTTGCGCATAATACACGAAATATACATTTTTGTTTTTTGTTTTTTCGATCAAAAGTAGGGTGTGCATTGTAGTACACGACAATGCATTATACACAAGTAAATACGGTATAAAGAACTACCACAATGTTTAATGCTGTATAGGACCTTAAGAGTACTTAGTAATACTATGCGCTAAAATTAGAACTGACTACACGTTTGTAATTGTTTTTTAGCCACCCATTCAAAAGTAATCCATCTTGGATGATAAAATAAATTATAAATTATACAGTTACTTACTCTGAAAAAGTTACAAGAGGTTGGTTACACAATCTGTTATAAAAATGGCATCCATTGCTTTCTTTTCGTATGTGTACATGTTTACAAGAAAAGACTAAATTTCACCATGCTACAAGAGAATGCTCTGAATAGATCTACATTAATTACAGACCCACGAAACATAAATAAAATGCTATTCTTTTTTTATTTATAAGAAAGGGGGACTGTATAAATTTTTATCTTTATATTTACATAGCCACAATAAATTGAGAAAAGTCTTATTACAGCAGTTATTTAATAAATTTGTTTTATTTAGCAATAAATAAAATTATCGTAAAAATACTCTTTGAATCTCAGAAGAAAGCATCTTATCCTCTTACAAATATCGAAAATACTCCTTTAAAGAAACCAAATAAAAATAAATTAACAATTCAAATCCCCTTATGTATCTACAAAATTGGATCTAGAAGTGCTTTTCATTCCTCTTATCTCGGTATGGATGTTTCATCGATTTCTAATTTGTTCCTTTTATTTTACTTTTAAAACTTTATCGTCAATAGGTTACTAGTTTTAACTGCGTCTCCAAACTCATTGCGATTTTAAACTTTATTTTTCTTTTGCATTTTTACTTTTAAAGACTGTAAAAAAATTAAATAGCATTTTTCTTTTCTTAAATGTTTAAGAATTTCCGGAACTTATCTGTAAATGCAGTAGGTTTAATATGTAAATGTAAATCTATTTTTTCTTGGAATTATTTTATACACAGACATCTTCCTTTAAAACAGGATTAAGCATATTTTTAAATGTCTTCTTTCTAATAAATGTTTTTTTCTGCTTTACATGCACGTTTATCTGGTTGCCAAATGCTATAAATAGTAATTGGAATTAAATAAATGCATTTTTGACGCAATATAATACACTTAGTAATATACCTTTAAATTAAAAACGAGTATTTATTTTTAGTTATTTCTTGACTATTTATTTAAACACTAGCTGACATGCCCGGCGTTGCCCGGGCTCGTGATAATAACCTTAAAAATACCTAAAATCAATGTTGAATGATTTTATATTTTTAAATGAAAATCTATCCAAAGGAACTGAAGGACAGTCGTTATAGTTATTGCCGATTTAATGTCAATTTAATTTCTGACGTTTTGATATATTAAATTTTCAATTCTGACCAAAAGTTCCTCAGGAAACTTAAATAATATAAAGCGCTCCCCCACCTTTCCTCTTTTAAACTCAAAATAATATACAGTTTTGGCCAATTTATTAATCCCATTCGAAGAAAATTTCCAAAACCTTGTTTCTAAAATTATTATATTAAAATAAAATAAAAATCACGCACTCGTGGCATCATAATTCACTTTTATAATTTAACAGAATAGTAAGGCTACTATAATTTGTGACTCGTGCGCCAGTATACGTCAGGACATATGGCCGTTATCATTATTATTGTGATTTAAATTGTAAATTAAATGTGTTCAAACGTCCACCTCGAGTTATCCATTATGAAGTTGCTGCAATTACTTTAATTTAAGTACTTAATATATTATATTATGGCGACGCAGGTCAAGGTTGTTACCGGAATTAATATAAGAAGAAATTCCACCTGATTCACAAAATGGCGAAGTTTCGTTTTTTACATCTACAATTGTATATGCTGCAGTAATATTTTGAAGGCGTACATCATTTCGAGGGTGGTAAGTGCTGACATTTTTTTTTCTTCTCTGAAATAAATAAAAGTTCATAATGTTTGCAAATTTCAAGGAATACAATGATTCCATTGAAACGTTCCAATCATACGTAAAGAGATTGGAAGAGAGTTTTCTATTACATGATGTTGAAGAAAAAAAAAAGGTACCCGCAATTATTTCCTGTATGGGGCCAAAATTGTATAATTTGCTGTTAGATCTAACATTTCCGAAAAATCCTGAAGCATTAAAATACGACGAAATAGTTGAAATTCTGTTAAAGCACCTAAGCCCCGCCCCTAATAAATTTTGTTCAAGAATAAAATTCCGTAACTCTTATCAAAATGAGAACGAATCTATACAAGATTTTGTTTCAAAATTAAAGAAGTTAACCACATTTTGTGCGTTTGCTGGTGAAACACTTAATGAAAATTTGTTAGAGCAATTTTTACGAGGTTTAAAAAATGAAAATATCCAAAGTAAATTACTTTCACAAATAGATGATTTAACTTTTGAGAAAGCTATTGAAAAAGCAATTATTTTGCAAAATAATGAGCAGGATATATCTGAATTGAAAAATAAAAATGTAAATGTCAATAAATTGGCATATTCTAAAAATATTCAACCGAATAAAATTTCAAATAATTTCCAGAAACCGAAATTAAATAATGTAAATAAAGGGAATTTTGATGTAAATAAAAATAAATTACAATGCTATCGATGTGGAAATCCATCGCATCTTGCTAATAAGTGTAAGCATATCAATACTATATGTAAAATTTGTAAAAACGAGGCCATCTTGGTAAAGTATGTAAAAGCAGTTCTCAGAAACAAACAAATGTATTGCAAACTGTCGACATTTTATCTGTCAGTCATGATAAAAGTTCTACACCTATAAAAGTATGGGTTTTAATTGAAAATAAAGCTAAAGCTGAAATGGAGGTCGACACGGGCTCAGGAATTTCTGCGGCACCTGTAAATCGTTTTCGGAGAATTTTTCCGAATAATAAAATTTTTCCACCAGATGTTCAGTTGAGAACGGCAACGGGTGAGGTGTTTACACCTGTGGGGTATGTAACAGTAGATGTTTCTTATGCAAATATTACTAAAAATCTTAAATTGTATTTAATTAAAGAAGATAATTTCCCACTTTTATTTGGCAGAGACTGGGTAGCTGCATTTAATTTGTTCCCTACTAACTTTAAATCTGTGTATGTCAATGAAATTGCAAATTCTACGGATCAATTGAAAACATTATTAAATGATTTTTCTAATTTATTTTCGGATAAAGTTGATGAAATAAAAGGTTTGAAAGCAGAACTTTATCTAGAAAAAGGTTCTACGCCCATATTTTGTAAGACTAGAACAGTCACGTATGCTCTACGTAATGCAGTAAATGATGAAATTCAAAGGTTACAGGATGAGGGTATTATTAAACCTGTCACCAGTAGTAAGTGGGCAACTCCTATAGTTCCAGTGGTAAAACCAAATGGGAAAATTCGTTTATGCGGAGATTTTAAAGTTACAGTAAATAAATTTTTGAAGGTGGAAAAATATCCTTTACCTAGGGTAGAGGACATGTTAGCTACTTTAGGTGGTGGTTTACATTTTACGAAAATTGATTTAAATCAAGCTTATCTTCAGTTACCTGTAGACGAAAAATCACAAGAACTATTAACTATAAATACTCCGAAGGGCTTATTTCAATTTTTAAAGTTACCAATGGGTCTTACTAGCTCTCCAGAAATTTGGCAACGATCTATCGAACAAATATTAAGTGGTATTGATGGTGTCACTGTGTTCATTGATGATATTCGTGTTACAGGGGAAACGGATGAAATTCATTTAAAAAGACTAAAACAAGTCTTAGAAAGATTACGTGAATATAATATTAGGATAAATAAAGATAAATCAATTTTTCTGGCTGACCATATTACATATTGTGGTTATAAAATTGATAAGCAAGGTATTCATAAAACGCAAGATAAAATTGAAGCTATTGTCAATGCTCCTAGACCAATTAATGTATCACAAGTTAAAGCTTTTTTAGGCTTAGTCACATATTATTCTAAATTTGTACCAAATTTATCTACAATTGCCCATCCTTTAAATCACTTGCCCAAAAAGAATGTAAAATTTATTTGGTCTCCTGTTTCTGAACAAGCATTTAAAGATATAAAAAAGGAAATTATTTCAGAAAGAGTTCTTACTCATTTCAACCCTAAATTGCCTTTAGTGTTAGCAACAGATGCTTCTCCATATGGTACCTCTGCAGTTCTTTCGCATGTGATGCCAGATAACGTGGAAAAACCAATTGGTTTTGTGTCCAGAACGCTTACGAATGCAGAAAAAAAGTATAGCCAGGTGGATAAGGAAGGTCTAGCTATTATCTTTGGTGTAAAGAAATTTTTTCAATATTTATATGGTAATAGGTTTACTTTATTTACAGATAGCAAACCACTCGTGTCCATATTTTCTCCAAATAAAAGTATCCCTGTTCTTTCAGCTGCTCGGATGCAAAGATATGCATTATACTTACAAGCGTTTAAATATGATATTCGGTATAAGAAAACATCCGAACATGGAAATGTCGATGCTCTTTCACGACTTCCATTACGTAGTGAAGATTTACCCCACAATTAAATTCAAGTAATGTAATTGATGAATCTGAATTTTTTCAAATTAACCAAATTTCTACATTGCCTCTAAACGCCAAATCAATTGCTGTAGCTACAAAATCTGATCCTTTATTACGTCAACTTTTTCATCATCTAATTTCTGGTTCTCCAATTCCTAAAAATTTACTTTTTGGTGGCAAACAAGAAGAATTTACTCTTCAACATAGTTGCATTTTAAAAGGATGTAGAGTAATTATCCCAGAAGTTCACCGTAAACAAATTTTACATGATTTGCACTATGGACATTTTGGTATAGTGAAAATGAAGTCCTTAGTTCGCAGTTTTGTTTGGTGGCCAGGAATTGACCAAGATATTGAAGATCTTGCACGAAATTGCACTACTTGTGTCAATTTAAAAAATAGTCCTCCTAAGGTAGATACTCATCATTGGGAATGGCCTACAGCTCCATGGCAAAGAATTCATATAGATTATTTTGGTCCTGTGATGGGTAAAATGCTTTTGCTGGTGGTTGATGCTCATAGCAAATGGCCTGAAGTTTTTATTGTCCCTAATACAACTTCAGAACATACAATTACTTGTTTTTCTTCTCTTTTTGCAAGATACGGGTATCCTATATCTCTGGTATCAGATAACGCAAAACAATTTACTTCTGAAGAATTTGAGACATTTTTGAAGAATCATGGGGTTAAACATAGGTTTAGTGCTCCATACCATCCAGCTACAAATGGGCAGGCAGAGAGATATGTGCAGATTCTTAAAAAAGGGTTAAAAGCCTTATCTTCAGAATCTGGTACATTGCAGATGAAAATAAATAACTTTCTTTTACAGTATAGGAAGATGCCTCATGTTACTACGGGGGAAAGTCCTGCATCTCTATTTCTAAATAGAAATATAAGAACGAAAATAGATTTGATACTTCCAAGCGTTACAAATTTTGTGCATGATAAACAAAATGCGAGAAAGGCCAATTCTAAAGTAAAAGAATTTCAAATCAACCAGAAAGTGGCTGTAAGAAATTACACTCCAGAAGCCAAGTGGAAAATTGGTCGCATTATTGCAAGAGAGGGCAAGTTGCATTATAGAATTCAAGTTGGTTCGAATATTTGGAAAAGGCATGTTGATCAGATAACTAATGTCGGTTCGAAGATACATCTAAATAATGATTCAAATTCTGAAGAAAGTGGTACAGAAAGTCACAAAAGTGATTCTCAGCTAATGCCTCCTAGTGTCTCAGATCTTCGACCAGCTGACTCTGTTGTTCCATCTACTCCAAATCCTGAACCAGCTGACTCTGTTGTCCCAGCTCCTCCAAATCCTAAACCAGATGACTGTGTCCTCCCAAATACTCCAAGTCCTGCTCCTGTCGACTCTAAAGTGAAATCCATGGTGCCCAATACTTCTAGTGATCATGCTACAGATACTGTAAATACTAACTCTTCTTTTTCCCAACAGGTACCTAGAAGATCCACCAGGAAAAGAAAATCTCCCACGAAATATCCAGAGTAAGGAGGGGAGAGTCTGTGGTGTTTAGTTAAAAATGTAAGTAATAGATGGCAGCACCACAGCAATCTACAGCAACTAAGGATATTAAGTTTTGTTTACTGTCATGTGTAGAATGTTCTGTTCCGTGTTGTTAGATGTACGTGTTTGTGTAGATGTACGTATTGTGATTTAAATTGTAAATTAAATGTGTTCAAACGTCCACCTCGAGTTATCCATTATGAAGTTGCTGCAATTACTTTAATTTAAGTACTTAATATATTATAATTATCTTTTTACGCGTGAAGATATCGCTATGGTACTCCATTGTGAAATTTGGTAATTTTTGAAATTCAATATTTGAAAAACGGCATAATCATTAGATTTGAAATTTATATCAAGAAAACTACAATTTCTTACCTTTCTAACGAAGTTTGTCTAACAATTTTCTGACAAATGCTTTTCGAGCTATTAATTTTTTCAGTAACTTCAAATGTTTCATTTTTCGAGTTTAATCTGTGTCAATGATTATCGAAAATCCCAGTCGTCAGCAACGCATAGCTTTTTATTAAAGAGGATTACGCGTGAAGATTTCGCTATGGTACTCCATTGTGAAATTTGGTAATTTTTGAAATTCAATATTTGAAAAACGGCATAATCATTAGATTTGAAATTTATATCAAGAAAACTACAATTTCTTACTTTTCTAACGAAGTTTGTCTAACAATTTTCTGACAAATACTTTTCGAGCTATTAATTTTTGCAAATGTTTTATTTTCCGAGATTAATTTGTGGCAACGATTATCGAAAATTCCAGTCGTCAGCAACGCATAGCTTTTTATTAAAGAGGATAAGCTATGCACGAGTAACTTTTTATTATTTCGCATATATTATATCTATTAACAGCGATAAACCTTTGTGAATATAGGAAAAGGAACTCTTTCATTGATTGGTCGGAAATGTCGGAAAAATTACTTTTTATTGTAGCCAACTATAATTATAATACTTTACGGAAAATGTAGTTAATAACAACTACTTGGTTAAAAAAGTAGCGACTACAAACTACTTTTTAAAAGTAGTCACTGCTTCGCTATTTTCAGATTTTGTCAAAACATTCTGCACTGGAAATTTAGGACGCGAGTAAATAATGCACTGACGTCTCGTTATATCGGGTCTGTAAGAATAAAATAAGTGCGATTTAACGGAGGGCATTAAAAAATTAAGAGAGATAACATACAAAAAATTTTTGTGTTTGTCTCGAAATGATAGTTTATACACATATTATAATTTTCTTAGCGAAATCAAGAAAGGTATGCGCAATACAATGAACATTTAAATATAGTTACTTAATAAATGCGATTAAAATACACTGTTAACAATCTGCAAACTGTCCAGTCATTCAATCGTTTTTAAAGATAACGGTTACTTGACCATATCATTATGTGTATCTGACCATATTATTGACATATTATGGTCAGAAGGAAGTTAATTTACGGTTTTGTAATGGTTTTCAATGTACACGGTCGAGTGACTGAGTGGACAGTTTGCTGCAAATGTTCAAAAGTGAACAGTTTCTTTTATCAAAAAGGCACAAAAACATATATAGCTGAACTAGAATATAACGAGAAACTACTGTTGTATATAACATATTATTTATAGTCATCCATACACTGCATAAACTTTATTTACTATTCTTTACAGTAATACTATTCGTATAGCATTACGATGTAAAATTGTGATTGACTCATATGTATTTACGAATAGATTTGTTTACTTAAGTCTCCAACACAATCTTAATGTATTACAGTAGGACCCGTATTTAACGAGGAGCTCGGGACACAGAAAAATGCTCGTTAAATCCGGTCGCTCGCTAAATCCGAATCCTAGTTAATAACTAATAGTATATACATAAAAAACAACTTACGTGAGTTACTGCTCGGTAATCTTTATTGAGAATTGGAAAAATATTCCTCCAAAGTTGATTGTTTGAGTTTACAAAATTTTGTTTCTTTCAATTTTCGTCTTAAAACTCTTAATGCATTAAATGTTGCATCATCAGTATTTTTCATTTCTTTAAAAACTGTTCTAGATTTTGTAATGATTCTTCAGCACAATCACGTGTCGGCGTTTTAAGGACAGTTTCTTCTTCCGAGTCACTATCACTTGCATCTTCCTGCTCTTGGGGTTTTACCACTTCCACGACGATATCCTCAGTGGAGAGTAAGCCCGACGTTAAGACACCGTCATCAACGTTATTGTAGTCATGGATGTTTAAAACATCGTTAAACTTCTCAATGTTATTTTGTTGCAACCAGACTGAGAGTGGCAAGTCATCTTCATCTTCGAAGTCACCTTCATTTCTGTCAATACATCCAGCTTTTCTGTAACAATTTTGGATACAAGATTGAGTCACACTTCCCCAAGCATCTGTCATCAGGTGTATAGCGTCAAGAACAGAAATTTTAAGATCCTGAGCTTTTTCATTTCTCTCTAACATCATGAGAATCAATTGCTTTCTGTAATAGCATTTGAAGCTCCGAATAACTCCTTGATCAAGAGGCTGTAACACTGAGGTTGTATTAGGCGGTAAGAAAACAAGTTTTATGTTTTTTAAATTGCTGACTTGCGGGTGAGCAGAACAATTATCAATGATGAGTGCAATCTTTCTTTTCTGTTTTTGAAGCACCTTATCCCACTCGTGCAAATAAGATAAAAATAATTCAGAAGTCATCCATGCCTTTTTGTTCGATTTGTAAGTCACTGGGAGACTTTTTACCCCTTTAAAGCATCTTGGATTTGCAGATTTACCGACGATAAAAAGTTTTTTCTTGTGTTTGCTTGACATGTTGCAACACATTAACACAGTTAAGTGATTTTTTAGCAACTTACCGCCTACACATTTTTCACCTTTAAACTTCATCGTTTGATAAGGAGTTAGATTGTAAAAGACGCCGGCCTCATCAGCATTGTAGATGCTATCGTCAGCATAATTTTCACGTACATCTTTCCAGGTGCAATCTAACCAGTCTTTCACATCCTTGTCGTTCACACTGGAGGCTTGGCCGATGATTTTTCCTGCACAGATGTTATGACGTTGCTTGAAACGATGTAGCCATCCATTAGAGCAAGAAAACTCTGGGTAATCTAGATGAGCTGCAAATTTTTCCGCTTGGATTTTAATGATGGGCCCAGTTATCGGTAAACAAGAATTCCGTTGCTGAACAAACCATTTTAACAGCGCTTCATCCAAGTCCTCTTTTTCACATTTCTTCAACCGTTTGGAATCGGTCACATTCGCTTCATATGCTTTCATTAAGGACCTTGTTTTTTAAAAGAGTTGACACAGTTGAAGAAGAAAGTCCATACTGCTTACATATTGTAACATTTTTTTCACCTTTATCCAAGAGTTTTATAATTTCCACTTTTTCTCTTACGGATAGAACTTTTCTTTTCGACATTTTAAGCAGCAGAATAAAAAACACGCTCTCAAGAAAAGGCACAAGCCGAAAATAATTTTTTCTTACACGTAGTTGTGAAACCGGTAATTGCACCTGATTTCTAGTGGGTCAAGCCATTGAAGGGAGGAGTCGTCATGAACGACGGCACTTAACAACGTCCCTAACTTCCTCCCCCCACCTCCCCTGCGTCCGCTATCTTTAACCACTGTAAAGCACCAAGAGATTTCGAATTCCATTCTTTGTGAGTTAGGATTCTTTCATTCTCTCCCGTACCCTTCCAGGAAAAGGACAATAGGACTGGTATTCAGTTAACACCACCTCCCTTCCAAGAATCTATGCCTGTCTCTGATGATTGCACCTGTTGTTGGATAACTTTAAAGAATGCTTATTTTTTCTTTACAACAAGACGTGAAATTCTAGAAAAACAGTATGTTTTTCTTTTTTTAAATTATTATTTCTGTACTTATTTCATGCTTCCATAATTATTTCTCTCGTTAAATCCGAGCAAAGTACAAAAATTTGCTCGCTAAAAGAGTATATTTCAATACATTATTAACATTATACAAATCAAAAGACTCCATTTTCCTCGCTAAATGCGGAATCTCGTTAAATGCGGGCTCGCTATAACGGGCTCGACTGTAATTGAATTGCGTTTTATTGAGAGTTAATTACAATATTTATTTACGTATTTTTCAGATTTGATTTGATACAATAAGATCAAACGTGCATAATGTCAATTGTGTTTCACTTCGTAAGAATTTAATACACTTCAAAATTATCAAGTGTATTTTCACATTTTATGTAGCAAACAAATTGCGGCAATCATTTATCATTCTTAGAAATTTAACAGATTCAATATTATTTGTAACTTTTATAATAATAAAACACAAAGGCACTGAAATATTTGGTACGGAGTTTTTTCCGATTCTTTCAGATTGTCACAGATGTTAAAATGTGACAATATGTAAAAATTTTCCTTTGCTTTCCTTGGAAAATAGATATAAACAACAGTAACAATAGTTATAAACAATGGTAACAACAGTTATAAACAATATTAGAATTTTAAATATCTATGTAATAAAATGTTACAAAATGAACTAAATTGATTAAAAGAAACCTGGTGTTATATGTACTAACACTCTTTTCATGGATTCTTCAAAAATAAATTTGCACTATTTTATTTAAAAAGCAGTTACGTGAACAAACAATTAAAGGTTTGTTTAAAAACCGTGTAGTTCTTAGAAAACTGGTAAATACTCGAATGTATTAGAATATAATAAATACAACATATGCATCATACAGCTGTATTCAGAATATAATAAATACAACATATGTATTAAAAATTACTTTTACGTACTAAAAGCATTTTCATATAATTTTGAATTGTTGGAATATCTACCATAATATGGCGTTTTTTATTTGAAAAAAGTTTCGAAAATTAATATTAAATATTTATTTTTCATAGCAAACTAGTAGTTATTCATTACGTTTCAGAAATTATATCAAAGATGCTACACTGTTAAAATTTTGCAGCAAACTGTCCAGTCATTTGACCGTTTTTACAAAAAACGGTTACATAAGCGTAATTTAACTATATTCTGACCATATTATTGCCCATATTATGTTCAAAATACAGTTATATATTACGGTTATGTCACCGTTTTCTATAAAAACGGTCGAATGACTGGACAGTTTGCTGCAAAATTTTAACAGTGTAGCTACATTTTCAAAAGACTATTTGGGATCATGTAGTTCATTTAAAAATATATTGCGTTCTGAATAAATTGAAAATTAATGAGCAGAATTTGACACTATTATTTCAAAAAAATTTATTTAACATTCTGAATAGAAAGTACTTCAAAAGAAGCGGTAAGCACACTTTCTCGAGTTTCTGGTTTGGAAGTAATAACAGTCTAATGATGTAATAAAGATCTAACGAGCAAGAGATTAGATACGATGGAACAAACTGTTATTTTGAGCCTGAAACATTGAACAGGAGTATGAACTTATTTTTACATGGAAATGTTTTTCTTTTTCACTAAACTAAGCTAAATTAAAAGAAAGTAAGAGTATTTTTTCTCCTTTTGTTGATTATATAAGAAAAAACTATTTAGAACTTTTGAACTCTGCTTGGAAAATATAATGAAAATCTCGAAAATAATAAATAAGAATTGCGTGGAATTTTTTATTTGAAATTAATTATACACTACAAAAAATGTCAAATGATCATTAATATACCAAAATATTTAAGAACTACGAACAAAATTATATAACAATTACTTCCTAGATACCCATGATACCGAAAAGCGTTCTTTATCTTTATAAACCTCAGAAAGCAGTATAATTTTTAGATTTAGAGATTCATAAAAAAAGCTTGTTTGCCACCACTGATTTTCGAAAAAGTTTCCGAGTAGCTTTTAATGTATATTAACCATTTTTCTCAAGCCGGAGTATTGGTTTTTAAAATGCTGTGAAATATGGATTAAAACTTTTTCAGCTGTGCAATTGAATTTATACATACAAAAGTAACAAAGTACTATTAATTTTTAAATTAATACTAAAGCTTCTTTATCGTAGTTTTTTTGTAACATCCCAAAAACATATATTCCGGGTTCAGAAAACTGATTAATACTATATAAAAACTACTCGGAAACGTTTCCGAAAATGAGTGTCAGGAAAAGAAACTTTGATTTTATAAATGCTTCTTTAACGCTCGAAAATAAATTGCTTTCTGAGTTTTCTGAAGATAGAGATCACTTTTCGGAATCGTAGGTAACTCGGAAGAGGTTATTGTAAATTGATTACATTATATTTTCCTCGATTAAGAAACATTTGACTTTTTTTACAGTGTAGTTTAAAAACCTTTAAGAATATTTTTTTTAAAAATAATGTGCAAGTTTGTATAGAATTTGCTCAAGCAAAATTAACTGAAAAATCTTCCCATGACAAAATGAAAACAACATAAATATTAGAAACAAAATTAGGTGAATCACGCTCAGGTGTTTAAAGGATAAAAAAGCTGTAATATTTTATTTTCTGCTAGGCTTCAGATATTTATTTTAAGTCAGAGATTTTTCTAACATAAAGATAACTCTACTATAGAACTAGATGTGTAGCAATTTTATATAACTAGCATTTGAAAAATATGTAATAATAAAATTGAAAGAGAGAAGAAAAAATGTGTGAAAATTAGATGGACGAATTTGAAAATTTGTGAATATTTTGAAAAGGATAATTTGATCCAAATAAAACCATTTAATATTTAATGCATTTAGTCCGTAAAATACCTCCAGAGCAGTTAACTTGGAAAGACTTCATGACACAAGTTTAACGAACAACAACAGTTTATTTTAAGCAATAACAAGGGGATTTAGGCGGCGGAGAGGCAAATTAGTCCTAAATGATCAAACAACACGTTCAGTTCAATAAAGATTGAGAGAGGGAATACTTTTGCAAAATAATCACTAAATTCAAACGCTTAGCTTCAATAAAAATGGCCTTACTGATTGTTCTGTAGGAACCGAAGAAAAGTCTATTTAACTCGCTATAAAATATCACTTGAATCATTGTAATATCACTATAGAAATGTCATTTGTAAAACTTTAATACCACTATAAAAGCTAACCCCATGGATTCCAACAGTCTTTTATTCGTAAACACGAAACTGAACTTCTTATCACGCTTTGGAAATCTCAGGTGAATATTCTTGCTAAAAAAACAAACAACAAAAACAAAACAAAGAGGCAAACTCAGCTTGCAGATGACACGTACAGAACTTGACGGTGTTTAAATACAGACTAAATTACCGCTAAGGGCGAGTTGTGTCAGAATTCATCAAATCCAATACCTACCGCAGTTTATATAGCACCTAGACAACCGCATATACCTAATCATCATATCACTGCAAGAAATAGCCGTGACAATCGGATTCCCGGAGATTCACACCCACTTTGCTAAACTTAAAGAGATGACAGATTAGGTACATAATTCACACAGAAATGTTAGAATTTGGGACAGACAGACAGACAGCGCCCACCGTAGGGACTAGCTTTTGACTAATGGCCAGGACGAACCCCTAAGCCTAGGGAGGGAAAAATATTACTATCCGGCGCTAGCTACAATAGTTAGAAGTTAAACTACAATTTTACAAAGTATAAACTTTACCCAATTTTGCCACAAGGCTGTGCGAACGTGAAAATTATTACAATAATTGATATTTTACATAAACTTTAGTTATAGTTATTTATATAGCATTTTGAGATTAACATTATATTGACAATTATTTACAATTGTACATTTTGAATGCATTAATACGTATACAATAACATTTAGAGATATAATATATTTTTAAAAATGATTACAATATATAATTACAATATAACATTCAAACAATTTTACTTACACACAATAACATTTTGAAATACTCTGTATACAGTAACCTCTCACCCACACGCGACACACGGCAATCATTCCTGGTCACCAGAATCTTGTATAAAAGTAACACCCATACTCAAATGCAGAAATTAAAAATAAATAAATAAATAAATATAAATTAAAAAAAATAATAATAAAATTTACTATTTAAAACAGTGGTACGAAAAAGCAACCACCGAAAATCGCACATAAGTGAGAGGCACTGTATTTACAATTTGGTACTGGTACAATACATGAAACAAACTTTTTTTTTTGAAGAGAGATAACTGACTATAAGAGGAATTTGTATTTAATAAATGAATATTTTTGATTTAAGATATTATAATTTTCGTAAAGTTGAAATAGATTTTTTTTTGTCAGATAGTATATCTAGAATATTTCAAGAGTTGTTTTAGTTTCATTATATGTGAATTTATACTTCATAAATTTACATTTGCCAAATAAATAGTGTAGTGGATCACCTCTCTGATCACACAGACACAAGTCATCATCTCTTTTGCCAATACTATGTAAGACTTCCACATCCAGTGAGAAAGTAGAGTGAGATTTTATCTTTACATATAAGTGAGCATTGAACCTTTGGAACAATACTATGAGTAAACCTGCCGCACCCTGAGGAGTCCCAGTTGTGCTGCCACTTGTCCAGCAATTTCAATTTAATAAGCTTATTAAGTAAAGAGCAATGAAGTTTAACTTCCTTGCTTACTGGCAAGTTGCATTATTTTGCAGCCTCGTACGTCAGCTTGTCCGCCAGCTCGTTGCCCATAATGCCCACGTGTCCTTTTACCCACGTGATATAGAAAATTTTCTTTTTGTTTTCTTTTAGTAATTTATGAAGGTCAAATATTTGTTTATATTTAGGGAATAAATTGCTTAATGCTAATACTGTTGATTTGCTGTCTGAAAAATTTTGAGTTATTTTTTGATTTGTTGAGATAGCTCATTTTATTGAGTTAATGACTGCTGTAAGTTCAGCTTGAAATACTGTGTTGTTATTTTGAATTTTGCAAGATTGTTCTTTAATTTTAATTTGATCTTTAAAGGCCACATAAGCATATGCTGTTTTGTCATCTAATTTAGAACCATCAGTATAGATATGTGTCATGTTAGGTTTGTTTATGTTTACATCCATCAAAATTAAATTGTTAATATATATTTCAGGATTTGTTTGAAATTTATAGACATGTTCTTCAATTTTGTTATATTCTAGTATTTGATTATTAAATATTAAGATGTCATTATTAGTTTTAATATTGTATTTAAGATTTTTTGCTTCTAATGTAAATAATAGCGCCGGAATGCCCAGGAGCACCTGAAGTGTGTGTGTCGATACATTCTTATAACATTTTGTTATTGATGTTAAGCAAATTCTTTGTATTTACTGTAAGTTTCTTTTATCAATTTCTCAGATTATTGTACCAAACCTCCGAGTCGATAATTTTCTCGAGGACAGTAAGGTACCATTCTCGAAGAAAATCTCGACTTACCCCCCATGTCGCTGAAAAAATTCTTTTAATGGATGATCTTAATGATAAAATTTTACTTTTGATATTTAATATATGTGTATGCCAAGTTAGATTACTGTCATAGTGGATAAATAACAATTTAAGTGTTTCAACACGTTTAATTTTAATGTTATTCAGTTTAATTTGAGGTTCTCTGTTTCTTAAAATGTTTTTACCCAGCATTATATATACCTTTTTGTCTGTCGATATTTTAAGTTTTACCGTTGTACAGATATTACTAAACAGCGATATCATTTTATTTTATTTATCTTGAAGTTCTCGTTGGCTATTTGCCGCCATGATCATATTAAAATCATCACAAAAAGCTTTTAAGTTACGGAATTTTTCAGAATATGTGATTAATATAATGTTCGCTATAAGCAGCCAGAGCAGGGGACCCAGACAGGAACCCTGCGCGCAACACTTGGTATGTTTGCCTTTGTGTGTTAATACACTGATAGTGTATTATAATTGTTCTATTTGTTAAAAATATTAGTAATATATTTTTCGGGTATTGTGGAATTGGTAGTTTTTGTATTGCTTTGCCGAGGATAGTCCAATTTATATTGTCAAATGCACCCTGTATATCAAAAGATACCAAGATGCAATATTTGTTATTCTGTAATTTTGTATGAATCTTACCGTTTACGGCTTGTAACAATTGAATAGTGTTTCGTCCCTCTCTGAAGCCAAATTGTTGTTCATATGGAAGTGATTGTTAATTTCAAGGTAATGTATTATTCTGTGTTTAATTAATCTCTCCATTATCTTTCCCAGCATCGGGAGAAGGCAAATTGGACGATAGGATGAATGGGGCTTTGGATCTTTATTGTTTTTTAGGAAGAAGATAACCTGGGCAACTTTCCAATTTGCTGGGAAATAATTTAAAGATAGACATTTATTGTCTGAGTGCAACGAAGACTCATACACAGCGCAATTTTACTTTGCCCCATATATAGCTACGATGGATATTAAAACCTTTCGTCAAGCATAACTCAAAAAATATTTAACGGATTTCGTTCAAATTTTTACAGCAGGTACCTATAAAGGTGACAACGACGTCTATTTATTACCAAGAATAAATGTCAAACCGTTTGGAAATTATATTGAAAAAATAGATAAAAAAGCACAATTAAAGTACATACGTCACTAAAATTTAGTACATACGTCATTTTCATCGGCGGAGATTTTCGTAAATAATAAGATTTTAAAAGTTCATGGAGTAACATGGAGCAAAAAAATATGCACGCACAATACAATACAATATCAGTACAATAAAACATATTTCCATTTATTAAAAATGGAAAATTAATCTGGAATTTTTTCTGTTTGAAAGAAAAAAATCCACAATAACTTTGTATTAGAGATTTGGCCCAAATCTCAACATTGGCAGCTTTTTATTTCGCGTGTGTAAATGGGAATCAATTCTATGATGTTTAAATAAAAGATTTTGATTTGCGGCATTATTTCTTTTTATTTTCTTCTTAGTATTTTAAATGGAATTAGTGAAAGGCATGTATTTTAAATTAAATGAGTGGAAGACATGTATTTTTAATGTATGTATTTCAAATGAAATGAGTGAAAGGTTTATAGTTAAATGGGTTTTTACGTATTATCCGTGACAGGAGATTGATCGCCAAAAATGGCTGCCAAGTACCAATCTTGTTTATCGTTGCCAATCATGTTTTCAAACACAATAATTTAACATTATCAAATAACATAGTTAAAAATGGTAATTAATATAAAATAAATAAAATGTAATATATGTTTATTAAATTTTTAACATTGTTGAAAATAGTAAATAACATTATTATAGTAAAATTAATAAATGGTAAATAGCATAGTAAATAAGAAAGAATAATATTATAGATTATTCACAGGCATGTACCATGTAGAAAGAAAAAAATATATAAGGGTTAATATAATTAGTAATATTGGCTCCATTGGCGCAGTTGGCTTAAAACTGGCACGGATAATACGTAAGTACCGTTAAATGAAATTAATGAAATAAAAAGATGTTATGAGAACAATATTTGGCGAGTTATCAACTGCGCCAAGTTAACATAAAAGTACCAATAAATAAGTGAAATGACAGATGTCATATACGCACCACGTTGGCGCGATTTTTTCCCCCACCAATTTGGCGAAAACTTTGTTTTTGAATTTTAGTCACAAATATCAGGCAATAATAGCACGTGATTTTTTATTTCAATATAAAAATAAAATAACGTAATAAACGTAACTTCTACTATTTTAAAAAAGGAAATAAAAATAAATAAATAATATTTTGATATCAATAAATATTGACATACATATAAAAATAATCGATAGAATTAAAATAAAAAATAAAAGTAAATAAACACAACAAACAGTTTTTGCCAAATTGGCAGGGGGAAAATCGCGCCAACGTGGTAAGTATATGACATCTTCGCCGGGAGTTTTACCCTTTTATCTGTTCTTTTGGAAATATCAAAAAATTAAAAAATACTTATATCAGGCGTATTATGTTTTGCATTTTTATACGGACCACTTCTCCATTTTAAGATTTTAAAAGTTATTTATATCAGATATTTCTTTCCTGAAATTCCCACAAGTTATTTTTGATAATCTGTTAGTTCGCTTATTAATTGTTTACAATTTGCCCCCCCCCCCTCCACTGACAACAACAATTATTTATCACAAAAATGTCTCTTAGTTTTGTTATATATGTTTGTTATGTATTTTCATCAAAATATCGAAAATGGCAATAAAATTTTATTTTAGCATCGTACTTATATTTTTAAGATGACGTAAAAACATGGTTTAATAAATGTATATTTGTAAATACTTGAAAAACATATTTTTCCTCTCTCTAGGAAATTTTGGTAAGATGCTAAAACTGCCTTTTAGCACCATTTTTAATTTTTTCGCCAATCGTGCCAACCAGCACATGATACAGAACTTTTCCCCATTCAGATACACAAACAAGGTTGGTCTCAAACAAGAGTAATGCTAGCAACAATATTGTTTTAACTCTATAAGAGTTACAAACAATAATGATATTAAATTATCCGATTAGCTTTGGGCCCGTTTACGGAAGTTTCTCCTAGAAAAAAAAACTGTGGAAGAAGTCTTTTACATTTGTTTCGAATGAAGCTCGGTCATAATAATACAAACAACACTAATATTAACATGGGGGTAATACTTTGAATTTAAGTGTAAATATTTGGAGCCCCCCCCCCACCCGCCCTAAAAAAAGTAAAAGGAAGTTACAGAAATGAATTTAAATGGCGTTAAGCCACGCTTTCTGACGTAAGCAATTGCTGCGAACTGGATTACGAAACTTTCACTTAACTTAATAAAATGTATATAGTAGCCCTTAGGGTACTTTTCCTTCCCAGTTATACGGACCTTGTGGCTTTTTTAAAAAGCTTAACACAGTTCTGTTTTAAGAAGTTCAGATTTACTGCCAAATAACATAAACTACAATAAAAATAAACCTGATGAATTATTATGCTGGTACATGTATGTATTTAAAAAAATTGCATCTGATTACACTTATTAGATAAATTACTTCTGTTTGCATTTAATAACAGATGAACATCTTCTCTATACTAAATTGTTTAAATATTGGGAAGGTGGCGAGATGTACAGAGACGTGTAAACGAACGGGTAGACAGACGGGTAGGGAGATGGGTAGAGAGACGGGTAGAGACGGATAGCGACATAGATAAGCTAACGGGTAGCGAAACGAATAGACAGACGGGTACTGAGACAAAAGAGGGTTGACAGAGGGGTAGCGAGATAGGTAGGGAGATGGGTACAGACACGAGTAGCCAGGCCGGTAGACAGGCATGTAGAGGGAAAGGTTGCGAGACGGGTAGCGTGGTGAATAGAGAGACGAGTACAGAGATGAGTACAGCGACGAGTTGACAGACGGGTAGAGAGAGGGGTTATATAGACAGACAGACGTGTCGAGAGACGGGTAGTGAAACGGGAAGCGAGACAGTTAGAGAGACGGATAGACAGATGGGTAGCGAGACGCTTAAAGATGCGGTGGAAAAACACATGGATAGTGAGACGGGTATACAGACGAGTAGCGAGGCAGTCGACAGATGGGTACGGAGAGAAATACAGTATAGACACACGGCTAGACATAAAAGTAGTTAGACAGCGATGGTTAGAGAAACAGATAAATGGATAGAGAGACCAGTAGGGAAATATACGACATGTAGCGAGACGTGTAGAGAGACACTCAATCGGGTATGGAGATGGGTAGAAGAACGGATAGGGAAACAAACAGATTGTAGAGAGAGACAGACAGACAGGCAGAAGAAAAGTCTGAGGTTTGAAGCAGTAAAAGCGCAGGGGGTAGAGTCTCCTAGAAAATAATCAAGAAGTATTATCTTTGAAATATATGTATTTTTTTCAATTTGATTTTTACAGAAGTCATCGAAAGATTTTTTATATTACTTTAGTAGGAATTTAGGCTACAGTTTCGTAATCAGGTTTGTAGTAAAGCTTGTTATCAATGTGGTTTGAAGTGTATGAGTTTCTATAAATAGTTATACAAATAAACAAGGAGGAAAATTTTTAAATTCAAATGTAAAAATTTGTCACAAAGAAAATGTTTCAACAATGAAATTAAATTTGCGTTAAATTACGCTTGCTAAAATAAAATACGCTCTCGGCTGCAAATCTGATTACGTGACTTTAAAAAGCTTGGTGTTTTAAAAAAAATTCGGCTTTTTTTTTTTTTGTTTGTGTGTTTTTTTTTTTTTTTTTTTTTTTTTTTTAAAGTTTTGAGCTATTCCAACTTAAGAAAATGAGATTATTTGCCAAATTATATATATATATATATATATATATATATATATGAAAACATAACAGTATATATGAATTTATATATGATATTTTGTAATTCTATCATTTAATTTGCTCTTTTTCACACATTGTATCTTCTTTATATCGTAATTGTTAACCCTATGTTCTGAGAAATATCACTCAGACTAATCCCTTTGAGGGAAGTCCTAGTTAAAAAGATCGAGAATAAGACTTTTATAGCTTTTGAATAAGTTTTTGATTAAAAATGCATCAATTTTGTCATAGCCCGGAGCTTTAAGATTATTCTGTTCTGATAGTGCATAATTTATTTCTTTAGTTGAGAAAAGTGGTGGGGTGGGAGAATTTTGTGTTTCGGGACAACACAATCGCATGCAAAATCTCAAAACGCACTCAACCACAGAGTATTTTCATAAAGCAGTAGCTAGGCAATATTCTACAAGGCTGCCGATGAACCATGATCCAATTTACCGTGAAAATGAAACAATTTAACTAGCATTAATTAGTTATTATATTATTATAATTCATGAATAATAATTTTACTTTAACGATAGTATTAGCATATTGTACTCAAATGCAGTATACTCCTTTATCTATGTTCACGAGTAGAGTGGCAGATGTTTTTAAAATAATTATCAAATTAATGCGCATTTTTTATTCAACGTATTTCTTAAAGGATATTAATTTATTCAATAATCTAGAAATATCTAAAGCATCAAACAAATGCAAAAATGCTTAGTAACAAAACCTTTTGTGTAACAGTGTGGTGTATAAAAGGGCGAAAATTAATGAAATTTTAGAATATCTTCACATGAATATATTCCTGTTTGCTTATTTAATAAGCTAATTTGAATATAATTAATATCTTACCTAAAGCATAAGTTCTGGTTACGCAAAGTTTATGCATTTTTTTGAAAGAATATTATGTTTTATAAAATTATAACATTTTAATGAATTTATATAAGGTAATTTTTATATGAGGTATTTTATATAAAAGAATTGCCGAATGAATTTGATACACAAAATCAGCATATAACGTAAATCATTTTCTTTTTAACTATATCCAAAAACAAATAAACGGATTTATAAAATATGCATACCTTCAAAAAGTAGTTTAAAATAACAATTAATATTATAAGACGAATAACTTTTTAATTTATTAGTGCAATTCTATATTGTAACAATGGTACGATTTTGGAATTTTAATTATTAAATATTATTTATATATTCTTGATCGGTCAATGATGTTAGCAATAATTTTCATATTTTTAATTCTACAAAGAGATTTTTAGAAAGGAATTCGTTGAAAATATTCTATACAACTAATTTTACTACATTTAAAGAAAAAAATAAATAATAAACTATTTAAAAATTAAGAATATGTCTTTCTTGACAATATAATGCTATGAAAAATAGTATAAGACTATCATTGCAGTCTTTTAAAAATAGCATAATCATTTTGAAAAATGTACCTGTATACTTTTTTATACATTCATAAAATTATACTGAAATATTTTGATACTGAGTTTGAATTACTTATTAAATTTAAGATAAAAAGTTGTGATTTATATACTAGTAAAAAACCCCGTTCCACAACATGTTTTTTTTTTCGAATGAATTTGATACACAAAATCAGCATATAACGTAAATCTTTTTTTTTTTTCAACTATATACAAAACCAAATAAATAGATTTATAAAATATGCATACCTTCAAAAATTAGTTTAAAATAACAATTAATATTATAAGACGAATAACTTTTTAATTTATTAGTGTAATTCTATATTGTAACAATGGTACGATTTTGGAATTTTAATTATTAAATATTATTTATATATTCTTGATCGGTCAATGAAGTTAGCAATAATTTTCATATTTTTAACTCTACAAAGAGATTTTTAGAAAGGAATTCGTTGAAAGTATTCTATACAACTAATTTTACTACATTTAAAGAAAAAAATAAATAATAAACTATTTAAAAATTAAGAATATGTCTTTCTTGACAATATAATGCTATGAAAAATAGTATAAGACTATCATTGCAGTCTTTTAAAAATAGCATAATCATTTTGAAAAATGTACCTGTATACTTTTTTATACATTCATAAAATTATACTGAAATATTTTGATACTGAGTTTGAATTACTTATTAAATTTAAGATAAAAAGTTGTGATTTATATACTATTAAAAAACCCCGTTCCACAACATGTTTTTTTTTCTTCGAATGAATTTGATACACAAAATCAGCATATAACGTAAATCTTTTTTTTTTTCAACTATATACAAAACCAAATAAACGGATTTATAAAATATGCATACCTTCAAAAATTAGTTTAAAATAACAATTAATATTATAAGACGAATAACTTTTTAATTTATTAGTGTAATTCTATATTGTAACAATGGTACGATTTTGGAATTTTAATTATTAAATATTATTTATATATTCTTGATCGGTCAATGATGTTAGCAATAATTTTCATATTTTTAACTCTACAAAGAGATTTTTAGAAAGGAATTCGTTGAAAATATTCTATACAACTAATTTTACTACATTTAAAGAAAAAAATAAATAATAAACTATTTAAAAATTAAGAATATGTCTTTCTTGACAATATAATGCTTCGAAAAATGGTATAAGACTATCATTGCAGTCTTTTAAAAATAGCATAATCATTTTGAAAAATGTACCTGTATACTTTTTTATACATTCATAAAACTATACTGAAATATTTTGATACTGAGTTTGGATTACTTATTAAATTTAAGATAAAAAGTTGTGATTTATATACTATTAAAAAACCTAGTTCCACAACATGTTTTTTTTTTTCGAATGAATTTGATACACAAAATCAGCATATAACGTAAATCATTTTTTTTTTTCAACTATATACAAAACAAATAAACGGATTTATAAAATATGCATACCTTCAAAAATTAGTTTAAAATAACAATTAATATTATAAGACGAATAATTTTTTAATTTATTAGTGCAATTCTATATTGTAACAATGGTACGATTTTGGAATTTTAATTATTAAATATTATTTATATTTTCTTGATCGGTCAATGATGTTAGCAATAATTTTCATATTTTTAACTCTACAAAGAGATTTTTAGAAAGGAATTCGTTGAAAATATTCTATACAACTAATTTTACTACATTTAAAGAAAAAAATAAATAATAAACTATTTAAAAATTAAGAATATGTCTTTCTTGACAATATAATGCTATGAAAAATAGTATAAGACTATCATTGCAGTCTTTTAAAAATAGCATAATCATTTTGAAAAATGTACCTGTATACTTTTTTATACATTCATAAAACTATACTGAAATATTTTGATACTGAGTTTGGATTACTTATTAAATTTAAGATAAAAAGTTGTGATTTATATACTATTAAAAAACCCCGTTACACAACATGTTTTTTTTTCCATTTTACAAAACCAAAGCAGCATTTCTAAAAATGTTTTTTGTAGATGTTTGTCATATTTAGAGGTTTTTCGAACCATAAGATTATCTTAATTTTAATTTTCATGTTCATATATTTAGATTCTGAAATTATACCAGACATAAACCATTGGTTTGTCAAACTGTAAGCAATATGAGTGTAATTTAGAACTACCCCAAATGAATATTTTGAAATTTAAAAATTTGAAAATACGAATAGATCATTGTAGAAAATTTTATTACACAATGTGCTTCATTTTCTTTTAACATCTATACTGTTACTTAGTAACAGAAAAAAAGTATGGTTGTCACCGAAAGAGGACTTGCAACATTGTATAAGAGAATTTATGACTTCAGTTTGTATGGCCGTCGGTTTGTCCATGTTCTAATTCGCGCATATATACTCGAAATTCTATATTATTGATAAATGTTATTGAGGCTTACTGTGGCATGTTTTCTATTGAAAATGAAGTTTGTAGCAGACGCTCAAAAATATTCCAATACATTATGGTCTATGTGAAATAATCTTCTGAAATATATTTTAATGATGATCACCGCTATTTCGTACATATTGAAATTGACACTCATCGTTAAAATGCACTACAGGATGCTTACTGTAGAATATGATGCGCTTAGAACTTATTGTTCATTTACAGGGCCACACAAAATAATTCGATTACGCGATTTTCTATGAGCGATAATTACTGGAAGTGCATTTTCAGTTGTGGTATGCGTTGTTAAATTTAATTATTTATTATTTCATATTACTTCGTGTGTATAAATGCTCTAGATCACATACACGGCTGCCCAAAATAATTCGAGTACATTTACGTTTATTGAAGGAAATTGTTGAAGGAGAATTTTCAACTGTGTTATGCTCTTCCTATAACTGAACTATATTTTAGCATACTATGTAGTATATATACAAAACTATACATCATACACAGGGTTGCACAAAATAATTGAGATATTTTTTTGTCTATACATAGTATTTGCTGAAATTGGGTTAACTTAGTTATCATCTTTCAACTTATTAAACCAGGAAGTTTTGTTACAGTATTATCTTGGAAAGTGTTTAATAATCTACGCTTGACGCATCATTTTGCTTTCTAGTATTTAATTATTTTAGCCTTTTACTTCTTCATTTTAACTATTATGAACATTTTAATATTTGAACTTTTCTCTTCTTTTTTATTATATGTTTATAAAATTTAATTAAAATTTACTTCTTATCCTATCCTGAACGTTTTTCTATCTGTATTCGTATTTAAGATTATATTCAGTCTAAAGTAGTTCTAAACTTCAGTTACACTTCTTCTCTCTTATGGCACCAAAGTTTAAAAATACAGCTACTCCTCGACAGAGCATAAATTTCGCGTCAACTAGGAAGTCCATGAAATGCCTAGACTGGGTCAACAGTTAAACTTGACACATAATAGAAATATTATTATACTAGCAAGCTACACCCGCTACGCTGGTCAATTTCTCTTAACGAGCCTTTAATCAAACGAAATATTGACCTTGAAATTGACCCTGTCTTTTAAAACCATACGGAACTTTACTTGGAATGTCCCTCCGCATTTCTGAAAACGATACTGAAAAATCATTTCCGTTGGATTTTAATGAATTTACAATACTTCAAATATAATGAAATGGATATGCCTCACTGAGGGGGACTAAAATATGCTATTTGTCGAGAATTAAATAAAAATCATGCACTCGTGACATCATAATTCTCTTTTATATTTTAACAGAACTATAAGGCTACTATAATTTGTGACTCATGCTAAAGCCAGTATACAGGCTGCCGTTATCATTATCTTTTTACGCGTGAAGGTTTCACTATGGTACTCCATTGTGAAATTTGGTAATTTTTTAATTCAATATTTGAAAAACGGCATAATCATTAGATTTGAAATTTATATCAAGAAAAATGCTGACTTTAACCTTTCTAACGCAGTTTGTCTAACAATTTTCTGACAAATACTTTTCGAGCAATTTTTTCAGGAACTTCAAATGTTTCACTTTCCGAGATTAATCTGTGGCAACGATTAACGAAAATCCCAGTCGTCAGCAACGCATAACTTTTTATTAAAGAGGATTACATATAAAGTGAAGAGTTTTAAAATACGTCCATTAAAATTTATACTACAAATATATCTCAAAGCTTTTTCTAAAATATATACTAAAACACATTTATTTTGCTTAAAAGACCTCAAAATATCAATAAAAACATTAAAATATTAAAATTTATATGTTTCGATTTGTTCACCAAATCATCATCACAAATAACCTCACGAATAAACACAAAACAGGTGTTTTGTGTATATTCTGATGGTGATTTAGTGAAGAAATCAAAACATGTAAATTTTAACATTTTAATGTTTTTATTGATATTTTCACGTCTTTTAAGCAAAATAAACGTGTTTCAGTACATATTTTAGAATTTTTTTTTAGATACATTTGTAGCATTATAGAAATATTTTGTAATATTAATTGATGTACTCTATTAGTAATTCAATGATATTAATAATAAGTTTGACTATAATATCACTGAATTTGGGAGATTTATTTTATTTTATTTTATTTACATGTTTAAAAAAATAATTCTGTTTTACCATGAAGGACAACATGTCTTCTTGTTGTTTCAGCTGATGTGTTCAATTAAAAAAGTTAGAGTCTTTTGTACATAGTTAACAATCATTTGATATTTGTTCTTACTGAGTTTAAACATTCTTTATTTTTCTAGTCACTTGGTGTATTTAAATGCACTTTAAAAGGAAAATGGTATGAAAGTTAAGCAAAGTTAAAGCAAAGTATTTTACTAGACGTAACTAAACGCACTAAATAAAAAAGGTTTCAAGTACTAAACGCTGAAAATCATATGCTATAAAATTTCCTTCATCGTTGCGTCATTTCTTTTTTTTCAGATATTGCAATAATAAAAATCATACTAGTTATAATTTTGAAAAATAACTTAAAATACCATGACATTAATATAATGATGTTTATTTCGAATTAGCGTAATCCTCTTTATCATGTTAACAGCATTCATTAATCACGTGAAGATACTGAAAGCTAATATTAGACCAATGACAGCGTTCGTTTCAAATTTCTCGTTTGTATTTCAATATTTTAAACATTGTTTTACATACGTATCTGAGATCGATGTCTGACGATATAATTTTGTACATTTTCGATTTTGGTTGGAGTATTTTTAATTAGGATACTTTATTTACCTTTCGGAACCGGTTCCGAAATTAAAATTGATTTCATAAAAAAAAAAATAATAATAATAATAATCAACTAAAATCGTAAAAGCAAAAAAAGGCCTAGTTATATATCTACCCCAGCTGTCCTATGCAAAAGAAAAATCAATTTAAAATATTAAAATTCAAACGAGAAATGTGAAAAGAACGGTGTCATTAGTTTTGCATTAGCTTGCGACTGTCTTCGTGTGATTACTGTAGGTTCTTAATACACATAAAGTTTATAGGTAAATACATGAAGCTGGTCTTATCAAATCTGGAAAGTGTGTTAATAATTGTAAAACAATATTTAAAAAATACTTCTTTTCATTTTGTGTCACAAAAATCAAAACAATACAAATTTGCATTAATTACAATTTGAATATTTTGATACTTTGCATAATATACATTGAGATATGTTTAATTTATTAAATGATTATGGGAATAATTTGTTACATTTCAACATAAATGTTTACATACATATGTTTTAACAGACTTGCAGCTGTTATGTTCCCATCAATTTAACACAGACATTTACTGCATTAATTTTATTTATCTTTACATTTTAATCCTACATTTTAAAAATAAGCATATTAAGCAAAAACTCACAACAAAGTGAGTCATTTTGCTTAATTTAATTTTTTATGTACTTTTAAAACGAGTAAAAACTAGTGATAAAAAAAAGAAGCGTCTTCAAGAATCTCCGTTTTCTTTTCATTTTACTTTTTTCAAGAAATGTGACTTCATTTCAAGTGCATACTTTTGAAATTTATTTTAAAAAGTTATGAATGACTCTTAATATTTTTATGAAAAAAGAAAGTTATTCTGTTTCTAAGTGTATAACAAACGTTCAAAAACAATGAGAAATTAAAATAAATCATGTAATTAAAAAAAAACTTTTATTTAGTCGGTTTAATAAGCTTTAGTATTGCATTTAATTATGCATGTTTTTCTACACAATAACTATGCTTAATTGGCAATAAATTTTCCTAATGATATCATAAATAAATTTTCATATTTATCGTCTTGAAGATGTAATTGAAAAGATTATTGAAAATATAAATTAAATGGTGATAATCTTTTGTTTTATACAAAAAAGCAGATTGATAATTATTGGGTAAAAAAAAATCTGAACAAATTTTTTACAAAAAAATTTTAAGTTATTGCGAAGTATATATATAAAAAAATAAATCACATTTTCTTACGCAATTTTCGCAATAATTATATTAGTAACGATAAAAAGAAATATTTTTATCAACATTTAACCTGATATTTAGAAAAAATTTATTTCCTGAATTAATATATTATATTTTTAGACAATTCGCAACTTCTATGGCTTAAGTCTGGGAGTTAAAGATTTGAAAAATAAATCAATAAATACTTTACAAAGCAATTTGTAATCACATTAGGGAATATTATTATTATATTTATTAGAAATGTAAGACACAGAAATATTTTTATTAGAAGGAATCTTTTTAAAAACTTAAGGTGTATTAGGACTCTTTCTTTTATACCTGAGATGCAGTTTAGCATCATGTCACATTTAATTTTAATTCTGATTTGCTATAAAACAGAAATGCATACATTTTTTACCACTGACAGCTTAATATATGTTCTATGAAAGATATCTATTTTGATATTCTATAACTGATATTTTATGTTTTTTAATGTTTAAATTATTTGTTTCTAGAGTCCCAAGTAATATTGATAATGATGTAAAACTGATGTACCTGGAACGTATAACTAATTTTGATGCAATTAAAAATCTAGTATTTTTAAATTTAAATTGTAAAATTTTGTACCCCCCCCTTTTTTTTTTAACAAAATACTAAATTTAAATAACCCTTGCAAATATAATGCTAAATTTGAAGTACATGTTCAAGGTAGATTAGTTTTACATCATTGTCAATATTTTTTTGGTAGTATAGAACCAATAGTTTTGCTACAGTTTTGCGCGCAACAGATGGAAGTCAAGAAAAATATCTTAATTTTTTTAAAAATCAAAATTAAGCATTAAAAAAAGAAAAATAACAGTTGTAGAATATTGAAATATTTATACTAGATAGAACAGATATTATGCTGTCAGTGGTAAAATGTTTATGCATTTGTGTTTTATAGTGAACCAGAAGTAAAATTAAATGTGACATGATGCTAAACTGCACCTTCAGTGAAAAGTTAAAGACTTCCGAGACCCTTTAAATATGTTATTTATACAAATTTGTTCTTTGATACTTAAAAATGTTATTGTAATTAGCCTTTTGTATTACTATCATTTGTGGCACTTTTATCTGTGAGAAATCATAGTAAATCCAATCAAGATATCTAAAAGAAATCCAAGTAATCCAAATCCTGTTTTTGTTTTCTATATTTCGTTAATTTGAAATTTTAAAAAAATTGATTAAAAGTTCTATTTATATATCCAGTATTGAGTTATTTCTTTATAAAACCGATAAGTTAGAAAGGATCTAATATTGTTACTATGTATTGAGTTTCAATATTATTTGATATATATTATAATATTATAATATTATTTGAAGAATATTTATTAATACTTTGAAAAAACAATTTCAAAGTATAAATATATATGTCTTGTCAAATGTATATGGCTGTCAAATAAATATTTATTTCTTTATTATCACTGAAGCTTTAATACAATATTAAAATTTCGATTCGTGTATTTTTTTATATACGAAAATGTTTTTGTAATTTTACTTATCCTTATATTCAGTAAAAAAATGTAATTACGTATTAACATAAAAATTAATTTAACTTGGAACAATGATCTCATTCAATAGTTTAGTTAAATACCGCTCCAATAAACAAGAATTGACAAATAATATTTATATTGATTTACATAATTTATATTTTCAAGATGTATGGATAAGAAATAAACTTCGTAAAATGGTATTCTGCATCTCGTCTCTTTTTATAATTTAAAATGTTAAACTAACTTTTAAAAATATGGTTAACGACCTAATTGTTAAGTAAACAGCGTGAAACATCCCCCCTAATTCATTTTGTTTGTTCAAATATTTAGAATGAGAAATTATTCAGGCGTAGAAATGAGTGGGTTGGTAAAGACAAACGTGCTATTTTAAGTGGGTGTTTTCGTATTATCTTATAAACAGAAAATTAAAAATCTAAAAGGTTAAAATATCATACAATCTCAGCACAATTTCCATCAAAAGAGAAAATTTCACTTCAAAATCTCATTCCTAACAGGTCTTTATTTAGCACATTAAGCAGAAACTTATGTAATTTTTACTTTTATGTGTCAAAGTAAAAATTTATTAACGATTGAATATGAATTAAAGCGAATAAATCAAAAACTATTTTTGAATAGGCATATGAATTTCTATTTTACTAATGTAGAGTTATGTCCCTTTACAAGTCTTTTATTGAATTTATTTATTTACAATCCTTTTATTTATTCTCTGCATAAATAAGTCCAAATATTTTCCAAGCCACTAAACTTTCTATAAATTTTAAACATTTTCCAAGTAATAGCTGCATTAAAATTTTCTTACCAGTATTATTTGTATAAAAAACAAATTAATTAAATTTGATGTTTCTAGTTACCTACAAGATACCACCTTTGGAAAGATGACACAAAGTACCTGGGGCTTATCCTTGATAAAAGTTCCTAACCCGTCTATGTGACGCCTTCTTGACGTCACAAATGGTCACATATATCACGGTCACTACAATGAACTTAAATTATATATCTTTCAATCGTCTCATTGTTACTCTCTTTTGGTCTCTCCACAAAGAACTCACTATGACTAATGCTCTGTGATGAGTCACCAGGTGACTTTACAATGAAGTCATCTTGTGACTCTCATGTGACCCTCATTTAGAATTCCATTATAAAGTCACCATCACAGTTGTTTTGTGACGAGTCCACAAGTGACAGCAAAATGAAATCATTTGGTAACTTTTCACAAAGGTGCGTAATGGTAACGCTACAGTAGAGTTTCGGTCAACTGAATGTCACCATGTGACTTCATTGTGACATTATTTGGTGACTATTCACAATGCAACGCCACGATAATTTAAAAATCGAGTCTTCAAATGACGGTCACATGAGAATCACGAGGAGACTTCATTGTAACGTCACCTGGTTACGCGTCACAAAGCAACAGTCACGATGACTTCTCAGTGAAGTCACCAATTGCCGACCATTTGAGACAAATAAAAGATACGACATTTTTTTTCACCATAGTGACTATTACACTTGTAACCATTTGAGAGGAATAATGAGAGGAATAAAATATACCACATTTTCTTTCACCATAGTGACTATGGCACTTGTAACCATTTGTGACGGGAAAAAGATGCCACATCGACCAGCTGTGCTGCAGAGTTAGTACCTATTCACTACACATGATGTTTATATTATTTTCTTTTGAGTACACACGTGTTCGAAAATTAGCATTTTCTGTTTGTTGCTTAAATTTTGCACACCAGTATATAAAGCTTGCATCCTCTATACTGGAACATATTTTTTTCTACATGCATTATTTAAACAAATGAAAAAAGCCTACAAATACCCTAAAAATCAAGCAGTATGGGTGACATTTTCCTCAAAGTAAGCAGATGAAAACAAGAGCATGATAAATTGAATACGAAAAAAAAATAGAAACGTACAATTGATGGTTTCATTCTTATTATTTTGTAATTACTAAATTGTTATGGATATAAAGGCGTAATTGTAAACTGGTATAATTATTCAGGTCTTCCATTCTTAGAATAAAATATTTAGATGATTTACTACAATCCTAAAAAGAAAAGTTAATTAAAATAATTCTTCGTTTGTAAAAGAGATGTTAATTTAAAGTTTTGTTTAAATTTTAAATACATTTGAAAATCATTTCCTTTGTTTGAAAAAGAAAAAAAAGAGTAATGAATTTTTAAAGTATATTCATCGTGAGAGAGAATGATTCACTAAAATTTCAAAATGATACTACAAAATTCTACGATTCCGTACGTACTCAAAATCTGTGAATAAGTTTGTTTCTTTGAAGTTTTTCTGCTCTTCGATTTATTACAGAAAAATTATTTTGCTCAAACATTCTTTTTCTGGTTAATGCAAGAAAATGAAAAAAAGGACGTGATAAATTGAATGCGGAAAAAAATAGAAATTCTCCTGTAAAATTGATGGTTATACACTTAATTCTTTTGTAAGTACTGAATTGTTATGGATATAATGGCGTAATTGTAAACTGGTGTAAATATTCATGTTTTCCAGTCTTCGAATCCATTTTTTTTATATGCTTTACCACAATCATAAAATGAAAAACTTATTTTAATAATTCTTGGTTTGCAAAAGATATTTTTATTTTTAATTTTGTTAAAATTTTAAATACATGTAAAATTATTTCCTTTGTTTTAAAAAAAGAAAAGAGTAATGCAATTTTTATAGCTTAGCTTTGTGGGAGAGAATGTTTCACTAAAATTTCAAAATGTTTTAATAAAATTCTACATTTTTGTACGTACTCAAAATCTGTGAATAATATCGTTTCCCTGAAGTTTTTCTGCTCTTCGATTTATCACTGAAGAATTATTTGCTCAAATATTCTTTTTCTGGTTAATGCAAGAAAATGAAAAAAAGGACGTGATAAATTGAAAGCGTAAAAAATAGAAACTTCCCCTGTACAATTAATGGTTATACACTTAATTCTTTTGTAATTACTGACCTGTTATGGATATAATGGCGTAATTGTAAACTGGTGTATATATTCATGTCTTCCAGTCTTCGATAGCATTTTTCTAGATGCTTTACTACAATCATAAAATGAAAAACCTATTTTAATAGTTCTATGTTTGCAAAAGACATTTTTAGGGTTTCGTTCATCTCACGAAACCCTATTACCCCCGCTCCGTTGTCTGTCCGTCACAGAGCCATTCTCAATAAGTATGTAACTTACAGAGTTGAAACTTAGTGTATAAATCTGAATAGCAGCTGTGAAGAGCTCAAAATATTAAAATTTGAAAAATTCGTATTATTTTAATAAATAGAGATAAAAAACCAAAATTCTAACAGCATTTTCCTATTAAATTGAAACATTTTTCGTTATAGCAGATGCCAAAGATTTAAAATCCACAATGAAATTCTTTCTACAATAATTAATTTTCTATCAGACGATTTTCACGTGAAAAATGAAAATTAAATAAAAAGTTTCACCAGTTGAAAAAAAATATAAATATGAAATAAAATTGATTGACGTTATAGTCGTAATAAAACGGAAAATGTCTAAGATTTCTCAATAATACAAGGAGTATGAGTATGTGTAAGTGGACAAAGCAGATTAATATCACGTCATTAGAGAATTAAAAAGAAAATCTGACGTCATATAGGAAGTTTAACTAATTTTTCAAATGTTTGAGAATAATACAAAGCGAGTATCAATATAAATAATAGAGAATAGCAAATATATGAGTTTGAGAACCATATTGAATCATGATAAAAATCTGATTACGGAAATATTCGCATATTTTAACATTTTGAAGGTGTACAATTTGTTTAATTTTGAAATTATTTTTTTAAATATTGCATTTAGTCCGGATGACGGATATTATTATGACAGACTATAATAGCGGGCTTGGATCGCTATCCGGCTGGTTTAGATATTCGAAAAAAGGAAAAAATAGACCGGTAAATTTTTACTTTATAAAAAACATGACTTTTTTTTTTGTTGTTGTTGCTAAATGAAATTTGTTTGAATTTATTAAAGAAAGGATAAAGTGTTTTGAAAGGAATATTAAACGAAACCCTTTGAGCGATCTTCGATCACACTTACCCACTTGTTATTTTTATTTTTGTTTAAATTTTAAATACATGTAAAATTATTTCATTTTTTGAGAAAAAGAAAAGAGTAATGCAATTTTTATAGCTTATCTTTGTGGGAGGGAATGTGTCACTAAAATTTCAAAACGTTTTAATAAAATTCTACATTTTTGTACGTACTCAAAATCTGTGAATAATTTCTTTTCCCTGAAGTTTTTCTGCTCTTCGATTTATTACTGAAGAAATATTTTGCTCAAATATTCTTTTCTGGTTAATGCAAGAAAATGAAAAAAAGGAAGTGATAAATTGAAAGCGTAAAAAAATAGAAACTTCCCCTGTAAAATAAATGTTTGTACACTTAATTCTTTTGTAATTACTGAACCGATATGGATATAATGGCATAATTGTAAACTGGTGTAAATATTCATGTCTTCTAGTCTTCGAATGCATATTTGTAGATGCTTTACCACAATCATAAAGAGAAAATTATTTTAATAATTCTTGGTTTGCAAAATATATTTTAATTTTTTGTTTAAGTTTTAAATACACGTAAAATAATTTCCCTTGTTTAAAAAAAGAAACAAAAAGAATCATACAATTTTTAAAGCATATTATCGTGAGATAGAATGATTCACCAACATTTCAAAATGATTCTAAAAAATTTTACATTTCCGTACGTACCCAAAATCTGTGACTAATTTTGTTTATTTGAAGTTTTCCTGCTCTTCGATTTATTACAAAAGGATTACTTTGCCCAAACATTCTTTTTCTGGTTAATGCAAGCAAATGAAAATAAGGACGTGATAAATTGAAAGCGGAAAAAATAGAAACTCCCCCTGTAAAATTAATGGTTATACACTTAATTCTTTTGTAATTGCTGAACTGTCATGGATATAATGGCGTAATTTTAAACTGGTGTAATTATTCAAGTATTCTTCATGTCTTGTCTTCGAATACAGTTTTTAGATACTTTACCACAATCATAAAAAGAAAAATTTATTTTAATAATTCTTGGTTTGTAAAAGCTATCTTAATTTAAATTTTTGTTTAAATTTTAAATACATGTAAAGTCATTTCGTTTGTTTGAAAAAAAAAGAAAGAAAAGAAAAAGAGTAATGGTATTTTTATAGCATATCATCGTGGGAGAGAATGTTTCACTAAAATTTCAAAATGTTTCTATAAAATTCTACATTTCCGTAAGTACTCAAAATCTGTGAATTATTTCTTTTCCCTGAAGATTTTCTGCTCTTCAATTTATTACAGAAGGATTACTTTGCCCAAACTTTCTTTTTCTGGTTAATACAAGCAAATGGAAACAAGGACGTGATAAATTGAATGCGGAAAAAATAGAAACTTCCTCTGTGAAATCTATTGGCCTCGATTGCACTCTTAGTCTTTCGTAATTTACGGTAAGAGGATCTGATGGAAACAAGCAGACAATTATTGCTTTTTTTTTGCAATATCTTAAAATAATTTGAGAACTAATGTAATTATTCAAATGTTACATTAGGTAATTCTGAATAGTTAATGATGAATATAACAAAAACAATTATAGATTTTTAGAAAATATCGTATGGTCACGTGAAAAAAATGTCTAGCAAAATATTTTTTTCGGCGTATTTTTCTTCTAAATAAATTGACTATTTACTTGCCTACAATACCTAATGTTTTGTTTTAACATTTTTTATAATTTTGAAAATTTAAGTATTCCTCCCTCCTATAATATTAATAAATTTAAAAATATACATATATTAGAAAGAGATTTTAGAAAAAAAAAACAAGGATTGTAACTTATGATTTTTTTTAAAAACAGATATCGATTTCTAAATGATTCAAAAAAGCGAATCCAAAAATAATGCTCATTCCAACAAGTAGAGTTTGACTTATGCTTAAAAAATCCCCTACTTTGCAATGATAAAAAATGAAATTAACATTAGGAGTTCCAAACTTTAAATCTCCATAATTTCTAAGCTACTTCAAAACAGATATTATTTTCGATGTATATTTCTTCTAAATAAATTTACTATTTATTTGCATACAATACCTAATGTTTTGTTTAATTATTCTTTTATAATTTTGAAAAGTTAAATTCTCCCCCCTCCTATAATATTAATAAATTTAAAAATATACATATATTTGAAAGAGATTTTCGAAAAAAAAACATGGATTGTAACCTATGATTTAAAAAAAAAAAAAAAAAAACATAAATCGATTTCTAAAAGGTTCAACCAGGCGAATCCAAAAATAAAGCTCATTCCAACAAGTAGAATTTGAGTTATGCTTAAAAAAATCCCCTGTTTTGCAACGATTAAAAACGAAATTAACATTAGGAGTTCGAAACTTTAAACCTGCATAGTTCTAAGGTACTGAAAAAGAGATAGTATTTTCGGTATATTTTTCTTCTAAATAAATTTACTATTTATTTGCCTACAATACCTAATGTTTTGTTTTATTATTTTTTATAATTTTGAAAATTTAAATCGTACAAATAGATGATTTTGCATGATTATGTGTTTTTTTTCTGTACCTCAGTATTTTCTGACTGGACTTTGTTATTATTACGTATAATTTGCGTCTAAGTATCACAGGCAAACTTTATGCAAGCAGTTTTTTTTTTCAATTTACGAAGATCCCTGTTTTTAGCTATGCCGATTACGCCATTATATATTTTTCAAAACTCCAGTTCATAGGTTGGCATTCAAATATACTTTCTAAATCATATAAATATTTTACCGGCTAACAGTTTTCGGTTCACTTTCGACGGTAATTTAAATATTTTTATTTATTTAATATATTTAGCCAATATTTTGGTCAGTGATTTATTTCCAATTTTTAAATAGTTTATTATGAGTAATCTGGATGCACTATTTTATCAATTCCTAAAATATTCCGTAGTTTGTTTACTGTCGCAGCATTAATTTTCAGCAACTCGTTTAATGCTTTTGTCCAGTATCTATTTATTTTTACGCTTAAAGTTTTTATATGAACAGATTTTTTTTTATTATTATTTTATTCTAAGTTGCTTGAACTCTTAAGTGTTTTTTTTTTCTCCCTATGTTCATTTTTCAATCGGACTTGATATTTATGGAATTAAATGTAGACTTATAAAGTTATCTTAGCATAAACAAGTTTTTTATGAATATAAAGTTTCCATATCAGCAACCTGCGTACAAAAAGGTCTTGTTATTAATTATTTATGTATGATAGTTTAAATATCAGAAAGTTTTGTATATACATGTGGAGGGGTGAGGGAAATAATGGCTACATTGAATAATCAAAAATATTTAAATAGATACAAAAAATAACCCTAAATTTGTTGGAGAAATGTATATTATATATATATATGATTTAAATTAGTACATATTTTCAAATACAAACAAACGGATAAACAAAGTCCTGTAAGGAAATACGGAGTAATTAATTAAAAGCTAGATAAAGTGAAATCTTCCTTTTGTTATGATTTATTGAAAGAAACATTTTATCTCTGTAGGCAAATGACTCAAATTTTTTGTCGGTGATATACTTGATCAATAACAGACATTTGTATCTTACACATGTGTAATAGAATTGATTGTATAATAATGATATTAAAACAATGATGTGAGTAAACAAAAATATACTTAGTACCCAACCTCTTTAAAATATGTGTCAGTTTAGAATAAGAAAAAAAAAGAAACAGTACACAGAGAGGGCGGGGGGAGGGGGAGTTAAAAATATAAACAACAAATGTTAAAAGTTTTACAGTTATGCTGTTAAAATTGCATTAAAATTAACATCCAAAACTGCTGTAAAACTAACAAATCTGCTGTAAAACTCACAAATCTGCTGTAAAATAAAAAACTGAACTGCCGTAGAATTAACTACAAAAATGCTGTAAATTTACAAAAGTGCTGTTTATCCACGAAAGACAAAACTGCTGTAAATTTACAGCAAAATATGCTAGCACCCATATTGCCAGCATTTTTGCAATATGGCAAAATGCACAATTTGTAGAGCAAAAAATATTGTGATTTTTTTTTACAGTGTGGTTTGCAAAAGATATTTTTATTTTATTTTTGTTTAAATTTTAAATACATGTAAAATTATTTCCTTTGTTTGAAAAAAAGAAAAGAGTAATGCATTTTTTATAGCTTATCTTTGCGGAAGAGAATGTTTCACTAAAATTTCAAAATGTTTCTATAAAATTCTACATTTCTGTACGTTCTCTGTGAATAATTTCGCTTCCCTGAAGTTTTTCTGCTCTTCGATTTATTACAGAAAAATTATTTTGCTCAAACATTCTTTTTCTGTTTAATGCAAAAAATGAAAACAAGGACGTGATAAATTGAATGCGGAAAAAATAGAAACTTCTCCTCTAAAATTGATGGTTATACACTTAATTCTTTTGTAATTACTGAACTGTTATGGATATAATGGCGTAATTGTAAACTGGTGTAAATATTCATGTCTTGTAGTCTTCGAATGCATTTTTTTAGATGCTTTACCACAATCATAAAAAGAAAAATTTATTTTAATAATTCTTGGTTTGCAAAAGATATTTTTATTTTATTTTTGTTTAAATTTTAATTACATGTAAAATTATTTCCTTTGTTTGAAATAAAGAAAAGAGTAATGCAATTTTTATAGCTTATCTTTGTGAGAGAGAATGTTTCACTAAAATTTCAAAATATTTCTATAAAATTCTACATTTCTGTACGTATTCAAAATCTGTGAATAATTTCGTTTCCCTGAAGTTTTTCTGCTCTTCGATTTATTACAGAAAAAATATTTTGCTCAAACATTCTTTTTCTGGTTAATAAAAAAAAATGAAAACAAGGACGTGATAAATTGAATGCGGAAAAAAAATAGAAACTTCTCCTCTAAAATTGATGGTTATGCACTTAATTCTTTTATAATTACTGAACTGTTATGGATATAATGGCGTAATTGTAAACTGGTGTAAATATTCATGTCTTGTAGTCTTCGAATGTATTTTTTTAGATGCTTTATCACAATCATAAAAAGAAAAAAAATATTTTAATAATTCTTGGTTTGCAAAATATATTTTTATTTTAAATTTTGCTTAAATTTTAAATACATGTAAAATCATTTCCTTTGTTTGAAAAAGAAGAAAAAATGAGCAATGAAATTTTTAAAGTAGAGAGAGAATGATTCATGAGAGAGAATGATTCATTAAAATTTCAAAATGATTCTAAAAATTCTACATTTTCGTATGCATTCAAAATCTGCAAATCATTTTGTTCCTCTGAAGTTTTTCTACTGTTCGAATTATTACAGAAGAATTATTTTGCCGAAACGTTCGTTTTCTGGTTAATGCTAGAAAATGAAAACAAGGACGTGCTAAATTGAATGCAGAAAAAAAGAGAAACTTCTCCTGTACAATTAATGGTTATGCACTTAATTCTTTTGAAATTACTGAACTCTTATGGATATAATGGCGTAATTTTAAATTGGTGTAATTATTCAAGTCTTCTTCATGTCTTCCTGTCTTCGAATACAGTTTTTTAGATGCTTTACCACAATCATAAAAAGAAAAATTTATTTTAATAATTCTTGGTTTGTAAAAGCTATCTTAATTTAAATTTTTGTTTAAATTAAATACATGTAAAATCATTTCTTTCGTTTGAAAAAAAAACAGAGAAAAAAATGAGAAATGAAATTTTTAAAGTATAATCATCGTGGGAGAGAATGTTTCATTAAAATTTCAAAATGTTTCTATAAAATTCTACATTTCTGAATGTACTCCAAATCTGTGAATAATTTTGTTTCCCAGAAGATTTTATGCTCTTCGATTTATTACAGAAGAATTACTTTGCTTAAACTTTCTTTTTCTGGTTAATGCAAGCAAATGAAAACAAGGACGTGATAAATTGAATGCGGAAAAAAAATAGAAATTTCCTCTGTGAAATTGTCACATTCTCTGTCGATTGGCCTCGGTTGCACTCTTAGTCTTTCGTAATTATTTAACTTCATTACGATAAGAGGATCTGATGGAAACAAGCAGACAATTATTGCTTTTTTTATTGCAATATCTTAAAATAATTTGTGAGCTGATGTATTTATTCAAATGTTACATTAGGTAATTCAGAATAGTTAATGATGAATATAACAAAAACAATTATTGATTTTTAGAAAATATCGTATGGTCACGTGAAAAAAATGTCTAGCAAAATATTTTTTGGCGTATTCGTCTTCTAAATAATTTGACTATGTACCTACCTACAATACCTAATGTTTTGTTTTAACATTTTTTGTAATTTTGAAAATTTAAATATTCCTCCGTCCTATAATATTAATAAATTTAAAAATATACATATATTAGAAAGAGATTTTCGAAAAAAAACCAAGGATTGTAACTTATGATTTTTTAAAAAACAGACATTGATTTCTAAATGATTCAAAAAAGCGAATCCAAAAATAATGCTCATTCCAACAAGTAGAGTTTGACTTATGCTTAAAACATCCCCTACTTTGTAATGATTAAAAATGAAATTAACATTAGGAGTTCCAAACTTTAAATCTGCATAATTTCTAAGCTACTCGAAAACAGATATTATTTTCGATGTATATTTCTTCTAAATAAATTTACTATTTATTTGCATACAATACCTAATGTTTTGTTTAATTATTTTTTTTATAATTTTGAAGAGTTAAATTCTCCCCCTCCTATAATATTAATAAATTTAAAAATATACATATATTTGAAAGAGATTTTCGAAAAAAAAAAACATGGATTGTAACCTATGATTTAAAAAAAAAAGCATAAATCGATTACTAAAAGGTTCAACAAGGCGAATCCAAAAATAAAGCTCATTCCAACAAGTAGAATTTGAGTTATGCTTAAAAAAATCCCCTGCTTTGCAACGATTAAAAACGAAATTAACATTAGGAGTTCCAAACTTTAAACCTGCATAGTTCTAAAGTACTCAAAAAGAGATAGTATTTTCGGCGTATTTTTCTTCTAAATAAATTTACTATTTATTTGCCTACAATACCTAATGTTTTGTTTTATTATATTTTATAATTTTGAAAACTTAAATCGTAAAAATAGATGATTTTGCATGATTATGGTTTTTTTTTCTTTACCTCAGTGTTTTCTGACTGGACTTTGTTTTTATTACGTATAATTTGCGTCTAAGTATCACAGGCAAACTTTATGCAAGCAGTTTTTTCCCATTTAAGAAGATCCCTGTATTTAGCTATGCCTATTACGCTATTATATATTTTCCCCTCTATTATATAAATCCCTCTCTCCTCCTATAATATTAATAAATTAAAAAATATACATATATTAGAAAGATATTTTCGAAACAAAAACTTGGATTGTAACCTATGAGTTTTTAAAAAACAGAAATCGATTTCTAAAAGGTTCAAAAAGGCGAATTCAAAAATAATACTCATTCCAACAAGTAAAGTTTGACTTATGCTTAAAGAACCCCCCCCCCCCTCTACTTTGCAATAACTAAAAGTGAAATTAACATTAGGAGGTCCAAACTTTAAACCTGCATAGTTACTAAACTACTCGAATGAATGACTACCGAATCGGTAGCTGAAAATAAAATTTACTGAAGATTCCAAATATGATATGAAAATCAGCTAATGGTATTGGAAATTTTAATGCTCGTCACAGTTTTTATATGTAGACGACCTCCTAAGCAAAATTTGAGCACATAATTAAATAGTAAGCGTTCTTACTAAACAATTTGAACCACTGGCAGTTTTATACGATGACTGGTGACAGATTTAGTAGAGGGTGATCATTTTTTTCCAACGCTGTCCAATTCACCGAATTACTTATACACTACTGAACAAAACTTTTCAAGTAAATTGTTATGTATAAATCCTATTTAGTGCGAAATACATCGAATTGTGTTTAATAATAGACAGTTTGAATTTATTGCAGAACTTTTAATTAAAAATTGCATTTTATTATTCAGGGAGACATTTTGCAAAATTTGTGAATCCTTAAAGTTTGATTTTTAAAGTTCAGAAACTGTTTCATTCAAATTTGTATGACCATATCATGTATTAAATATATATATATATATATATTATAAATAAATTACAAGAAAAATATAGAAAGCTTAGATTTGGATATTATAAAAATCCATATACTAAAATGAAAATAAATAAAGAAAGAAAAAAAGAAGCTTCAATAAAATGATCTTCCAATTTTTTAGCAAAAATTAAGAATTATGTTAATAAAAAAAATGCCTAAAATTGCTTCCATAAAAAAAGTGCTCGTATAGACTTAAAACACTGAGTATGACATAGTATATTCCATAGCGTATGCCATATAGCATAAATAATATTAACTTTTTCCATCTAAACCTTGAAATTTTAACATTAAAACTTTTTTAAGTAAAATATTTTGAAACCATTCTCTAGGAAATTATAATAAGTATATATGACTTTTGAAAACTTCAAGACATTTCAATAAGTTACGTTTCTTAAATTAATCATAAAGAAATACTGAAAAATATCAAAATCAGTACTCCAAGATGTTCACAAGATTTAAAAGTATTCAATTAGAAGGAAATATAAGGGTATAATGTATTCATTTTTTGTGTGATATTTGTGAATGGATTAACTAATAATATATCGTGTGAATACCATAAAGAAGCACTTTAAGTATTGAAATCGAATATGTATAATTGTAAAAAAATATAAAACTGTACAATCAACGATATTTTTAGAAATTTATTATAATTTTAATTTAATGAAATGGGAAATTAAAAGCATAGAAAATGGAAATGAAATTTAATAACTGTCATCTTGATATTTTCACGAAGATCTTAGGTATATTAATTACACTTATAACGAAATTTAGAAGAAATACTTAATAAAAGTGTTACATAAATATCTAATGTTTGCAATGAACGTAATAACAGATGAAAGCTAGAATAAACTACATGGGAAGCTGCAAGAACATTACGTGGGTAAACTTTTCTATTTGAATGAAAGGAATGAATTATTGAATAAAAGCTATAAAAGACTAAACCTAGAATAAACTACATGTGAAGTTGCAAAAACATTACGTGGGGAAACTTTTCTATTGGAATGAAAGGAATGAATTCTGGAATGACAGTAATAAAAGACTAACCCTAGAATAAACTTTAAGTGAAGTTGGAAGAACATTACGTGGGTGAACTGTGCTATTGGAATGAAAAGAATGTATTATGGAATGAAAGTGATAAAAGATTCAACGTAGAATAAAATTGATGTGAAGCTGCAAAAACATTGGATAGGTGAACCTTTCTATTGTAATGAAACAAATGAATTATGGAATGAAAATAGTAAAAAACTAAACCTAGTATTAAATTTCTGTGAAGTTACAAAAACATCATGTAGGTGACCTTGCTGTTTAGATACGGAGATAATTTTTTTTTATATATTTTATAAACTATTTAAATGTTTAAAATAAATATTCATCGCACAAAATATGAGCGTTTTTAAGAATTAGTGAGGTTTTGGCAGTAAATATATAACTATTCACTTTACAAAATATTATTGGAAATTACGTTGTTTATAAACTATTAAAACGTGATTAGCTATTATTTGAAATGCATTTTGAACACCAGTTTTATTTACAAATAAAATGAAAATTTATATGAAAGATTATGGCAGTATTTAAATTTTTTTCGTTATAAGAAGATAACCATATGCTCTAAACAGAAACAATATGTAATTTGTGGCTGTGGGTTTCGGCCAGAACGCTTGCATAACAAAATCAAAATCTACAAAAACATATTTGAAGCCTACATAGCAGATCCTCCCCCACCTACGCCACATTATTAAAAAGATGCTTCACCGGGAACACAAAACTGAATCAGCTGCAGATTAAATACATGTCCCTTGAAAAAACACAGCCACGTTGTCACTTTAAGTAAAACAAAATAAACAAACCAAAATCCATATTCCAACACCAATCCAAGTTCGTTCCAGGTCGGAGGCGAATAAATGCAGCTATCATCATAAAATCGTTCTTGTTAAGGCTTTAGGAGATACGAGTTATTTACTGTCGAATAAAGGCAATCCATGAATAATGGAGGCAGTCTGCAAAACCTGAATATTTTTTGTATAAATTCAAGAGGAATATTGTTTTTGTAATATAGATTACTTATAAAATAAAATATTTCCTTATGAAATAGGTTTTTACCTGTACAAATTCTGAAAAAAAAAACGGTATATTTGACTGATAATAATATTTATTATGTATATACGTTTAGGAATGTTAGAAGACCAGTAAACAAGTTGATTCACTTTAAGGGTCATCCCATAGTATTCATGTGTTACGTACGGGAAATTTTTGAGATATTTCTACTTTTTTCAGTATCAAAATATAAATGAGAAAGTTTGCAATTATTTTTAATGCATTATATATCACTTCAACTAGATTCTTATGAAATTTATTTTTGCATACATAATTATTTTTTAATTAATAAAGTTGTGTTACGTACGGGACATCCCAAAAAATTGTTTTAAAAGTACCTCTAGCAATTTGGATTTTGCTCTGAATTTATTTAATATTTTTACAAATAAGTTTAATGAGTAGAAGCAGAAATATACATTTTATTAATTAACTTTAAAATCAAGATAATCAGCCAACTTATTATCATCATTAGTTTTGTTCAATGCTAGAGAATCAGGATAAATTTCTTGAGAAATTTCTTCAAAATCACCATCAAAGTTTAAAACAATCAAACTACTTGTACTCTTTTTAATTATAGGGAAGTTTCGCAAGAACTTGACACTTGCCTAAATTTGAAATGTAGGTGTGAAGATGATGAAAATTCCATATTTTTAAACAGCAATAGGCAGAATATCGTAACTGGAGATGTAAACTGTGATGGTGATTTTGAAGAAATTTCTCAAGAAATTTATCCTGATTCTCCAGTATTGAAGAAAAGTAATGATGATAATAAGTTGGCTGATTATCTTGATCTAAAAATTTTAATTGATAATATACTAGAGATTTCAGTTTCGATAAACGTACTAGTTTTCCATTAAAGTGAATCAGCTTGTTCATTGGTGTTCTAATATTCATAAACAATGTATATGTAATGTATATATTGATGTAACAATGTATACATAAATATTATTATCAGTCAAATATACCATTTTTTTGGAATTTGTTCAGGTAAAAACATGTTTCATAAGGAATTATTTTATTTTATAAGTAATATATATTACAAAAACAATATTGCTCTTGAATTTGTAAAAAAAATATTCAGGTTTTGCAGACTACCTCTATTATTGATGGATTGCCTTTATTCGACAGTAAATGACTCGTATCTCCTGAAGTCTTAACAAGGACGGTTTTATTATGATGCCTGCGTTTATTTGCATCCGACCTGGAACGAACTTGGATTTGGTGTTGAATATAGATTTTGTAAGTTTGTAAGTGTTTAGTTTGTTTTACTTAAAGTGGCAACGTGGCGGGTTGGTTGTATGTGTGTTTGTTCTTTAAAGACAATGTAAATAAATATGTTATGATTATATCTTGTAAATGCAAAAATATTTGATATTGTAAATTTTTCATAGGCATTTTTTTAATAAGATGAAAGCTACACGTACGTAAATGTTTGACATAATAACCCCTTTAAAAATAGTTAGATTCGACTGTTTCGCTGTGTTTTCTAAATTTGTTAGAGCAAAGTATTTTGCATGACAAGTAAAATCACTTTTATTAATACACGGATTAAAAAAAAATTATATTTAATTTTCGCTTAGGGGATTAAATGGTGTAGCATTAAAGTACATTTATGTATTAGAATATACAGATTTAAAAAATATTGTGTATTTTTTTATTTCTTCTACATTAGCAATTTATGCCCCAAATCAAGAAATTGCTCCACCTCATACCAGATATATTAGAAAAATTATATAATAATACCGTGAAATTTAGATATGATTTTTTCATTAAAAATGCTTTAATGAACTGAGAATTATACCATTTTTTATAAAATATTTATAAGAATAATTACATTAATTAACAAAAAATACTGTTATGGAAATCACGCAATTACTTTAAAAGCAATGTAAATAAATATGTTGTGATCGTAAATGGAAAAATATTTGTTATTGTAAATTTTTCATATGCATTTTTCTAATAAGAGAAAATCTACACGTACGTAAATACTTGACATAATAACCCCTTAAAAAATATTTAGCCTCGACTGTTTCGCTGTTTTTCTAAATGTGTTAGAGCAAAGTATTTTGTAGGAAAATTAAAATCTAATTCTATTTATAGAAGGATTAAATAAATGTTATATTAAATTTTCTTTAATGATTCTTAAAACTACTGTCGGAGCATAAAGGGTTAAATGGTGTAGTATTAACGTGCGTTTATTTTTGCAGAATAAACAGATTTAAAAAATATATATATTTGCTATTTTGTTATCTTTATTCCAGCAGGTATAAACACTATAAATTTTCTTCTTCTGTAAATCTTATTGTTTAGAAATAAGTTGAAAGTGTAAAAATTTATAAACTTTATGTCACAACCACAAATGTATGTCAAGCATATAACAGATATAATAATGACTGTTTTTTATTGTTTTAGAACGAAACGTATTTTAATAAACTACTTCATTAATATGTTTGGAGTATATTTATTGAATCGTATTAAATATTATACATGATTGGTGCTTATTCACATGAGAAAGATTTTGAATTTATTTTATAAGAAAAACTGTTCTTTACCAAAAGAGGAATTATTAAAATCAACAGAAGAAAAAAAGGATAAAAAAAAACCAGATAAAACACGTTTTCCTCTTAAATAATTACATTTCATAGCAACGTCAAATTACATTATAAAAGTTCTTTAACATTTCATGTTCTAAAAAGATTATGAGGCAACAAAAATTCCTTAATCACTTCATTAATAAGGAATGAACGGTAATTCTCTAAACAGTTTTATGAATAAAATTATTATAATAGAAAAAGCATTTTATATATTTTGTTGGTTTAAAGTTTCCTTATCTGTACTATTTCAAGATAATAATCGAATTTTGTGTAGACTTTGAAAATTTTATTTGATTGTAATTCGCATTATATTTAAACTTACAGAAGCATTTTTTAATTATTTATTTATTTATGAAACTTTTTCAAAGAAAGTTTTGCGAAACTTGAAACATGGTTACTATCAAAGCGAATATTTGATTCGATTAATGATTTATTTTGCTTCTCGAAAACACGATGTGACTTGCGCACATGCAGATTGATAATGGATTAACAGTTTGCACAATCCACGTTGTGCTAAAATCGTTATACAGGGTGTTTCTAAATGAATATCGGGGTTTTAACGCTTTGTAGTATCTATTATAAAAAAAACTTAAAATTATACTTAATACATAAAATGAAAGAGCAACTAAAACAGTTTTATCTACAAGCTTACAAGTGTTCAATTTGAACACCTTTCGTCACACGGCACACATCAAGTCGATAGTTCAGTTCTTCCCAAACGCCACTCTACGCTCACCCGATCTGACGCCATGTTGATCTGACGCCATGTTCCACCTGTTGGGGTTCATAAAGTATTGAGTGTATGTGCCTCCACTATATACCAGCTGACCTACCCAACCTAAGAAACAGGATTGAAGCAGCTGTTGCAACAATTACCCCACAAACACTAATTAACGTTATATAAGTCAAATAAACCAAGTTACGTGAGAGATTTATGGCTACTACACAACAATTTAAATTTTGTAAAAGCAACAAAATTTTGCTGGAATTATAAATTACAAAATTATGGTAAAATTAAAGAAACAGATTTTGTTAATTCAAGTAAAATTGATGAAATTTTGTTAAAATTTTGTAAGAGTGTCAACAATATTTTTTTGTCATTGCAATTTAACCAAGTTTTTACTTCAACTAAAAATTTTGCTAAAACAACCAAAATGTACTCAGCAAAACATGCTTTGTTGTTTTAATCAATTCCTTTTTCTGGGTGTAAAAATATCCAAGAACATCTTATATAAATATCTGAGGTTTCGAAATAACAAATTCAAAAATAACAGCAGACGAAGCTGTAAAAACATTAAGTGGGCGACCATTTAATTTTACTACTAATATCAAGATATCAATGAAGTTACGTATTTGACATAACAGTTATACATAAGTCAGAATTAATAAAAATATCCATGAACAATAAGTATCTGAGGTTTCGAAATAACAAATCCAAAAATAACAGCAGACGCAGCTGTAAAAACATTAAGTGGGCGATTATTTTATTTTACTACCAATATAAAGATATACTTTTAGGTGTTATATAAAACATTGATATCATTCAAAGTCAAAAATTAGATAAACTTATGAGCTTAAAAAAATATAATTATGATCTCGCAAGAAAACACGTATTTAAAGTAATTGTTTGGTGAAATATTAAAGTGTAATTTTGATGTATTCAATTTTACTTTAATAAAAACCGTTTAGATTTCGGAAAAAAATAAAAAATTGCTAGAAATAATCCAGTTAAGTTTTCCAGGAAATTTCTTAAAATCAACAATTTCATAAAATGTTGTTACTTGTTTTATTTCTATTTATGATAGTACGTTATAAAAATGTACATGTGTACTTAATTAATGTTATATTCATTATAGTTTTAATAGACATTTATATCAGAAAAAACTTCTATTTATCATATTTTTATTAAATTGAAATAAATCACGTTTTAGAAAAAAATTGTAAAATGTAACTTTTATTAAAAATAATTACATTTGATGCAGTCATTAAATTACAGCCCACAAAAATTTTGCATTTGATACCAAAATAAAATAATAGAGTAACTAAATTTTCCAAATTTTTTTCATAGAAATAAAATAAAACGTCTTTTTAAAAGTGTTTAATTAAATTCGTTATTATTTAACTTTTTGTTTTCAATTTACGTGATTTTTTGATAGTTTAACATTTTATTGCTAGAATTATTTTAAAAAGTTACTTCTGTCTAATTATTTTATAAGTAAACTTACAAACTTTTCCACTTTTTTATTTGTTTATTTGAAAGGTGTAAATAATACTGAGTTGGTTTTTAATTTAAGTGTTTGGAAACTTTAAAAAAGAGTTATATATTGTTTAAGATATATAAAATATAATGCAAATCATAAAAGGATGTTTAAATAAGTAAAAAAAAATGAAAAAAGAAAATCCATGCCAATAACTATTTTCTTTATTTCGAACGATCTGTCATATTTTGTGTTATCCATTTTCTCCTAATAAACTAATCGGATGTGCCAATTCCAAAACTTTCATCTATCTCACACAGGTTTCGCATACACTAAAATAATCAGCACCAATTTATATCACGGTCTAACTGAATCAAAAGTTGTATTAAATTCCGTGCATTAGTTCTTGAGATATGACTATTGCTAAATTCGTGTAAAGCCTGCAAAATACAGCATAGCAGCGCCACTTTTTGGGAGATTTAGATCAAAACCTAATCAATAACAACTTGTGTCAACGTCTAACTGAATCTGAAGTTTGATGAAAATCCGGACATTAGTTCTTGAGATATAGTTGCCGTATTAATAATGAGAAAAGTAGCATAGCAGTGCCACCTGTTGGGCTATTTAAATCAAAACGTAATCAGCATCTATTTATGTCAAGGTCTAATTGAATCTGTAGTTTCATGAAAATGACTGCATTAGTTCTTGATATATAGCTATTGCGGAAATTCAGAAAAATGCAGCATAGCAGCGCCATCTGTTGGGCGATTTTCACCAAAACCTAATCAGCACCAATTTATATCAGGGACTAACTGAATATAAAGTTTTATTAAATTTCGTGCATTAGTTCTTGAGATAGAGCGCCCACAAAATTTGTGTCACAGACAGACAGACAGACTCACAGACAGACATTTTCTAAAAACTGTCAAATCGTGTTCAGGACCTTCTAAATCGTATAAATCCGTCAAAAACCGGAAGTCGAAAATTTCATGAATCCAATACTTTCTTCTTGTAAAGATAGAAGAAAGTAAAAATATGAATGAGAAGAAAATGATCTTATTGATAAATAGAAAGTGAAACTTTTATTGTATAAAAAATACAAGGTCCTAAATTTAGGAAAGGTAATTAGAAAAAAAGTTCCAAAAGTCTTAGAAAATTTAATCTACAGGGAGACCAAAATTAAAACACCCCTACTCTGATATCTCTATATATTGAACTACTCAGTGTATAAACTTCAAATTTTGTTCACCTACTATTCGAGACATACAGAAGCGGATTACGTGAAAAAACATTACTTCCAGAAACACCGATAGATGGCGCTGTACAACAGAAAATTGAAATAAATACAATAATAATAATAATAATAATAAAACTGTGATTGTGTGAATTCACAGCCGCATTCAGTCTTGGACCTACTTGGACCTATCTTTTTCAAAGAAGCAATGGTCCTGTGACATGCACCGTGGCGGTCTACAGGTACAAAAGGATGCTTGAAACTTTTGTTGTACCCCATTTGCAACAGCGGGAATCTCTTGACTCAATTACCTGTATGCAAGATCTGTATATAAGGCTCCAAATATTGCACTCTGTGTACAGCAGTTTCTTCGGCAACGCTTTACTAATGACAGAGTAATCTGTCGTGTATTTTCGACAACTGGCCATTTCGTTCTGAGGTTCTTAATTTGTGTGATTTTTGGTTGCAGGGACATTTAAAAAATCTTATTTATCGAGGACGTCTGGTAACCTTTGCAGATTTCAAAGAAGGTATCACTCTGCATGTGATAAGCATCTCAGTCAATCAGTTACGATCTTCAATTGCACAATCTGTCTACAGACAGCAGTTTTTACATTTTCAAGAAAGGAACCTTATTGAGCCCTTCGTTGATAAGGTTCTTGTAACATGAATTTTCGGTACATTCAAATAAAATGTCTTTACAATGTGTTTTTGAGTTTTTTCAACATATATCTAGTTGTACAGTGCCATCTATCGGAGATTTCTGAAACTATTTTTTTCGCTTAATCCTGTTATGTACCTCACGTTTTGAATAGTATTTGCACAAAATCTGACGAAAGGTCGGAGTAGGGGTGTTTAAATTCTACCCACCCGTAATGTGACAACATAGTGGCATGGAAATAAATATTTTAAATCATAATCCTTTTCGTTACAGTTAGGTCAGTAGACAAAAACTTTATTCAAAGCATCGACTTACAATAATGTGATAAAAAATCTTGAAACACGCAAACATCACTGGGAAAGAGACAAAGCTTGAGATAGAAAATTTAAAGAAATTGATGGAATAGTTTCTTTTCCATACAAAACTGGATTATATGCTTAACAGAAAATGATTTGTTTCTTTAATTTTCTTCACTTTTGGTTAATGACAGAAAATTATATACAAATGATAAATATTTTCTATGCATATGATAAATATGTTTTTTGAAAATTGTGAGGGAAAAAAGTGGAATTTAAACAAATCACTTAGAAATAAAGTAGCGCTCGGATTTAATACTTCTGTTAATTTGATGTATACAAATCAGGTTAAAAGAAAAATAAAGTTACACCATCCTTTACTCGGGTATCGCTTACAAAAAACATTAATTTATATTTTCTCAAAAAAATTTTATGTCTTTCCGAAATTCATCCAATTTAATTTATTTTTAATGAGATATAATGAATGAAACCAAATATAATCTAAGAATGTTTTCAATTCAAAAACATATTTCTTATTATTGGAATTATTAATAAATTTATATTAATGAATTTTATGAATAATGGCCTATATTAATTTTTGCAGAAAGGTAATGAGCGTCGTCTCAAACATGGTTGCCTAAGTTTACAAGTCCTTTCCATCATTATTTTTTGAGATTTGGAGAATTTCCGATAGTCTGAAGTAAGCCTATAGATTACATATGAGTAAGTGGTATCTAAGCGATATCTATCGACCATAAGAGATATATATCAGCCACATAAATGATATATATCAACCACATAAGTGATAGTTATCAACCACATATAAGAAAATCGTAAACGGCGACCAAAAAGATTTATATGAAAGTGTTTTTTTTAAAAAAGTTCATTGTACAGTTAAAGTGTATTTAATAGTTTCCCGTTAAAGTAAATAAACTATACATTCTTCCGGACTGCTTCGATCCGAGGAAAATCGAATCAAAACTTAAAAAGATATTAATAAAAGTTTTCTTCTTCTAATAAATCCAACCATACGAAATTAATTCAATGATATCCCATGGTAGGTAATGATTTTAGGTTGCCATGATGATTACGTCATATTTAAGATGGAGTCATATTATTTCCGTATTACTGAATTTAAAAACTGAATTTGTATACTAAAATTGTTTAATTATAGCAATCCTATAATCAACCGACAAATTTTTGGATAGATAGATATTAAATAAGTAAAAATAGTCTAAATATGGATTTCAAGTTCTGCAGTTTTCAAAGCTAGGCATTAATTAATTTAGTTATTTAGTAATATTAATTTAGTTTCCCATTGGAATTTTCAGTAAATGTCAATAAAAATGTTGCCAACTAAAAATGTACTTTTTTTTTATTACGGAAATTAATCATATCATGACAGCAGACGATTTAATTCATTTCATTGACACTAGTTATAGTACGAATCTCATTTGTCACGTTTGACGTACAATTTCCAACTTGTTTAATACTATTGTTGGACAAAATAAAAAATCTAGAACATGAATTAACATACTTTATTACATAATATTTTTAAGCAAAAATGTAATACAATTTTGAAAATGTATATTCTGATAATATTTGCATAGACATTATAAATGTTAATATCTTCTGAAAATCCGAAATTTAAAATTACCGTATATTCCGACGTATTATATATAATTCCGCGTTATTATATATAACGCGCACTTTTTATACCAGAAATTTAATCAAAATTTATAGGTGTGCATTATACGCCGGGTATAAAAATGTAGCATTAAAAATAAAGAAAATATGAGATTATTCTCAATTCTTTGGGGAGATTAAGATAGACAGATGGATTTGTCAGTAACATATGTTCTCGCTTCGTATTTGCTCATTTTTTTATTACTGCCAGGTATTAAACTTTTCATGCTGCATATCTTATGAACGTTTCTTTTCAATGAACGTGGTGCGCGTAATACGACAAATATACCAAAAATGTATGCACCGGACCGCGTTATACGCCGGAGTATGCGGTGTTTGAAAATTTAAATATTATCCTCGTAGAATCCTCTAAAATTGTTTAACTTTACAAAAATAGTATATAATAAGTATCTTATTTTTTTTTTTATACTGCTATAACCAAAGAGTTGCAGGCATAACTATAGTTTTTAAATAAAGTATCCTAAATGTTTATCCCAGGAACTAATATTAAAAATAGATTTTGGTTAATAAAAAACAACGTCCTCATTTTAGGTAAAAGGGGAACTTTTTCGAACGTCGCGAAAAATTCAAAAATCGCTGTATGAATTCCATAATTAATTTATTGAAAAGAGACCAAAATTTACTGGCCTATAGATTGAATTTGGATTACTTATGCCATTGACTCAATATCTATGGCAAACTTGAAAAATCGGGGAAATGCGCGATTTTTTTCGTTCAACATCAAATAATAAAACATGTAATTAATAAAATCTGAGAGCCAGATGCATTGGAACATGTTTTCCTTTATTCGGAACCAAATTTGGCGATCTTTACGTGCAATAGATTTCCCTAGCTATCGCGAAAAGATACACACAGAAATAAACACATCCTTTTAATTAATATTGATAAATAAGTATTTTTTAGGCCCTTCTTATCTTTTAGAATTTACCCGAGTGTGACTGATGGCACCTGAGGGTATATTCTTTATCGTCTTTCGTAGTTTGGTTACCTATGCTTAAAATAATCGGGTTTATTTCATAGATACCAGGCTATTGTAGCTGTAGCGTGTATGTCCCTTGTAAAATTTTCAAGTGGAAATGTGCCTAAAGCTTTTTTACGAGAAAAATGTGTGGTGATCTTGACTTACTGAAATACAAAATTGTCATCGAATATTTAAATACTAATATTTTACTTTTAATACGATTTTAAGAAGTTAAACAATTCTCTATTTGTAAAATATTTATACGGTTTAGTTGACGAAAATAGCACCAAAAAACCCATTTATAGAATGTTCTTCCAATCCATTTGTAAGATAACAAAAAAAAAAGATAAAACGCAGGGTACATTTCAGTGACAAACGAATGTTTATGGGGGGGGGGGTGTCCACTAGAGACTTTTATACATTCCAATTTTATTGATCCAATGTTTCTTTTTGATTTAAACAAATTGTATCAAGCCGAATAAAATAGAATAACATAAAACCTTAGATTTCCAATAGTCTTTTGTGCTATAGGAAAATGTTTCTCTTGAAGGAAAATAAATGCCTCAGATTTCAACTTTTCCGTTAAGGAAAGTAAAAAATAAATAAAACGTAGTATATCTTTTAGAAAAAGTCCTAGGTTAAAAACGTGCACAACAACTGGAGCCTGTCTTATGATTATTAATCAAATGTACGAAAGCCCATTAACTCGAAATATCACTGCATAATGTTTTGGTCCACTTAGATTCAGAATATCTGATTAAAATATGACATTTTCGCGTAATATTTGTTTTGATTTCTGAATTCACACAATTAAATAGTTTAAATTTGATTTAGCATACAGTATGATCTTGTTTAAGAATTATGTTATGATTTGTATCATTTTCAAAATATCACAACGCTTCTTTTTATTTAGAGCATTTCTCTTGTTATTTTTTCTCCTTCTGTAATCTTAAATAATCTTACTTTTATAAACATATTTATTTGTTTAGTTTTCAATAATCTATGTTTCATTAACTGATCATTGAAAATTGATAAAAAATTGTATTTCCATATTTTTGGCAAACTGAATTTAAATATGTAGTACGATTACGGTGTTGCAATTGTGCTTTTCAAAATTAAGAAGATGAAGAAGTAGATAATCCGTTTATTATACATGCGAATTTTTTATAAATGTTCGATGTGGCCTTCTCCGGCGCCTTGGTAAACATCAAAACGACTGTCGAAATATTACGGCAGATTATGTAACATGTCAACCGTCACAGAATCAACTGCAGTTGTACTTGTAATGCGGTTCTGCAGCTTATATAAAGTGTTTCGTAAATGAGTCATACACAAAGATTGTTTAATGAACTGTCACCGTACAGCCGGAGGAAGACACAGAAAACATTGGTGAAGATTTCGTTTATAACTTCCTATAAATTTAATTCTTTTTCCCTTTACAGCGAAATTCCACTGTTTTTTTTTTCAAAGTCAATAAAGCACTTTGTAATGAAGACTTTAGAGACACTCGGTATATTATTAAAATCTATAAGCCACCTGTGTTTTATTTTCAATAAAACTTCTTTATGAAACAAATAAAACTGTTTAATTTTGCATTGTTGAAGTAGTGAAAACTGATAATATTAATACTAAGCTAAAATTAATAAAATTTCATTTTGAATAGGTGTCCAATCTTCGTTTCTTTACTATTTTAAACGACAAGCCTTCAAAATATCCACAGAGTAGTTGATTAACTTTTTCCAGTTGCAACTATCAAAAACTTTTCGCAAGTAATGTTAGCACTGTTTGTTCTAATGAACATAAAAGGATAAAAATATATTCGTTCGGGAATTTTAAATGAAAAAATCGTTTGATTATTTGTCTTTTTCGCAAGGAGGGAATATTATAGAGGTACGGATGTTTGTTCTATTTTTATGTACTTCGAACAAGGATTCTCGCCTTGTTTCCTGTAGACTTTTGACACTATGTTACATGTATCACTGCTAGCAGAATTCTAACGATTTGAAAAGTTTCTGATAAAAATAGTCTTGTTTAATAAACTTCAATAGAATTTCCTAGATTTTCCCTAGGAAAGAATAATAAAGAGATAACTAAAAATTTCATGTTAGGTTAATAAAATATTTCTTTTCTTAATATCATTTATTTTCTTTGGAAAAAAATTAAAGATTTTCTTATTTGTATGAGATCTTTGAACATAATTCTGAGCTTAATAAAATTGAAAATCGTTTGAATAAAGTCAATTCAGATCCTTCTAAATAGTAATAAAACCTAAAAAATTGTCTAAATTTTAATTATAGATGCTGAATTATTAATTTAGCTGATTTTTTCTGAATTAAATTACTATTTTGATTAAATTATATCATTTTTCTATTAAAAAATTAGAAATATTACAGAAATTCTGGCTTGCAAAGCCACGGGATTAGATTCCCGAATCTTTGGATTAAGTTACATCAATACATAAATTTCAGGATTTGAAATTAGACTTCTTGTTGTATTCCTTATTCGCATCATAACCGTTTGCATTTTACTAAGAAGTCAATTTCTGCAAAGTGATTTGGTTTAATTTCTGCATACGCGTCAACTATCAAACTGGAATTTTCATGTGGCAATTACTTAAGATATAAAAACAGTAATGTTGTCGTAATATGCTCGTTTGTTGAGGGAAAACAAATATTTATTTCCTCAAAAATACTTATTACATCAGACTTGGTTACTTGACAATAAATATGTCCGCTTATAAGCCTTCGTCGAGATGACAACTGTGTAGACACAAGGAAATAACATAACTGAAAATTCTAGGTGAGTGTTACACAAGGAGTGTACAATTGAGTTAAAGGGAATCGAACCCGGGCAATTACTTAAGATAGAAACAGCAGTAATGTTGCCGTAATATGCTTGTTTTTTGAGGGAAAACAAATATTTATTTACTCAAAAATACTTATTACATCAGACTTGGTTACTTGACAATAAATATACCCGCTTATAATCCTTCGTTGAGATTACAACTGTGTAGATACAAGGAAATAAACATAACTGAAAATTCTAGGTGAGTGTTCCTCAAGTGTGCAATTGAGTTAAAGGGAATCGAACCGGCACCACAACTTTGGCAGACGAGCGTCTTTACGGTCGCGATCACCAAGGGCCCAAAATACATCTTTAATGTCATGAAAACTTGTGTTGTTTTCACCCTGCGTATTCCCCGTTGTCAGTATTTTTTTGCATGGCACCATACATTTCTGTCTAGATTGAAATCACACAACTGCGGTCCACAGTTTGGATCGCTAAAATTAAGTAAGGTATACAATATTTTTAGATTTACTGTAAAATATTAAGAGTTTTATTTCATAAACTGCTAAACTACTGTAACTTTTTTTTAATTGAAAGAGATATATATATATTAAAATATTTATTAAAGATATTAACACCTTCAAAAAAGTAAAAATGTTTTCAAAAAATATAAAAAGTTGAAGTTTTATCAAAAGATATTCTTTTGTAATTTTTTTTATAATATTGTTAATGTATAGAAGATTATCTAACTTATAATATGGAAATATTAATGTTATTTAAATAAATATTAATTGCAGTAGAGAATCTATTGACCCATGAGATCTTCAATTTAATTCTGTAAGTCGTGATAGGTGTGCAGTATAATGAGTAAATTATTTAATTAAAACTTTTAATCATCCATTTATTCTTAAAAAATATTACATATAATCTTTCACAGGCACAATCATAAAATTATTCATATAAAAATACATACACAAACAGCTGATTTTCTATAATTCAAGTAGTAGATAAAACAGTGCTTCAGTTTTCTGTTTTATTTTGTGTAGTTAATTCAAGAAATGTTTCGTTTGGACAGTTTTCTTCTCGGAAGATTTTATTTCGCATTATATTTGCTATATGTATATTTACTTGCGCATCAAACCATTTAATCCCGTTTCATTAATGTGGAAATATCATGTAGACCATCTGCGAAAGATATTACTGAACATCTTCTCTTTCATGAGAAATTAAACACAAAGTTTTTATTAAGGCAATACATTAGATGTTCTGTAAAAGAATTCTTGTAGGATAACCGAGATTAGAAGAAGCTTAGAACATCCGTTTAAGATTATTTGAAACAGTTCTGAGAAAATAAAAGTGCAAACGAAATATATTTTGTGCAAGCACGTTATATTATATATAAATCAATTAAATTACAAATTAAATTTCGTATTAAACAGATAAATATATAATTATTTAATTTATGTATATTTTTATCATTTTAAAAAAAATAATTTTTTTTTTATATAAATGGCTATATAAAAACATCTATGAAAAAATTAACAGTACTACTTACAACTATCTCTATCACAATGTTTTTTTTTTTTTTTTTTTTTTTTTTTTTTTTTTTTTTAGCTGAATACCTATCTTATCTTTATATTTTAATATAATTAGTGTAAAATGTTCAGAATACGTATACATAGACTACATAGAATATATATACTTGATAAACATACCTATACCAAAGTCATAATATACTTATTTAAAATACGGATACATAGAATACGTCTGTATAGAATACATATGCATAGAATATATATAATTCATATACTTGGTATACATACCTATACCAAAGTCATAATCTACTTATTTAGTTAAAATATGGGTGTGTTTTTTCATGTCGAACTCACATTTTTTGCTCATAACTTTTACAATAATGAAGAAATAATATTTCCAACAATTTTTTATTGTTTTTGTGAAATGTGATGTATGCCGCAAAGTACTGTAAAAGACAACATCCACGTCCAAACAAAATAGATCTCGGAATGTAGCTATTTATAATACGTAATTCAAAATGCCAGAAGACGGTGGTGTCAGTAACACAAAATTTAATAGAACACGACATCGGTTTTGGACAAAAACTCTAATTAGTCCTACTTTTGGAAAGAAAAAATAATCATGTGTAGCAAGATACCAGGACACATGGTGGAAGAAGGACGTTATTAGGTGCCGTGTTTATGAACTATACGTTTTGTTTTTCTTTTCCTTATGAAATACTGGTACAAATCGTGTACTCGTCAAGAAAAAAAAATACCAAATTGTCGCGGAGAAAAATGAAAATAGCCATTCGAATGAGAATTGTGTGTCTTCTTCAATTTATGTTAAAAAAATTAGCTTTAGAACTATCTACATATTGAAATTATAACAGACTGTGAAATTTTCAATGAACACCTAATTTTGACACCGTATTTCCATTCTTCGGTAAATGTTAAACTGGATACCAAATGGGAAGTCATTCGGTCGTATAATTTAGAAATTGTGAAAATGTAAAGTTTGGAACTTCACAAGTTAAATTCTTTTTTAATAATTGCAAAACAAACTCCCATGCAGGTAGTTAAATCTAAAACTGCTTTGCGGGATGAGTTGTAATTTTAGATTTGCGTAACTGAAATTTCTAGAAATAGATTTCTGTTTAAAAATTCATAGGTTACAGTTCATATTTTTTCCGAATATTATTTTTAAATAATGTAGATTTTAAAGTACTTTATACAGGGTGATTCAAAACTGTAGGAACAAACTTCTAGGAGGGGTATGGTGCACCAAGACGACTCGGAATCATATAGCAATCCAAGGTCGGAAATGCAATCCTAACGAGATAGGGTTGTTGTTAAGGTCTGAATCATCGTGATCGGAAATTGACATTTGCTAAGCTTAAAATCAGTCATGAGTTTCCTGATAGTGAAGTTCCCAAAGTTTTCAACCTACGTGCCTGGTTCTTACCATCTACAGTTTTGTACGTTGGAAGGGTCCAACTATAGCTCTAGCGAAAAGCGCCATCACGCAGATAATCAGAGCTCGCAAACGTGCAAAACTATTGATGGTAACCCTTGAGATTTGGCAAAAATGCAATTTTAAATTGGAGGACTTCAAGTAATTTTTACGATAGAGTGGTCAATTTTCTCCATTTTCGTGGAAAATGGGCAAATCAAAAGGAAAATGTTCATGTTTTAACGAAATACAATGAACGCAAATATTCGTTCAATTCAAAGATTTTATTTGAGAGTGTAAAATTATTAGTAAAACTTGTCAATTGATGTTATGATATCAAAAACTTGCATATTTGATTAAAGAAAAACAAAATAGTACCCTTGACTACATAAATGACAAGCAAAAGTAATAATGAATTATGTTAACTGAATAATTGTTCCATTATAAAGGGTTGAAAAAAGAAGATTTCCCTTTTCTTATTTTTAATTAATTAATTATTAATTGTTTTTTTGTTCTTCCACTCTTCGAATAAATTCTTCCTCATACTTTATCGCAATCATAAAATGAAAACAAGATTACTATAGTTTCCGGCTTACAAAGAAAAAAGTTTCATTTCGTAGTTAAACGTAGCATCATTCCCATTTTTCCTTCAATCGAAGAAATTTAGCATCATGCAATTTTTTAAACCATATAATTAAGAGTAATAATGTTTCACAAAAATTTCAATATGTAGTCGCCTTTCCTTACTCAAATCTGTGAATACTTCGCTCTATGAATTTTTTTTTCGTGTGTATGTGTTTTGTACTTTGCTACCAAAGAATTACTTTGCCTCAAATATCCTGTATCCTACTTACTGCAAGCAAAATGAAAACAAGAAAGTGATAAACTGAAAGCGGAAAAAATAATAAAAAATTTCGCTGGGAAATCGATTGGTCTCGGTTGCACTCTTAGTTTTTCGTAATAATTTAACATTTTTTCTATAAGATGGTCTAATAGAAACAAGTAGACAATTATTGTTCGTTTTTTCCTTGCAATATCTTAAAATAATTTGTATACTAATGTAATTATTAAAATATTATATTAGTTAATTCTGAAAAGTTAATGATTATTATAGCAGAATTTTTTTTAATACGTTTGGACAAAATATCGCGTGGAAATATATATGGTCAATCTATATGGGCAATACATATGAGAAAATATATATGGTCACGTAAAAAAATTATCTACCAGATATTTTTTTGGCGTATTTTCCTTCTAAATAAATTTTTCTATTCATTTGCTTGCAATACCTAATGTTTTGTTTTATTATTTTTCATAATTTTGAACATTTAAGTTCTCTTTCCCCCATTAATAATTTCAAAATATACATATATTCGAGAGAGATTTTCGAAGAAAAAAAATAACCATATCATTATGAGGGGGAAAATTTCACAAAAATTTCAATATCCAATCGCATTTCCTTACTCAAATTTGTGTTTTGTATTTTCCTACAAAATAGTTACTTTGTCTCAAACATCCTGTCCTCCTTAACGCAAGCAAATGAAAATAAGAAAGTGATAAATTGAATGCGGAAAAGAAAGTAGAAACATCCCCTGTGAAATCCATTGGTCTCTCTCTGCTGCACTATTATTATTCTTTCGCAATTATTTTACACCATTAAGATGAAAAACAACTGTTAGATGAAAGCAAAAGATTTTTTTAATTTTACTAATAGTATCTTAAAATAAATTGTAAACTGGCTTAATTATCAAAACATTACATTAGATAATTATGAATATAATTAATGACGAAAAGAACAAAGGTTATTTAATTATAGGCAGAAAAAATTGTGTTTGGTCACAAATTTCATTTAGAAGAAATCGAAGAATGAAAAAAAAATTAAACATTTTCTGCTCATCTAAAATTTCAGAATGAGATCGTTGGATAAATAACTGAAAAATATATTTTTTGAAGTAATGATATTAAACTCCTAGTAAACAGACCTTCGGGTTAAAAAATCTTGAATTTCATAGAAAAGTTTTAATTTATTAGCATATTGTTACGTCTATATACATTTAATTTAATTCAATTTCTTCTTCTTTTTTTTAAACATTATATTTTGTACTTCATGTAATGTACACTTAAATAAACTAAGGTACTTTTTTATTTTAAAAATATAACTTTACTTATTATTTTAAAAATATAAATTTATCCATAATTTAGTGGAATCTATGGCTAGATTGGCATTGAAAAATATAAGTAACTTCAGACACTTTCCAAAAATTTCCTATTTTTCCAAAAAATGATTTTAATTTTAACAGTTACATTATTTTAGCCTACTTATGTTCCCCTTTTTAAACTTCGATTTTTTGCTCTCTCGCTATTGCAGTAATTTGCATCTAATTAAATTTAACGTTCAGTCGGAAGTTCTAAAGATTTGTTAGTGAAACTTATCAATTTATATTCAGATCTAAAAAACTTATATATTTCATTAAAAAACAATAATAATAGTCGCGACTGCCTGAAGGATAAGCACAATAAAAAATCACCGCAAAAATTAAAAATAGTGTATTTTTGTCTAGAACACGACGATTTTATATGAATTATAATTATTTTTGTTGCATTATAGAAAATTCACAATGATTTTTATGCTTGCGAAAATGCAGGTTAAAATAGAAGTCCCCGTTTCTTGCTTTTACGTGTTACACGAAAAAAACGTCTAAATGTAAATTTTTATGTGAAAGCATATTTAGCACGAAATGCATTAAAATATGTTAGAAACTGTGAATAAGTGGATAAATATGAGAAACTTTGATTTTTAAAAGTTGACACCATATTTGGCTAAATTAACTTTTTTCTATCAGATCCCTAAAAATTGAAAAAAATGATTTCATTCGACTATAGGATTATACATTTTCATATTTAAAAATAGAAGCTGTAATATATACTTAGATATATAACAGATTACAGATATTATATATGTAAAGTAACTGGCTGGAGAGTTGCTCAGATCGTATTGCCAACATTTAGATATAAATATGCCAAAACAATGTAAATCTTTCCAGGCGCAGACGTCACACTTTGACTGTTAGGAATCAGAGCATATTAAGATTTTTGAATGAGAAGCACGAAAGTTACCAGAAATTAGCGTATATCAAATTAGTGATTTAAAAAAAAACAATCCGTGATTATTTTGGGAGAGTGAAGAATGTGTTATGAGAAAAAAAACTGAAATTGTTGATTTTGAATATCTATGCAGCCTTAAATGTAATTAATACTGTGCTTAGTTTTAGCATGAGATAATAAAAAGAGGAAAGGGCAGATGATTAGATGAATATGGGCAGTACATTAATATGCAGAGAGAAAACCGTATTCAAGAGAAGTGTAAATGTATTTAACGATGGGATACAAATGTAGCTGCTAGTATTTTTGAGTATGAAAAATTATTATTTTTGAGGTTTAAAGAATAGAATTAATTTTGAAAGAGAAATTAATTGAGATAGAGAAATTTAACAAAGGAAAACTAAATTTAGAATAAACACTAAAATATATATGATTCTAAATCATAAAACAAGCAACATGTCATTCCCATTTCGTTAAACGTTAAAGTACATTTTTTCCTACTAGATCTATGATCATTGAAAAATGACTCATTCGCTTATAGAATAGCTTTTCAATTGTAATAATAAAAGTAGAGGTATTTTCCGAATAGAGACATTATTTGTCCAATGATCCGAGTGTGGATATTTGAGACATAAATTTTCAGAAAATACCATTGCTGACAGAACAAAATTGAATTTGGAAACAAGATACGAAATGGCAAATGTTGTATGGCACTTACTCTTGTAAGTTTTAATATTGAAACTTACGAAAGAAAGTCAGATAAAAAGTTATTGAAAGTAATAGAACAGTATTATTGTACGAATTACATCAGATTTGTAAATCAATGCGAACAAGAAATGGAAAAATTTAGTTTGTATTTAGATCATAAATGTAATATAGAGTGTTTTTTATGGTTGACCATTGACTAATTCCTAAACCATTTCTTTTAAGTGTATTGTTCCAATTAAAAAAATAATTGTAGCTCTTTATTTTATAAAAATCCATTTACATCGAAATAGTTATTTTTGAAAAAGCTTAGGATATTTTGACACTGGAAAATAATTTCGAAAATAATTTTTCGAAATGTGTTATGTGTTTTCTAAACTGTTTACTTACATATCTCCTTTCACCAGTTTTCTGGTTGTGTTGGAAAGTGTTTCATAATCTATGCTTGACGCATGATTTTTCGTTCTGGTTTTTATTACTGCTAGTTATTAAACTTCTCTTGCTATATATCTTATGAACGCTCCTTTTCAATGAACATGGTGCGCGTAATACAAAAAATATACCAAAAAATTTATACGCCGGGGTAGACGGTGATTGAAAATTTAAATATTATCCTCATAGAATCCTTTAAAATTGTTTAACTTTACACAAATGGGATATAACAAGTATCTTAATTTTTAATAGTTTTCGGTATTGATACTGCTATAGCCAAATAGTTGCAGGCCTAAACGACTGTTTTTAAATAAAGTATCATAAATGTTTAGCATAGGCAGGGATATAAAATATAAGATTGAATGACTAATATTACAAATAGATTTTGGTTAATAAAAAACAAAGTCCTCAATTTCAGTAAAAGGGAAAGTTTTCAGAACGTCGCGAAAAATTCAAAAATTGCTGATCGAATTCCGCATTTAAATTCAAGAAAATATCCCAAAATTTACTGGCTTAAGGATTGAATTTGGATTTCTTATTTCACATACTCAATATCGACGGCAAACTTGAAAAATTGGGGAAAGTGCGATTTTTTTCGTTTAACATCAAATAATAAAACATGTAATTAATAAAATCTGAGAGCCAGATGCATTGGGACCTGTTTTCCTTTATATGGAACCAAATTTGAAGATCTTTACGTTATTTATTATATTATACGGCAAATATAGCTAGGGATATATTTCCCTAGCTATCACGAAAAGACACACAGAGAAATAAACAATTTTTTTAATTAATATAGATGAATAAATAGTTTTTAGGTGCATCTTTTAGAATTTACCCGAGAGTGATTGATGACACCTGAGGGTATATTATGAATCACAGTTCGTAGTTCAGATACCTATGCTTATAATAATCGGATTTATTTCCTAGATACGAGGTTATTGTAGCTGTAGAGTGTATGTCCCTTGTAAAATTTCCAAGTTAAAATGTGCCTAAATCTTTTTTACGAGAAAAATGTGTGGTGATTTTGACTTACTGAAATCCAAAATTGTCATCGAATACTTAAACAGTAATATTTTACTTTTAATACGATTTTAAGAAGTTAAACAATTCTCTATTTGTAAAATATTTATACGGTTTAGTTGACAAAAATAGCACCAAAAATTCCATTTATAGAATGTTCTTCCAATCCATTTGTAAAATAACAAAAAAAGATAAAACGCTGGATACATTTCAGTGACAAACGAATGTTTATGGTGGAGGGGGGGGGGGGTGTCCACTAGTGACTTTTATACATTCCAATATTATTGATCCAATGTTTCTTTTTGATTTAAACAAATTGTATCAAGCCGAATAAAATATAATAGCATAAAACCTTGGATTTCGCGATAGTCTTTTGTGCTATAGGAAAATATTTCCCTTGAAGGAAAATAAATGCCTCAGATTTCAACTTTTCCGTTAAGGAAAGTTAAAAATAAATAACAGTAGTATATCTTTTAGAAAAAGTGAGATTATTTGAAATGTCTTGAACAAAAGTGGATCACGTCCATTTTTCTTTCAACCAAGTTTGGGAGATATTCTTGCTCTACGGATAATAATTGTTTTGGTGCCGTAAGTCCTAGGTTTAAAAGGTGCGCAACAACTGGAGCCTGTCTGATGATTATTAATCAAATGTACGAAAGTCCATTAACTCGAAATATCACTGCATAATGTTTTGGGGCACTTAGATTCGGAATACCTGATAAAATATGACATTTCCGCAGAATATTTGTTTTGATTTCTGAATTCACACAATTGAATAGTTTGAACTTGATTTAACATACAGTATAATCTTGTTTAAGAATTATGTTGTGATTTGTATCATTTTAAAAATATCAAAATCATTTTTTTAATGTAGAGCATTTGTCTTTTCATTTTTTCTCTTTCTGTAATCTTAAATAATCTTATTTTTATAAAATGCTTTTATAAACATGTTTATTTGTTCATTTTTCAATAATTCAGATTTAATTAACTAATCATTGAAAATTGATAAAAAAAATTATTTCTAGATTTTTGGTATACCGAATTAAAATATGTAGTACAATTATGGTGTTGAACTTTTCAAATTATTTTCAATTGAACTTTTCAAAATTAAGTTCAGTTTTAGACGTATGTAATCCGTTTATTATGTACTAGCAAGCTGCGCCCGCTGCGCTGGTCAGTTTTTACAAATGAACCTTGAAGCAAACAAAATATATCGTTTAATTTGACCTTGTATTTGAAAGCAATCTGTATATTTACCTGGAATGTCCTTCCACATTACTGAAAAATGACGTGATTGCGCTATTATATTTTCTAACGTGCAGTCAAAATTTTAGCTGTTAAGGACCAACTCTTTTATTTGGTCATTTACAGTTAAGGTTTGCTAAAGAATGATAAAACTATATGCAATATACTAAAACCATCACTAAAAATTATCGAACTAACAATGCAAACTAATTAACAAAATCCATTCAGTAGAAGTTTTTATAAAGGCTAATCTTTTATAATCGGGTTCATCTGATTATAGAACTTTTCCACGTAATTCTAAAACAGAACAATATAAAATATACTAAAGCCATCCTTACAAATTATCTACTTAACAATGCAAGTCGCAAAAAATACGCCCAGTAAAAACTTTCAAAAAGGCTAATCTTTCGGAATCGGGTTCTCCTGACTGTATAACTTTCACACAACTGTTTGACTAAGCAGCGTAGAACAATATGTAGTACATTAAAACCATTCCTGAAATAGCATCTGACTAACAATACAATTCTCATCAAAATCCGTCCAGTAGAACTTTTTCAGAAGGCTAATCTTTCATAATCCGAATCAAATACTGAAAAAGCTAATATTTGATTAAAAAAATATCACCTGATTTTCGAATTTCCCCCTATAATTCTAGAACTAAGCAACGTAGAATGATATGTTATATAATAAAACTTTCCCTAGAAAGTTATCTAACAGTGTAGGTTTCATCGAAATCCATTCGGCAAAATCTTTTAAAAAGGCTAATATTTCATAAACGGATTGATCTGATTATAGAACTTCCCAGAATAATTCTATAACTAAGCTACGCAGAACGGTATGTTATACAATAAAACCTTCCCTGAAAAATTATCTTATACAGTTTAAGCTCTACGAAAATCCATTCAGCAGAACTCGAGTTATAAGCAGCCGGAACGAAATTTCATATATGTAGAAGTAAATAGAAGTATATTGCCATTAATATAGTTTGCATTTGAATTTTAAAAAAAAGGTACTTTTCGGTTAGCCGGGCGCCAGTGATCGTACACTTGAAAAAAAAAGCACCTTTTGGCTTAAAATCTCTCATCAAAACTGTTTTTCTTTTCTTTCTTTTTTTTAAATAAAATTAATAACGGCTTTTTCTTTTATTTTTCCAGCTGTATAGCTATTTCAATTCTTTCTGCATCAAAAAAAAAAAAAAAAAAAAAAAAAAAGACACCTTTTGGCTTAAAATCAAATTGTTTAGGATCAAAAGTAAAATCAAAATCGCCAAAAACAAAAGATAAATCGCGAAATATTGTTTCGATAGCAATCTTGCCCCTTGAATAATTTTTTAAGCATTGCGAACATTCCCAATCATGTTTAAATTAAATATTTTTGTTTTATAATATTCTCTCATCAAAACTCTTTTTTCTTTCTTTTTCTTTTTTTTTTTTAATTAATTTAACACAGTTTTTCTTTTTTTTTTTGGAGATGTATAGCCTTTTCATTTCTTTCTGCAACAATAATGATCGCCAAAAAAATAGCAATGGTAACCTTTTCGGCCAAAATAACAAATGTAAAAAATGAAATTATTTACGACATCACATTAAAAACCTCAAAAATAACAGTATTTCTCCACTGTTTAATGGATGTTATTATACATATAAACCTTCCTCTTGAATCACTCTATCTATTAAATAAAACCGCATCAAAATCTGTTGCGTAGTTTTAAAGATTTAAGCGTACATAGGGATATAGGGACAGTAAAAGCGACTTTGTTTTATACTATGTAGTGATGCGAAATTTTTACAAATGTTCAATGTGGCCTTTTCCGGCACCATGACAAACATCAAATCCATTGTCGAAATATTACGACAGATTATGTAGCATGTCAACCGTCACAGAATTAACTGCAGTTGTACTTGTAATGTGGTTCTTCAGCTTATACAAAGTGTTTCGCAAAGGAGTCATACACAAAGATCATTTAATGAACTATCGCCATACAGCCGGAGGAAGCCAGTTCGTTTATAACTTCCTATAAATTTAATTCTTTTTCAATTTAGAGCGAAATTCCACTGCTTGTTTTCAAAGTGAATAAAGCACTTTGAAATCGGATGAAGACTTTAGAGACACTCGGTATATTACTAAAATCTACAAGTCACCTGTTTTTTATTTTCAATAAAACGTCTTCTTTATGAAACAAATAAAACTGTTTAATTTTGCATTGTTGAAGTAGTGAAAACTGATAATATTAATACTAAGCTAAAATTAATAAAATTTCATTTTGAATAGGTGTCGAATCTTCGTTTCTTTACCATTTTAAACGACACACCTTCAAAATACCCACAAAGTAGTTGACTAACATTTCCCAATTGCAACTATCAAAAACATTTCGTAAGTAACTGTTTAGCACTGTTTGTTCTATGTAACATAAAAAGATAAAAATATATTCGTTCGGGAATTTTAAATGAAAAATATCGTTTCATTATTTGTCTTTTTCGCAAGAAGGGAGTATTATAGCGGTACGGATGTTTGTTCTATTTTTATGTACTCCGAGCAAGGATTCTCGCCCTCTTTCCTGTATACTTTTGACACTATGTTACATGCATCATTGCAAGCAGAATTCTGTCTAGTTTAATAAACTTCAATAGAATTTCCTAGTTTTTCCCTAGCAAAGAATAATAAAGAGATAACTAAAAATTTCATAGTAGATTTTTTAAATCTTATTAACATTTCTTTTCTTTGGAAAGAATTAAAGATTTTCTTATTTGTATGAGATCTTTGAACATAATTCTGAGCTTAATAAAATTGAAAATTGTATGAATAAAGTCAATTCAGATCCTTCTAAATAGTAATAAAACCTAAAAAATTGTCTAAATTTTAATTATAGTTCTGAATTAAATTACTATTTTGATTAAATTATATCATTTTTCTATTAAAAAAATAGAAATATTACAGAAATTCTGGCTTACAAAACCACGGGACCAGATTCCAGAATCTTGGGATTACGTTACATCAATACATAAATTTCAGGATTTGAAATTAGACTTCTTGTTGTATTCCTTATTCGCATCATAACCGTTTGCATTGTAGTAAGAAGTCAATTTCTGCAAAGTGGTTTGGTTTAAATACTACATACACATCAACTAACAAATTGGGATTTTTATGGGGCAATCACTTAAGATAAAAACAGCAGTAATGTTGCCGTAAAATGCTTGTTTGTTGAGGAAAAAATACTTATTTATTTACTCAAAAATACTTATTACATCAGACTTGGTTACTTGACAATAAATATGCCTGCTTATAAGCCTTCGTCATGATGACCACTGTGTAGACACAAGGAAATAAACATAACTGAAAATTATAGGTGAGTGTTCCACAAGGACTGTGCAATTGAGTTAAAGGGAATCGAACCCGGCACCACAACTTTTGCAGACGAGCGTCTTTATGGTCGCGATCACCAAAGGCCCAAAAGTACATCTTTAATGTCATGAAAACTTGTGTTGTTTTCACCCTGCGAAATCCCCGTTGTCAGTATTTTTTTGCATGGCATCATCCATTTCTGTCTAGATTGAAATCACACAACTGCGGTCCACAGTTTGGATCGCTAAAATTAACTAAGGTATACAATATTTTGAGATTTACTGTAAAATATTAAGAGTTTTATTTCATAAACTGCTAAACTACTGTAATTTTTCTTTAAACTGAAAGAGATATCTATACTTTAAAATATTTATTAAAGCTATTAACACCTTCGGTTCCTGTCAAACTAAAAATGTTTTTTAAAAATGTAAAAAGTTGAAGTTTTATCAAAAGATATTCTTTTATAATTTTTTTTATAATATTGTTAAGGTATAGCAGATTATCTAACTTAAAATATGGAAATATTAACGTTATTTAAATAAATATTAATTGCAATATCTTCTATTGAGCCATGAGATCTTCAATTTAATTCTGTATGTTGTGATAGGTCGTATGATTAAATTATTTAATTAAAACTTTTAATCATCTATTTATTCTTTAAAAAATATTACATATAATCTTTCACAGGCACAATCATAAAATTATTCATATAAAAATACATACACAAACAGCTGATTTTATATAATTCAGGTAGTAGGTAAAACAGTACTTCAGTTATCTGTTTAATTTTGTGTAGTTAATTTAAGAAATGTTTCGTTTGGACAGTTTTCTTCTCGGAAGATTTTATTTCGCATTATATCTGCTATATGTATATTTACTTGCGCATCAAACCATTTAATCCCGTTTCATTACTGAGGAAAGATCGTGTAGACCATCTGCGAAAGATATTACTGAACATCTTCTCTTTCATGAGAAATTAAACACAAAGTTTTTATTAAGGCAATACATTAGATGCTCAGTAAAAGAATTATTGTAGGATAACCGAGATTAGAAGAAGCTTACAACATCCGTTTAAGATTATTTGAAACAGTTCTGAGAAAATAAAGGTGCAACCAAAATATATTTTGTACAAGCACATTATATTATATATAAATCAATTACAAATTAAATTTCCTATTAAGCAGATAAATATATAATTATTTAATTTATGTATATTTTTATCATTTTTAAAAAATAATTTTTTTTATATAAATGGCTATATAAAAACATCTATGAAAAAATTAACAGTACTTACAACTATCTCTATCACAATATTTTTTTTTAGCTGAATACCTATCTTATCTTTATATTTTAATATAATTAGTGTAAAATGTTTAGAATACGTATACATAGACTACATAGAATATATATACTTGGTAAACATATCTATACCAAGATCATAATATACTTATTTAAAATACGTGTACATAGAATGGGTATGGATTGAATACATATAATAGTACATATACGTGGTTTACATACCTATACCAAAGTCATACTTATTTAAAATACGTATACATAGAATACGTATGTATAGAATACATATGCATAGAATATATATAATGCATATACTTGGTATACATGCCTATACCAAAGTCATAATATACTTATTTAGTTAAAATATGGGTGTGTTTTTCCATGTCAAACTCACATTTTTGCTCATAACTTTTACAATAATGAAGAAATAATATTTCCAACAATTTTTCATTGTTTTTGGAAAATGTGATGTATGCCGCAAGTGCTGTAAAAGACGCCATCCACGTCGAAACAAAATAGATCTCGGAATGTAGCTATTTATAATACGTAATTCAAAATGCCAAAAGACGGCGGTGTCAATAACACAAAATTTAATAGATCAGAACATAGGTTTTAGACAAAAACTCTAATTAGTCCTATTTTTGGAAAGAAAAAATAAACATGTGTAGCAAGATACCAGGACACATGGTGGAAGAAGGACGTTATTAGGGGCCGTGTTTATGAACTATTCGTTTTGTTTTTCTTTTCCTTATGAAAAACTGGTACAAATCGTGCAGTCGTCAAGAAAAAAAGGCAAATTGTCGCGGAGAAAAATGAAAATAGCTATTCGATTGAGAATTGTGCCTTCTTCAATTTATGTAAAAAAAGATTAGCTTAAGAGCTATCAACATATTGAAATTATAACAGACTGTGGAATTTTCAATACGAACACCTAATTTTGACACCGTATTTCCATTTTAAAATGGATATCAAATGTGAAGTCATTCGGTCGTACAATTTAGGAATTCTGAAGATGTAATGTTTGAAATTCTCATGTTAAATTATTTTTTATTAATTGCAAATCAAAGTCCCATGTGGGTAGTTTTATAAGCAAAATCTAAAACTAATTTGCGGAATGAGTTGCAATTTTAGGTTTGCATAATTGAAATTTCTATAAATAGATTTCTGTTTAAAAGTTCATAGGTTACAATTCATATTTTTTCCGAATGTTAATTTCAAATAATATATATTTTAAAGTACTCTACACAGGGTGGTTCAAAACTATAGGAACAAACTTCTAGGAGGTTTGGGGTGCACCTAGACGACTCGGAATCATATAATAATGCAGGGTCGGATATGCAATCCTAACGAGATAGGGTTGTTGTTTGGGGCTGAATCATCGTGATCGAAAATTGAAATTTGCTGACTATAAGCTTAAAATCAGTCATGACTTTCCTGATAGCGAAGTTCCCAAAGTTTTCGACCTACGTGCCTGGTTCTAACCATTTGCACGTTGGAGGGGTCCAACTAGAGCTCTGGCGAAAAGCGCCCTCATGCGGATAACCAGTGTTCCCAAACGTGCAAAACTGTAGATGGTAACCCTTGATATTTGACGAAAATGCAAATTTAAATTGGAGAACTTCAAGTAATTTTTACGATAGAGTGCTCAATTTTCTCCATTTTCATGAAAAATGGGCAAATCAAAAGGAAAATGTTCATGTTTTAATGAAATACAATGAACGCAAATATTCGTTCAATTCAAGGATTTTATTTGAGAGTGTAAAATTATTAGTAAAACTTGTCGATTGATGTTATGATATCAAAAACTTGCATATTTGATTAAAGAAAAACAAAATAGTACCCGTGACTACATAAATGACAAGCAAAAGTAATGATGAATTATGTTAATTGAATAATTGTTCCAATATAAAGAGTTGAAAAAGTAGATTTCCCTTTTCTTATTTTTAATTAATTGATTATTATTATTATTATTATTATTATTTTGCGTTCTTACACTCTTCGAATAAATTCTTCCTCATACTTTATCGCAATCATAAAATGAAAACAAGATTACTATAGTGTCATACTTTCAAAGATACATTTCGTACATTTTCATACATTTCGTAGTTAAACGTAGCATCATTCCCATTTTTCACTCAATAGAAGAAATTTAGCATCATGCAATTTTTTAAACCATATCATGATGAGTAATAATGTTTCACAAAAATTTCAATATCTAATCGCCTTTTCTTACTCAAATCTGTGAATACTTCACTCTAGAATTTTTTTTTTCGTGTGTGTGTGCGTTTTGTACTTTCCTACCAAAGAATTACTTTGTCTCAAACAACCTGTGTCCTACTTACTGCAAGCAAAATGAAAACAAGAAAGTGATAAATTGAAATCGGAAAAAATAATAAAAGATTTCTGTGGGAAATTGATTGGTCTCGGTTGCACTCATAGTTTTTCGTAATAATTTAAAATTTTTACTATAAGATTGTCTGATAGAAACAAGCAGACAATTATTGTTCGTTTTCTCCTTGCAATATCTTAAAATAATTTCTATACTAATGTAATTATTCAAATGTTATATTAGGTAATTCTAAATAGTTAATGATGATTATAACAAAGATTTTTTTAAATACGTTTTGAGAAAATATCGCGTGGAAATATGTATGGTCAATCTATATGGGCAATACATATGAGAAAATATATATGTAATAAATTTTAGGTTTGCATAATTGAAATTTCACGATGATTCTCCTGTAAAAAAATTATCTAGCAGATATTTTTTTCGGCGTATTTTTCTTCTAAATAAATTTACTATTTATTTGCTTACAATACCTAATGTTTTGTTTTAATATTTTTTATAATTTTGAAAATTTAAATTCTCCCTCCCCCTTCCTATAATATTAATAATATCAAAATATACATGTATTCGAAAGAGATTTTCTAAAAAAAAATAACCATATCATTATGAGTGAGAAAGTTTCACAAAAATTTCAATATCTAATCGCATTCCCTTACTCAAATTTGTGTTTTGTACTTTCCTACAAAAGAATCGCTTTGCCTCAAAATATCCTGTCCTGCTTAACGCAAGCAAATGAAAACAAGAAAATGATAAATTGAATGCGGAAAAGAAAGTAGAAACTTCCCCTGTGAAATCGATTGGCCTCTGCTGCAGTGTTATTCTTTCGCAATTATTTTACAGCATTAAGATGAAAAACAACTGTTAGATGAAAGCAAAAGATTTTTTTAGTTTTACTAAGAGTATCTTAAAATAAATTATAAACAGGCTTAATTATCGAAACATTACATTAGATAATTATGAATATAATTAATGACGAAAAGAACAAAGGTTGTTTAATTACATTGATAGAAAATTGTGTTTCGTCACAAATTTAATTTAGAAGAAATCAAAGAATGAAAAAAACTTAAAAATTTTCTGCTCATCTAAAATTTCATGATGAAATTGGGTAAATAACTGAAAAATATATATTTTTTGAAGTAATGATATTAAACTCCTAGTAAACAGACCTTCGGGTTAAAAAATCTTGAATTTCATAGAAAAATTTTAATTTATTAGCATATTGTTACTTCTATGTGCATTTAATTTAATTTAATTTCTTCTTCTTCTTCTTTTATTTATTTATTTTTAAACATTATGTTTTGTAATTCGTGTACACTTAAATAAACTAAGTTACTTTTTTATTTTTAAAATATAACATTGGAAAATTTATCAATTATTTAGTAGAATGTATGGCTAGATTAGCATTGATAAATATAAGTAACTTCAGACAACTTGCAAAAATTTCATATTTTTCCAAAAAAATTTTTAAATTTTAACAGTTATATTATTTTAGTCTTTTTAAGTTCCTCTTTTTAAACTTCTACTTTCTGCTCTCTTGCTATTGCAGTAATTTACATCTAATTAAATTTAACGTTCAGTCGGAAGTTCTAAAGATTTGCTAGCGAAACATATCAATTATATTAAGATATGAAAAACTTATACCTTTCATTAAAAATAATAATAATAATAGTCAGGACTGCCTGCAGGATAAGCTCAATAAAAAAATTACCAAAAATTTAAAAAGAGGATATTTTTGTCTAGAGCACGATGATTTTATATGAATTATAATTATTTTTGTTGCATTATAGAAAATTAACAGTGATTTTTATGCTGAGGAAAATGCATGTTAAAATCAAAGTCCCCGTTTCTTGCTTTTACGTGTTACAGGAAAAAAAAGGTCTAAATGTAAATTGTTATGTGAAACCATATTTAGCACGAAATGCATGAAAATATGGTAGTAGATATGGATAAGTGGATATATATGAGAAACTTTAATTTTAGAAAGTTGACACCATATTTGACTAAATTTAATTTTGTATATATATATAGGATTACAAGTTTTCAAATTTAAAAATAGAAACAGAAATATATACATAGGTATATAACAGATTATAGATAGTATTAAACATGTAAAGTTGCTGGCTGGAGAATTACTCAGACCGTGTCGCCAACATTTAGATGTAAACATGTTAAAGCAATGCGAATCTTGCCAGGTGCCGACGTCACACTTTGACTGTTAGGTATCAGAGCATATTAAGATTTTTGAATGAGAAGCACGAAAGTTTACCAGAAATTGGCACATATCAAATTAGTGATTTAAAAAAACAAAACAATCCGTGATTATTTTGGGAGAGTGAAGGATGTGTTATGAGAAAAGAACTAAAATTGTTGATTTCGCATATCTATGCAGCCGTAAATTTAATGAATACTGTGCTTAGTTTTAGCATGAGATAATAAAAAGAGGAAAGGGCAGATGATTAAATGAATATGGGCAGTACATTAATATGCAGAGAGAAAACCGTATTTAAGTGTAAATGTATTTTGTTGGGAAATACAATGTATTTCCCAAGGGGTTAAGTAATTAGCAGAGTACATTTAAACAGTGTGAAGCGTATAAGCTGATTTTAACCCCAAGTAAATAAATCTTAAATATATAATAAAGTTAAACCTGGAAAAGAAGTAGCTTAGACTATGATGGTGGATTAAATGAAAAATAACTAATTAAAAACAAGTAACGTTTATTAAAAAGACATTAAATAAAACAAGTAAAAAAAAAAATATATATTAACATTATTGAAACACTTATCTGACTTAATTCGTTATGATAACATATCCATTTATCATGACACAGGTACTTTACATAATATAGATGATCAACTGAAAAACTTAAATATCACTTCTGAAACTGATGTAACCGGAACTCAACGTCGTCTTGAATAAAATAAAACAGTTCAAATTTCATCCTGAACCTCACGATCCAATTAGAACTTCAATTGATGCTAAAAGAGAATTCAGATGAACTGTTGACAATTATTTCTTAGACAGTTTTAAGAAAAACTAATTCAAATGATTTAAGATGAAAGACTACAACGGCTACAAGTTCAAGTCGATTAAACTTCATACTATCTTCGTTGATTCGACAGCTCCAGTCACTAATCTAAAACTGCTCAGGACGTTATGAAGACGGGTCTAAATATCAGTCATTCGTCTAACACTATTTCAGTTCACAGGAAAAACATCCAAGAACAGGAAAATTGACGAACTTGATAAATGATGAACTTCATTTCCAAAAGACAACTATAAAACTACTGACCGACTTTCATAACTATTACACACGAGCTATCACTATCAATGACTGAAGTCAAACACTTTAAAAATAACATCGAGCCATTTCTGCAAACAATTGAAACAAAAAACAACAACTACAATTCCTCCGAAAAACTAAAAGAACAAAAGCATCGTAAGCACAGTCAGCGAAGAATATATTAAAAAAAATGAACCTGCAAAGCAAATTAAAAAAATAAATTTATTTCCATATTGTTAAGCCCGAGAAGGGACAGATATTAAAATTATTTTATTTAGTCAATGCTAGAATAATGTTGCATTTTTATATTAAATCTTGCTCAGTCTATTTAATCTTAAAAAATTAAATTTAAATTTGAAACATGATATTAAAGCAACTTTAAAACATTTCATTTAGAAATCTAAATAAATCTTCAACTTTTTAAATTATTTGAACTTCTCATGTTTCTTGTCTGTTAGAATTTGCTACAATAAAAATTTTGCATAATGCATGTAAAACTGAAAAAAAAGTTGAAGATTTATTTAGATTTCTAAATGAAATGTTTTAAAGTTGCTTTAATATCATGTTTCAAATTTAAATTTAATTTTTTAAGATTAAATAGACTGAGCAAGATTTAATATAAGAATGCAACGTTATTGTAGCATTGACTAAATAAAATAATTTTAATATCTGTCCCTTCTCGGGCTTAACAATATGGAAATAAATTTATTTTTTTAATTTGCTTTGCAAGTTCCTTTTTTTTAATATCTCAAGTTTTTTAATAACAATTTAATATGAAGCAGATAATATTCAAACGAGGCAAGTATGTAAAAGACTGCACATATGAAAATGAGGATTGGTAATATGAAATATACAGTTCAAACATTGATTATTCTGTAAACAATTAAAATAATAAAAGTAATTTTTAACAAAAAAATGTATATAACGGACTTTAACGGATTGTTTCTCATCTTCATAATGATAATAATAAACGAATCATGTTTATTTTTGCAAATAATTTTCTTCCATCGTGTAAAATACATTTGCAACCACTTTGGAAAGAGACACTAGTAAGCGGTGTGTGAAAGCTATTATTAAAATCTTATGTTGTTTCATCACATAAGAAGCATAAAAATAATAATGAGCATATATGAAACAACTGTATTCTGATTTTGTTATAAAATGTGTAGTTATGGAGGATGAAATTTTCAGCAAAATATTTCTTTTTGTAGCTGAATAAATATTTTACCTTATATTGACAATTTCTTAATTTAACATTTCTGTAGAAACAAAATGTAAACATCTGCAAGATTTTTTACAAAACGTGTACGATCTGTTATTTTCATATCGTCACAAACAGTCCATTTATTGATCTCGTTTTCATTTAAATGCACAATTGTTATATAATGGCCTGAATCAATGAACTTTCCTTTATGCAAAATAGCAGATTTTGTTTTAAAGGTTATATATTATTTATTAAAACCTTTTGGTTTGAAAATCCTGTTATAGGGCACGAAATTTTAAAAAGTTCTATTCTGACCCATAGAGACATTTGTTGAAGAAAATCTGGCTAGTTGCACAAACAAATATTTTCCACAAGAATTTAATCGAGTTTGACACATTTTAGTTCTGTTTTTGCAATGAACACAGGCAATGTTTTCAGTCTGCCATCGTGTTTGGAGTTCATTGAAATCAGCTGCATCTTCCCTATTATTAAAGTCATGTGGAAATCTCACAATAAATTCATTAAATGGTTCTGTACTAATACATATATCTCGATAACTTGGGCAATTACTACATTTCTCCCAAAGATCTTGCTTCAGTTGAAAAAGATCTATGGCATTGACATTTTCTTTTGACAAATTTTCCAGTAGGTAATCAAGAAATTCTAACGGGTCTTGATCAGTACCATCATGAAACTTTACATGAAGTGTTTTTCTCACTCAAGTGTATCTACGGTTTCAATCTGTGGATTTTGCAAAGTAGTGAATATTTGTTTCAAAGCTTTTGTTGTAGGACCAGGATCAATAACTCTTTCCTGAATTTTTTTAACAAATTCTGTGATACAGAGAGTTTGCAACATAGCATTTGCGTAACACGAACGATCTGTATTTGTAAAGCCTTTAAAGACAAAGTAATTTAAATCAGTAATATGGTTTTTATTATTTTTTTCACTAACAATTACTGATATGTCAGATGAAACAACCATTTTACTCTCAGAGTATTTTCTGGAACATGCAGCTAATTGTGGCAAATCAGTTCACTACAATTACCACAAATATAATCAGTGTTACACTGAGAAACATGAATATCAGCATACAAAGGATTAATTTCTTTTAACTTTCTCAGTGCTTTCATTATCTTTTCAAGCCTAACAATTGATTGCCAAACTATTTTATTTTTAGTTGGTTGGCCATTAACTAATATATGAAGTTCATGATTATCTGGTAAACCTCGAGGAATCATGTCAATATTATTTCGCAGAGGCAAATGTAAATAAATAATTTTACCTTTAATTGCCTTTGTTAAGCCAGAATGGTTTAAAGTCTTTAGCTTGGTTCCTAGTCTAACTACCACTTGAAATGCTTTACACTTCTGAATAAGTATTTTTTCAAACATATTCAAATTTTTAATTTCATCAGGTATTGGATGCACTTGTAATCCATTGAGGAAGGATCGCTCAGGAATTTTACCTGATATAATTCTCTTGTAGCAGTAATCACAAAGATTTAATTCCTCAAACAGTTCTATATCAGAGCCTGGTTTTTGCAAAAGCCAAGCTGTTCTTAATATATTGAATGCAATATTTTGTGTATTTTCTAAGTCATGCTTGGAAACCAGTTTAGACACTGGTGTAAGTTTCCTTTTTTGGTACAATTTTTCACAGGAATCGCAAAGGTGTGTCATGAAATTCATGCATTTCTCGAAAACAGTGTGCCAAGGGCTTTTCAAATTGTTCTAACAATTCAGCTTCTTTCCAAATAGATCTTATGACAGATGTATTTGAATTTGTTTCACAATTGTCTTTCTTTTTTCTTTTTCTATGAGACCTCCCAATTCTTCGACTACCACTTTTAAATCAATAAAATCGGCGTTTAGAATGGCTTTATCAATTAAATTGTATGCATCATAAAGTTTTTTTATTTCATACACATGTCTAAGAAGAGTTCTCAAGCCACTATAGTGAGGTAACAATTCAGTCATGACTCTCAAAATGCTTTTACATTTGCAATTGTCTAAGCAATGAACTGCATGACCCAACTTAACAGCACACATTTGATCTTCTTTTATGTAATACGATTTATACTCACAACAATCTATGTTTGAAAATAATTCCTTTGTAGAACTGCCCTGAGAAGAAGCAAATATATGAAGAATATGCAATAACCTTCGAACTGAATTCTCTCGAATGTTACAGAGAGGTCCACATTTCCACATTAGAGTTTTGGGATGATGACCATCAATGTTTTTCTCGAATTGTAAATCACCTAAAGGAATATGTTCTATTTTAGAATTGGAATGACTACTATAATTATGATCTAAATGTATGTGAACTAATGGGTGATATGCTATTTCCCAAAAATAGGGTTCTGCATTGGAGTTGTGAATTCTTTCGCCACCAATTATTTCACATAAATTTTCTGCAGTGATATTTTGAGTTGATTTTGATAACATCTGTTGACATTTGTTTGAAAAATTTTTTGAAGCCGATAAACTCTTTGCATACAAAACATTTTTAGTATGAATAGCTTTACGCGCAAGTAATTGAGCTTTTATTTGAGTTTTTACAAATTGAATATTTGTTCTGCTTTGCTGAGCTATGTTAGATTTATAACTCTTTAGCAGATTTTTCACTAAAGCAAGCTGTCAATATCTTGAAGGATTAATTTTCTTAGAGGTGAGAATCCTATTATGATTTGAGTTTTTTTTTGTTCCAGTATTTTAGCTTATATTTATTAGCCTTTGATTTATTTCACAAACAATATGAAGTATTACGCTTCTGTATCTGGCTTTTACATTTTTTATAGTATGCGGCTCTTTTATTTTTGATAATTTCACGATTTCCTCGATAATATCGTGAATATTTATTTGATGTATCACTTAACGGTTCCGACAGAGATACTCTTTGTATAGGGTTAGGATACTCTTCAGTTGGGCCATTTAAATCAATGAAATGCCGAGAGCAAACATACCAGTCTCTAGCCACCGTTTCTGTATTTGTTATACCACAAGCAGAAAGCCAATCGTTACATTTACTCAAGTTTTTCTGTGGTTTAGGAAAAGGGAAAAACAAAACTCCCAGCATATAGTCTTTGTAAAAGTATCGTGCATCACTCTTGCAATCAGAAAATTTGCATTTTTTCACCATGTTGAATTTTAGTAATCATCGATTAAGAGAGAAATTTAAAAAACGCATTTCGTAACATCACAGGATCACTAGATAAGTAAATATCCAACATTCATCCAATTTTGATAAAGACAGTAACATCTAAATTAAAGTCCAAATACCTTTTAAAGTGATAAAAACTTAACACGGAATATTTAAAATACCTTTTTAATGTAGATCGTTCACAACTATTGGTGACATCTTCGGATCTTAAAGATAAATACAATATTCTCGCATATTTTTGAAATAGTAAACATATACCACGAGATCGCATGTCCAAGGCTAGCAGGTGCTTAAATTGGCCAAAACTGGGAAACGTGAAAAATTATTATTTGTTTTTATTTTTATTGCTTCTTCAAGCTATCGATCATCGCGTGCCAAATTTTAGCTAAATATTTTAAATATTCCGTGTTATGTTTTTATCACTTTAAGCAGTATTTGGACTTTAATTTAAAGACTCCACGTTTACTACATTTAGAGTTTTTTGATTGGGGAATTTATTTTTTTACAGAATTAGGTGTTTTGAAGAAAATTTGTGGAAGCGCGTACAAAAAGTGGGAAAAACTCTAGTAAATTAACTCGTTCAATGGGATTTCCTGTGTTAAATTAACATTAGGATGTCACACTAGAAATAAATAAGCCTTGCGCTACCGCGCAAGGCTTAATACCGGTCTCTGACGCATGCTGATTAACTATGCATGACAGAACAACGCCCTCTTCTGGCATCTAGAATGTTCCTAAGAGAGTGGAGTAGAGATGTACGATTACTTATGCAAATCACGACCACCACGATTTGCGACCGCCATCCAGTATCGACAATCGGAACCACTCTAGAAGAGGGTGGAAGAAAGATACGAAGTGACGTTCTTCGATAAGCAGAAATGCGATGTAAACAAACCGTAGACTGAAGAGGGAAAACTTTAATAAAAATAAATACTGTAGGTAAACTTTAGATATTAAATAAATAAGATTTAAGGTATGAATTATAAATAAAGTAAAGGTATTTAAACGAACTATTGTAAATTAAGATTAAAGTAAAAAGCATATGGTAGGATATATGAAGATGTGAGTACAGGGACAAGACCAAGGGTTGCAAATTCCTAACATATTTAATGTTGGGATAAAAATATAGCTGCTAGCATTTTGAGTTAGAAAAATTATTATTTTTGAGGTTTAAAGAATAGAATTAATTTTGAAAAAGAAATTAATTGAGATAGAGAAATTTAACAAAGGAAAAGTAAATTTAGAATAAACACTAAAATATATATGATTCTATATCATAAAACAAGCAACATGTCATTCCCATTTCGTTAAACGTTAAAGTACTTTTTTTCCTACTAGATCTATGATCATTGAAAAATGACTCATTCGCTTATAGAATAGCTTTTCAATTGTAATAATAAAAGTAGAGGTATTTTCCGAATAGAGACATTATTTGTCCAATGATCCGAGTGTGGATATTTGAGACATAAATTTTCAGAAAATACCATTGCTGACAGAACAAAATTGAATTTGGAAACAAGATATGAAATGGCAAATGTTGTATGGCACTTACTCTTGTAAGTTTTAATATTGAAACTTACAGAAAAAAGACAGATAAAAAGTTATTGAAAGTAATAGAACAGTATGATTGTACAAATTACGTTGCAATTTGTAAATTGATTTGTAAATCAATACGAACAAGAAATGGAAAAATTTATTTTGTATTTAGATCATAAATGTAATATACAGGGTGTCTTTTTTATTGTTGGCCATTGGCTCATTCCTAAACCATTACTTTTAAGGGAATAGTTCCAATTAAAAAAATAATTGTTGCTCTTTATTTTATAAAAATCCATTTACGTCGACGTGGCATTAAATAACGATAGCTTTATATAAAAATTTATAATTTACTTCAAATTTATGTAACTTCACTAAAAATACATATTTTTTTAAAAACGGCTGCTTATTTCACTACCTTATGGATTAAAAAAATTTCTAGGTTAAGTCTACAATGAGTAATCGTGTTAACCGATTGATCCTCTTTTTTCGAAGCTCTCTTGCCCAGCAGCTGTCAAGCTGCCATTTTTAATGTATCAAAAAAAAAAAAAAAAAATGAATCGTGTGTAATGCTTAAGGTTTTTAGCCTTCTCATTAGCCAGATCTCATGTTGCCTTCTCTAATCTTTAACCCAAAGTCATAAAATGTGTTTTTTTTTTTTTTTTTTTTAATTTTTTTTTTTTTTTTTTTTTTCAGAAAATGAGCTGTAGATGGCAGCATCACAAGAATAATTATAAGTCTAGAGGCAGATTCTCTATGCAGGTCCATCCTTTAGTGCCATCTATATTAATAAGTTTGTTTCTACTCCTTTAGCCATGGAGTGTATTCGTAGTTCTGTTACGACTTGAAGTTGTGATGTACGTTTGTTTGTTTCTGTTATGTTAATTAAATGTTTAAAGTTAAATTTATTCGTCCGACTCATTTTATCTTTGTGCTACTTAATTATTTAATATTCAATATAGTATAGAACGTATTCGTACCTCTCTCATGTCTGATCAAAAAATTATAATTATTTATTTATTCTCCCCGTATATTCCTCTCAAATGGCGTTTCTTTGCTATTTGTCAAGGCAAAATATTTCTAAAATATATGCATATTTCAAGTGTTAAAATCTTATAGTTTTTCTAAATATTAAATTAAGTACTATTTTAGAAATATTGTATGAATTAGACCACTTAGAAACATCATTTGAATACGTATAGAAAATAAATAAAAAATGTAAACTTTTTAATGGGAGTGATTATGAAAAATACGAGAGAAAGTCATTAAGTAAGTCACAAAAGATAATTAAATAATAATTTACAATGATAATCACTTCAAAACTATTTTTATTTCTCAACATATTCTCCACCAATATTTATACACTTACATCACCGTTTTATCAGTGCCCCAAGACCAGCAGCATAACATTCTTTGGGTTGCTGTCTCAGCCGTATTATGACTTCAAGTTCCTTTTCATCATCTTTGAACATCATCTTGCTTCTAAGATGGTTTTTTAGTGGACTAAACAGATAAAAATCGCTTGGGGCTAAGTCGAAGATGTATGATAGATGTTGAAGAAGTTGCCAACCAAACTTTTGAATTGTCTCCCGTGTTCAACTTGAAGTCCTAATGTGGCTAAGACAGCAACCCAAAGAATGGTATGCAGCTGGTGTTGGGCACCGATAAGACAGTGATATAAGTGCATAAATATTGGTGGAGAATATGTTGAGAAATAAAAATAATTTTGAAGTGAATATCATTGTAAGTTATTATTTAATTATCTTTTGTGACGCACTTAATGACTTACCCTAGTACGAATGTATTTCGGGCCATACGTTTACTATTAGACATTGTAATTTGTGATTTGACTGACGTTTCATGGCTATAATCATTTATCTGAAAAACCGTGATAATAGCTTTCGCGCCCGGGACTTTTATTTTTTGTCTAAAAATCGGGACATCTGAAAAACATGTTTAGAGATACAAATATACAGGGTGTTTTTTTTTTAACTGACGCTATTGAGAGCCGCCGGTAGCTCGTTCTAATAACGAGATTGACACAACATTTTACAAATGGACTAAGAAAAACATGGGAAAAAAATATAACAAAAAAAAATAAGTTCCAATCACCGCCGATAGGGAGAAATTTGGCGCTCTGGTAATTTATGCAACTGAGAATTAGCATAAAATACGGGCAATAAATGAAAATTCAAATTTTTGCTTACGCAAGCGACAGTACCGCCAATAGTTTAAGCTATAAATGCATGCGAAAAACTCCGAGAAACATTTTCAGCTCAGGTTGAAAATGAATTTTACGTTACCGCAGCGCGCGTTACTTTTGAAGTTCTATTATTGTAACTAGTGCAATGCACCAGCCGCTCTTCGTTTATTTAGAACATATCATAAACTGTGCAAAGTACCTTTACCCGCTAATGCATTTGAAAACAATGATTCTGAAATTCGAAGAAACAGGCTCGATAGCAGTTCGACCAGGCAGAGTACGTAAACCGGTGTCAGAAAAAGCGATAATAGATGTTGCAAGTGCGATCAACTACAGGTCACAGGGTACCTCTGCTTTTTGTAGTAGCAGCGCACGGGGTGTTGCGCGAGAACTAAATTTAAATGTTTCGACAGTACGGAAAGTCTTGCGGCGAATTCTCCACTACTATCCTAACAAGATCAGCTGCTTGCAACAACTTCAACCCAATGATTACGATAAACAACTGACATTTGCTCTGACATTTCTTGCAAGAATGGAAGTCGATGATGCTTTCCCGTTGTGAATTTTATGGGTAGATGATGCCCCTTTTCATCTGAATGGGTCTGTTAATACTCATAACTGTAGAATTTGGGCCACTGAACAACCTCATACAGTTCTAGAAAATCCGTTACATTCCCCAAAGTTACATCCCCCACACTGTGTGATGTGGCTTTACAGCTGAATTCAACCTTGAACCATTCTTTTTTGAGAATATTACTGCGTCAGGACCAGTGACGTGTACTGTTAACGCAGAAAGATATCATAATATGCTGACTAGTTTTGTCATTCCACAACTTCAACAGAGACAATATCTGGAGCAGATAATTTTTATGCAGGATGGTGCACCACCACATATTGGTGTAAAAGTACAGCAGCTGTTGCGCCATCACTTCACTGACCAAAGAGTTATCAGTCATTGTTTTCAATATGTCTGGCCGCCCTGGTCTCCGTATTTAACCCCATGCGATTTTTGGCGTTGGGGTTATTTGAAATCGAAAGTCTATCTTGGGGAAGTAACAAATCTGAGTATCTTAAAAGACAACATAATACATGCAGTAAAGTCTATTCCATGTGACATGTTAAGCTCGGCCGTCGAAAATGTTGTACAAAGAATGCAAGATGTGGTGCAAGAGAACGGTGGTCACATTGAATGTGGTCGAATTCCTCGTCGGGAAAGTGTATACGATGAATAAAACATGGTATTTTATCATAATTATTAATTTTATCTGTTTCTGATGTTGTTGTTTTTTTGCAATATACAGTGCCAAATTTCCTCCTATCGGCGGTGATAGGAACTAATTTTTTGTTGTTGTTGGAATCTTTTTTCCCATGGTTTTGTTAGTCCATTTGTAAAATTTTGTAATATCTGTAAATATTTATCTTTAATATTATGTAATCTTATCAGTATATAGAACTTATATACGTGTAATAACTTTGGGCTTACCCAGCAATAAGCAATATTGGGTAGCTCGTGTGAATTTTTTGTTTCTCTTTTTTTTTTTTCTTTCTTTCTTTTTTTTTTTTTAACTTGCTGGCGATTTTAGGGCCTTGGACACTGGGGTTCTTGGTACATATAGGTTTTCCCCTCGTGGACTCATAGGTCCTAAGCCGAGAGGTTGGCTGTCCACGAGTGGGATGTTTCTGTTTATTTCTGTTTCTGTAAAATTTTGTGTCAATCCAGTTATTAGAACGAGCTACCGTCGGCTCTGAATAGCGTCAGTTAAAAAAAAAACACCCTGTATATATATATTTTATCTCCCCTTAGTAAATATTTAAAATTACTTGAATCTACGTTTAATCTAGGCTTTATTGTCTCATGGGAGCCCAAAATTGTGGCTAATACATACAAAATATAAATAATTTAAAAAAATTAACTTATGCGACCTATCTGCTAAGAGTTTGCTGTGAAGTACTGTGCAGAAAACGGTGTTGCACGCATTAAAATGAAAGTTAGCGTGCAATAAGATAAAGTAATCAATAACATTCACAAAAATATGTTTTATTTATATAAAGGGGCTGATGCAATTGCGAAATCATTGAAACACACCCAATATTTATGTTCAATTACCTCGTAAACCATTGAACAAAATTCAATATTTTCTTTTATGTTTTTGGTATTGTAAATAGCTACATTTTGATTGTTTCATTTTTCTGTACGATTGGTTGCTAATTAATAACTTTAACTTTAATAAAATTTAGATTTTTTATGTTTGTAGAATTGCGTAACTGTTGCAGATTTTATTTATTCCCAAACAATCAAATTACGGATTACTTACAGTAATACAAAAGACAAAGCATATTTTGAAATCGCTTTAGTAATTGCCGAGAACGAAGAGAATGAAATAAAAAATATTTAAGCTTAGAGGTGTGTTTCAATAATGTCATAGCTTTTAGCAGTGATTGTTTGATCGACAAATCGATTTTGTTTGATTTTTAACATTACATTTTCTTTGACGGATTTTAACATAAACTGGTATTCCCTCTTTATACATGGTTATATCTGTTTTACTCTCCATTCATTTTTAAAGCTGAACGTTTTTTCTTTTTTAAAATATCCATTATATTAAATAAAATATTTTCGAGAAAAGTTACTACATTTTTCCATTTAAAGAAATATGGAATTGAGAGCATAGCAAATAGAACTAAAGTTCAATAACTGTCATCTGAATATTTTTACGCAGCATATCTTTTGAACATATAATTCCAGAGTATTAAAAACTCTACAATACAAGTCTTAAATAAATATCTAATGTTTGGCATAAAAAAATTAAAAGAGAAAATCTAGAATAAACGTCACATATGAAGTTGTAAAAACATTATGTGCATGAACTTTGACTTTTCATATGGCATAAAGGAAAGAAAAGTTTTGCTTTAGTTATTTTATAATAGTGGAACTTCCCTTTAACGAAGTCCCTATTTAACGAAGTTTTCTACTTAACGAAATTTTCTGCAGAACTTTGACTTTGAACACCATGTAAATTAATCTCCATATTACGAAAAATATATTCTATATAACGAAGTTTATTCCACTTTTGTACGTGTACATAATTCAAACTAAGCGATTGCTGTTCAAAGGATATGCAAATTTATTTCAGCGGATTCGATTGTATGAAAATGAACACATTTAAATAATTTCCATTCTGCTTGGTGCTAAATAAAACAATTTTTTTCACACTAAGGAAAACACTTGTTATCACTATTCTCCCATTCTGAGACTCCAGCGCTGACAGTTGGGGGAAGTCAAAATCCCCTTTTTACCTTCAATGATATAGAAGATGAGGTGTCGCAATTGCGTCAGATGCATTGAAACAAAAAATATCTATTAGAGTCGGACAGGTACCATTCTAATCTTCCATTGCTGATAGACAATTGCTTTGTACATCCAAAAGAACGTGCTTCAAAATACAAATCGAAGAACATCAAAGTTATTTTTGTTCCTGCCAATACAGCTAAACTTCAATCATTAGTCTAAGGAAAAATAAAAAATCTTGCATTATCGAATACATTATCGAAAAAGACAGAAAAAATCCGATGTAGTGAAAACATTAGTTTGAGATTCTGTGTATCAGAGCTGATGAAAGCTTGGGAATGTGACGTGATTTTATCGACCATACACAACTGTTTTGTAAAAGACGGCTTCATAATTAAAACTGAATCAAATGCTTCTGAATCCAATACCTGTTTGTCATATCTCAAGAAAAAATTTCATGAATTTAAGTTGATTTCTATTTAACGAATTTTCTTCATAACGAAGTTTTTAAGTGTAACGATGAGACTTCGTTAAATGGAAGTTCCACTGTATTAGTTGTTGATGATGTATCCGCTTTCATGGAAATGCATTTATTTGTGATAGTAATTTTCGAAAATATATCATTTAAAAGTATGACTTAAAGCAAAATTTACGTTATAATGATAGTTTTTAATATTTATTCATAAAATATCTTTAAGAATTTTTCACAAGTAAGAAAAATCATGTCCTAAGCATATATTATGAAACAATTTCCAATACTTCCGGAGTACTGTAATTCAAAAGAAGATACCGTAAGTAAACAACACATAAAATATTCGAAAATCCAATTTGAACAATTACCGTTTATAGTCGGAAAAGTACTCCAATTCTTTCGAGCAGCCCTGTATAAGATCAATAGATTTGTATATATATTTCATAATTCAGTTCAGTAAGAAAACATGTAACACTTTTGAAAAATCCCTTATATAGCAATTTCGCCAAGAGACGGAAATGTACTCTTAATTTTTTTTACAACCCTGTATGTTATGTACAGATTTTTATATATAATACTCACATATTAAGCTAAAATTTAACTATGGTAAAAAACGCAGAACAGTAGCAAAAAGGCATTTCCATCATTTACCAACCATAGATGGTAATGCATGCAGTTCTTTGTGTTGCCCTGTATATGAATGTATTTATATAGTTATGAGTAGAGATCATATATATATGTTATTTTATTCAACATTTATAATTCCTTAATATTTTCTAAAAGTTAATTTATATCTTTATTTAAATACTATATATTCTAAATTAGAGTCCTAACTATCCCATGCTATATGCTATTTAATCATGTATATGTATTCGTTCATTCATACCGCATCTTTCATTTACCGCACAAAAGTTATTTCCTTTCCAAATTTAAATATAACTATTATTTTAACATGTACATTGATATTTTATGATATTCTTTTAACGGCAATCTCCGGTCTGTAAATCTATTAAAGATTATAGATGTTTTACATTTGCTCTGCTCTTTGTATCTAAACTTCAATTGTCCTTTGAAACTAAAATGTAAACAGTGCATATTTGCCATCTGTCAGTCTTGCACTTCTTTCTAAAATCTATTCGCACGCTATATTACATTTGTACGGTTTTCATAACAATCCACAGGGTTGCCCTTCTAAATAATCCCATTTGGATAACGCGCCTCGTATTATATGCCTGCCTTGTATCTCCCACGCAAAATTAATATAGCTATCTACTAAACCGTCTTAAATTCCGAATGCCGATTGAATTGATACACATGTACATTTGGCAAAATTGATGATGAATGTTGGCGAACATTTGCATGGCAAAAATTGATCAGACTTTACTTAGCCACTGTACAGAAAAGTCGTATTAGAGTCGATGTCCGAATAAAATGAAAACCTTGCAAGCACCCATGGATTCTTTATTGATTTACATTACATCTACTGATTTTTACAGGAATCACGATCGCTCAGTTTTCTGGATAAACTAGAACACAGTGTAAACAACCCTCTATGTATTTATTACGGCCGTGCTATTCAGATTGATGCTTTTTCAGCCATGCATCCACATTTATCATCGTAAACGAAAGTCAAAATATCCGTACCCAGGCCACCAACTTCACCATAATAGTCTACAAATATCTTTTAGTGTACTAAATACAATTCATCTGGAAAATACATTACACAAGTAAAAACAATCATTAAGCAATTCACGCCTATAAACAAACGATTTTCCCCGCGACAAACGATTTTCCCTGTTTACCATTATGGACTGGAATTCTTTTGCTTTCATAATAACTAATAACTAAAATATCTTCTTAAAACACCATCAGAATTTTTAAAATGCGCTAGGCCTTTTGAAAGATCTCAGTATTTCTTCGTCAGGCGCAAAAAGACGTGCTTCTACTATGAAAGCAGCAGCAAGACAATAATAACTAAAATTATGAATTCTGAATTCTATTTTATATATTTCTGAAATATTTAAAAATAATAACTAATAACTAAACTTATTTTATTTTCTTTTACTTTCGATTTTTTTGTGTAGCCCTGTATATGAGCTATAGAATTAATCCACATAATTCCGTATGCAAAATTTTAGTTAAACTTAAAAACAGTTAAAATCGAATGTGCAGCAATTATCGTTCACAGACAATGCTGTAACTGAATTATTTTGTGTGTAAATGTAAATGAACTATAAATACTACGCACTCTATAATCTACAGTATGAATCTTTTAATGCACTTCAGTAATGTGTATAAATATCATTTTATTTGAAATAGTGTAACATCATTAAAATACGCGGCAAACGATTTTCCCCGTAGACCATTATGGACTGGAGTTATTTTGTGTGACTCTATAAATGAATGATGAATATCCTGCATTCCATATTCTACATAAAACATGTTTTACTGCACCTCATAAATGCATATCAATTTGATCATGTCTGAAATAGTGTAACATCATTAAAATGTACTGGAAACGATTTTTCCCCGTAGCCCAAAATGTAACGGAATTCATTTCAGTGTCTCTGTAAAGGAACTAACTATAGATGTTACATATTTCGTTTTCAATAGAGACCATGCCATGGTAAATGTTAATTACATATATCAATAACGTAGAAATCGATATAGATTTACGAGAGTTAGAGCACGGACAGACGGGCAGACAAACCGAATTCACAAATGTTTTTCAACTATATTGAAAAATGTAAAAAATAGCTTTTTGATAAATTTTGTTTTAATATCAGTACCATCAGAATAAGAAGCATTAGAAATGCCGTCTTTTTTAACACTTTCCAGCATAGTTGAAAAGTGTTTATGAATTCGGTTTGTCTGTCTGTCTGTCCGTGCTCTAACTCGGGTAAATATATATGTATAGTCATGCAACTGATATACGTTATTGATGTTTACTATGGCATGTTCGGTACCGAAAATGAAGTGTGTAGACCTTATAGTTTTTTAAAAGGGACACTCAAAAGAATTACGTTACATTACGGCCTATGGGGAAAAAGCATTTTTCCTTTATTTTAATGATGTTACACAATTTTAAACATGGAGTAAAATCGTTTGCAGTTTATTTTAATAATGTTTCGCTATTTCAAACATATTGAAATTGATATATATCACTAAGGTGCATTACAATAAGCTTACTACAGAATATTGTGTGTATGGCATTCATCGTTGATACAGAAAAGAATTCGGTACTGTCTGGTAACAATAATTACTGGAAGTGCGTTTTCAGGTAAGCATTCAATTTATATATTTTTTTCTGTACCTGCGCATTATAATGTGAACCTGGATAATTAAAGTATTTTAATATATTCTTACTAGAGTCGACTTGCAAAGTGCGGCCATTTTTTCTTCTGAATTTTGGATTACCCGATTATTTTTAAAAATATATTCTTCTATCATGTCAAGCGAACTCCTTTACAGTACGGGTGGTTAATTACTCGTGGAATCTCACGTTCTAAATTATACTGCTACTAATTTAAATTATATAAAGAAGAAATGGGATTTTTTTAATATTAGTACCTTATATTTTATTTAGTACTTACTTATATTTGCAGAAAAATGAGTCAATAATTATATTATAAAAATAATAAAACTCTAAGAAACTTCCAGAAATGGTCAATTAATGGAACACTTTCCCTAGATAACCTTAATTTTTATACTATATTTATTTTCTGTTTTCACACGACTAGAAACATTTAAAGAATGTCCATATCTGTATGATTTTGAGTAATATAAAATTATATGAATATAAAACGATTCAAATTCAACTCTTTTTACATGGTAATAAAATCTAAAATATTTCATAAATTTCATAAAATATTTCATAAACGAAATGTTTATTTTTTTTCCGATAGTGTCTCTCATGTCAAACTGTATAATTTTTTCCCTTTTTTTCTTTAAAGTTATATCATGTCAAAAAGAATAGCATAACACGAAACATTACACTTTCCCAATAACTTTTTTTCAGACATAAATAAGTTTTCCTGCAAATAAAGTTCATGGCTTCAATTTCATTTAATAAATTATAGAAAGTGTAAATAAGAAATATAATTTACCGTTCATAAAAAGAGTTACTATTTTGCATGTCATACAGATAGTAGCATTTTTTTCACACAATTGTATATAATCTATTATTTTTTTTTACAAAAATTGTGTTATGAATAGTCCCAGGAGTTTTTTGTTCTTCCTCTTCCTATTCACTTCCCCTAAATATTGTCAGATATTTTCGTTACTTAAAACAAGAAATAAAAATCATGCGTCACTTATTGATTATGAAACACTTTCAAACACTTCCAAAATATTGGAATTAAACAAAACTTCACTGTTTAATAAGGTAAAAGAAGACATATAAATAAATAATTTAGAAAAGTAATAACACAGTTCAACATCCAATTTCAGCAATTAACGCCCATAGTCGATAAAGTATTTAAATTCTTATCAGCAGCCCTGCGTATGAGATCTATATATTGGTATACATACCACATGGTTTTCTAAAATATAATTCAGGTTGAAAACCCATAACACATTTGAAAATGTACTTTAATCAATTACGCCTACAGTAGATAATTTTATTTTTTTACATTACTTACATTTTTATTATATGATATACAGATTTTTATACATATCACATATTAAGATAAAATTTAATTTAGTTAGGAAACGCATTACACAATTAAAAACGCATTTCTAGCTTTACCGTCCATAGACAGCAGTAAACCCACTTTTTGTGGAGCCCTGTATATGAATTTATTTATATTCTACACTAAAAATATATTAACCTGGAAACTAAAGAAAAAGAAACTATTACGAATTCGCGTCCATAGACAGTAATGTATACAAACTATAGAATTTATACACACCACGTTTGTACTAAAATTTGGATAAGTTTAAAAAAGTAAACCACATGTAAAAACGCACTTCGAGCGATTACCGCTGATAGCCTGTACTGTAACCAAAATCTCCCGAAATTTAAAAAAATCGCCCCAAAGAACTTTTTTTTTTCTCAAGTCGTGAACAAAGCAACTTCATCTACCATTGGAGGGCGATATCTCCCACTTTTGAAATAGCTAAAATAAAGGGAGAATAAAGTAACCATACATTCCTACATTAATTAAGCACAATGGTAAACATATAGCAGAGCTTTCAAAAAATTCATTGAATATTATTAATTTCCGATGACTTCCAAATAGGATGCTCAGACAAAGCATAAACATTTTAGCTCGCATTCAGCATCTCCTCCAAATGTGGGGAAAGCACGGAAACTTCTGTCGGAAGCTCAGGTGGCTCCATTAATTTGGTTGGACTCCAGCTGCGATAAGATCGAATAAGGTTTAGGAGAAACACCACTTTCGAAATATTTTGCTTTCGCTTAAAATACTCTTTACACACTAAAAAATCATAATTTATTTGCTAGAAATCAATATCGACTGTTAAAGGCAATTTTGGATTTATAGAAGTACATATAGACACAGTGAGTAAGCAGCAACCAAATATTTAGGCGCGTTTATTTTCTGAAAAGCATTTTTAAAAAAGGTGGACTCTCTAGATCCGCCAAATTTTAATTTGTAAAACTGGCTTGATCTTTTTTTAAAAATTGATCATCACAAATTTTCATTTTGAAATATGTAAAATTTTTTCGATATATTGATGTCTACTCTTTCTATGTAACTTTAAGTAAAATTTTTTTTAATTCAAAAAATTACATATCTGTAAAAGTTGTCGTTTTGAATAAACAAGTGGGTAAGTGTGATCGAAGATCGCTCAAAGGGTTTCGTTTAATATTCCTTTCAAAACACTTTATCCTTTCTTTAATAAATTCAAACAAATTTCATTTAGCAAAAAAAAAAGTCATGTTTTTTATAAAGTAAAAATTTACCGGTCTATTTTTTTGTTTTTTTTCGAATATCTAAACCATTCCGATAGCGGTCTAAGCCCGCTATTATTCTCCCACTGTAATATCTGTCATGCGGACTAAATGCGATATTTAAAAAAAATAATTTCAAAATTAAACATGTTGTACACCTTCAAAATGTTAAAATATGCGAATATTTCCATAATCGGATTTTTATCATGATTCAATATGTTTATCAAACTCATATATTTACTATTCTCTATTACTCATATTAATACACGCTTTGTATTATTCTGAAACATTTGAAAAATTCGTTAAACTTTCGATATGACATCAGATTTTCTTTTTAATTCTCAAATGACGTGATATTAATCTGCATTGTGCACATACACATACTCATACCCCTTGTATTATTGAGAAATCTTTCTGTTTTATGTTTTATTACCACTATGACGTCAATCAATTTTATTTCATATTAATCTTTTTTTCAATTGGTGAAACTTTTTATTTCATTTTTCACGTAGAAATCGTCTGATAGAAAAATAATTATTGTAGAAAGATTTTCATTGTTGATTTTTAATTTTTGGCATCGACTATAACGAAAAAAGTTTTAATTTAATAGGAAAAGGCTGTTAGAATTTTGGTTTTTTATCTCTATTTATTAAAATAATACGAATTTTTCAAATTTTAATATTTTCAGCTCTTCACAGCTGATATTATGATTTATACACAAAGTTTCAACTCTGTAAGTTACATAGTTTTCGAAAATGGCTCTGTGACACACAGACAACGGAGCGGGAGCAATAGGGTTTCGTGAGATGAACGAAACCCTAAAAATGGAGCAGAAAACGAAATAAAACATCCGCTTTAAGACAACAGTCGCTTATAACTTAAGATATTTAATTCACTTTTCCGATATATTTCGTATATCATCGTCGTCATTTATCGTAAAAAAAAAAAAAAAAAAAAAAAAAAAAACTATTCGATTACAAATCAATTAAAAAAAAAAAAATAACCGGAAGTATCATGCTTTCATGTTTTAAAAAAGAGTCAGAAAGTTTCGCATTGTTGAACGGGGAAAACGATCTTTTTTGAGAACCGCATAAACTGTAAATGGATCCAAACGTATTTACATTAAATGTAAAAATATCTATTGCTCTCTTCATTTCCATCTTTCTATTAATATCTCTTAAATGAAAAAAAAATGGAGTACGCCAGGTTCATATAATTCTTAAAGTATTATGCGAGACATACAAGCTTAAGACACACAGGTGATATTTAGAGAAAAAAGACGTCTGTCGCTTATATTAAAATACAATTTATCTTATATTATGTGTAAACAATTTATTTTGACAATTATATTTTTTATTTAATAGCACAATTTATACAGTTATCATTATTTTTTAGTTTTTCTTAATTTTGCCCTTAAAAATAGAAAAAGGAATCATAAATACTTAAGCAATCAAGAAAAAAATATTACCCCTTGCATGTAAACAATGAAGTTAAAATATAACAAATAGAAATACAATTTAAGAATTGTTATGAACATAATCTAAATCTGTATTTTTTATGTTCAATAGTTACTCATGTGATACGATTTATAAAAATAACTAATAAAAATTTTATGTAAATATCAGATGTTTGGAATAAAAATAATACAATGATAAGTCTAAAAATAATTTAGATGAAGCTGTAAAAACACTGCGTAGGCAGACAGGGTACTTTAATATGTAAAAAAACAGGAGATTGTATTTTTGACTATCATAAAGTATATTTTAATGTAAAAAAAAAAGAAAAAAAGAAATTTCATTATATAAAAACATGAAAATCATGTAAAGAATATTTAAATCGTATAAAACTAGTCGTTGGGGGCCACCGTAATACTTACCCATCATGGATATGCATAATGTAAAATATTAAAATAAAAATGTGTAAACTACTTATAAAATGCATTGCAATTCAAATAAAATCGTGGATTGATGACGTCATAAACTTTAAAGGCTCGATTACTGAATTGCTTGAAAGAGGTTTTTCCTTATAACTCCAAAAATAATAATCCTATTAACTAGCGGTTTATTGCATCTGATTAGGCGTCAAATTTCCAATTAAAATATAGCTTTGAAGTGAAATTTGGATGAAATACAGGGTCATGAAAAATCGAAGAGTGTGGAAAATAGGATTCCAAATATCTCGGCAACTCATTATCCGATCGACTTCATGCTTTATGCAAAATTTATGTTTTTTTATTGTCTTTTATGTTCATTTCTTAAAATAAACAATTTCGAAAATTTTTATATACCTTTTATCAGAACGAATATTTCGAGAGTCCGAAAAAAATTGTTCCGGTTAATCGACGTTATTTAAATGAAATAGGCTTCTTCCCATTATTACATACTAAGTACATACCAAATTGCAAGTCTCTATCTCAATTTTTTCGGGAGATAGAGCGTTTACAGACACACAGACATCCAGATACACAGACACACAGACGGACGGCAAATTTTTTTTTCTAAAAATATGTTTTTCGGAATCTCCAGTATCTGAAACGTGTAAATCCGCAAAAAAAAAATTTCGATTTTCAAAACGATTACAAGACTTACCCTATACTACGTATGATGGGTAAGTAAAATGAAAAGTAGTGATTTTGATATATTCCAATTTATATAGAATTTCCTTAGCATTTGTATAGCAGCATATACTATTACATCGGGTTTTTTCAGTGTTTCTATTGATATTGAATATTTAAATACGGTAATGCATGAGAAAAGTAAAACTTACACTGTAAAAATAATCTGAAATACACGGGTATTTTTTCCCTGAATTTCACAGAAAAATCACTTTTGCCGACAAACGGGTATTTTCTGTTAAAAAACAGAAATTTTCAACATATTTACTAAAACAACTGAACGGACGGAGACGGAAGGGGACAACGGAGATATTCCGTTTAATCATCTTTACAATGTTTAAAAAACTGACATCAGAATGCTGCACAGAAATGAAAAAACTCAACTAAGGAATCCTCGCTCTTTTGGGAGATTTGTATCGTGCTGCTGCATTGCAACTGTATTGCTTTTTGTCATCAGGATCACAGGTTTCATTCTTTGATTGTGACCCGCACAATCTGGTAAAGACAAGTATGTTGTATGTTCCCCCGTTCACCACATAGATTCCCTTAAGATCAGAAGTAAGTCTTTGGTTTTTATTTTTTTAAATCATAGTTTTAAACTGAATATAAGTGATATACCAATTTTATAACAGAAAGTTACCGCTTCTTCCAACGGATTTTTTCCTTCTTTTATCTACCAAAACGGAAAATCTACTAACAAAACGGAAAAATTCCGGTAAATTTGTTGCCCATAGTTTTACCGTGAATTCACGGATTTATTTTTAACAATGTACACTGTAACAACAACAAAAAAAAAAGTTTTGAAATCTACGAAAACATAATATAACTACATACGAAAATATACAAATATATCTCTTTCGAGTTACCGACGACGATTTCGGAAAGCGTTCTTTATCTTTAGAAACCTCAGAAATCGATCTATTTTATGGATTTAAAGAAGCATTCTTAGAGACAAAGTTTCTTTTGCACCGAAAATGTTTTGTAGTGTATCATTTATCAAAACGGCATATGGTTTTTGATGCTAACAATTCTCAATTAAACATTTACAGCTGCATAACCGGAATTTATACATGCAAGACTAACAAAATAATATTAATTTTAAAGTTAATGATAATGCTCTTTATGCCTCATGTTTGTCTGCAAAACATATTTGTTGAACATGAAGTTGTTTACTATGATCCGAATTGAGAAAACTGATTAATACACTATAGAAACTACTCGGAAAATCGCTTTCAAAAATTAGTGTTAGAAAAAGAACTTTATAAATGCTTTTTTAAATCTAAAAAATATTTTTTTTCTGAGGTTTCTAAAGATAAATAATGCTTCTCGGAATCGTGGATAATTCGGAAAAGGTTATTATATATTTTCAATTGTGGTCATATTATAGTTTGTTAGATCCAGAAACATTTGTCATTTTGTACTGTGTATAGTGATAAATAAAAATATGTATTAAAACATGTATTCAATTATTAATGTCTGTATGTATAATATTTATTCTTCATATTACCAATTTTTACACTCAGACATTACCTAAAAACACATGGTTAAAAGTTCATTATAAAATTATTTATTTATTTTATTTAGCTTAGTTAACTTCCATCCTACTTCCTTAAAAACAGTCCTTCATTATTAAAAATGTTAAAAAGTTTCACATAAAACTGTCACTATTATACATAAGCGCTTTCACTCCAGCTAGAGCATCCTCAGTTTCAGTTGTAACCCTCAAGCGAAGAGGCGAATGCTTGAGGGTTACAACTGAGGATGCTGTAGCCGGAATGAAAGCGCTTTTGTATAATGGTGACAGTTTTATGTGAAACTTTTTAACATTTTACTTACCCATCATACGTAGTATAGGGTGAGTCTTGTAATCGTTTTGAAAATAGAAAAAACATTTGACGGATTTACGCGTTTCAGACACTGAAGATTCCGAAAAACATATTTTTAGAAAAATAAATTTTCCGTCTGCTGTCTAAGTGTCTGTAAATGCTCTATCTCCCGAACTAATTCAGATAGAGACTTGAAATTTGGTACGTACTTAGTATGTAACAATGGGAAGAAGCTTATTGAATTTTAGTAACCTCGATTATTCGAAACTAATTTTTCGGACTTTCGAAACATTCGTTCTCATAAAATGTATATAAAATTTTTTCGAAATTGTTTGTTTTAAGGAGTGAATATAAAAGACAATAAAATAAACATAAATTTTGCATAAAGAATCACGTCGATTGGATAATCAGTTGCCGAGATATCTGTAATCCTATTATCCACGCTCTTCGATTTTTCATGACCCTGTATTTCATTCAAATTTCAATTTAAAGATATATTTTTATTGGAAATGGGACGCTTAATCGGCCGCACTAAACCGTTAGTAAATATGATTATCAATTTTGTAGTTATTAGGATGTTTCTTTTAAGCAATTCCCTAACAGAGCATTTAAAGTTTATGAGGTCATCAAGCCACGATTTTATTCGAATTGCAATGCATTTTATAAATAGTTTACACATGTTTTATTTTCATATTTTATATTATGCATATCCATGATGGGTAAGTATTACCGTGGCCCCCAACGACTGGTTTAATAATGAAGGACTGTTTTTATAGAACTTTTAACCATGTTTTTTTTTTTTTTTAAAGTAATATCTGAGTGTAAAAACTGGTAATATGAAGAAGAATAAATATTAAAAATACGTATTTTCTTTTAATTATTATTTTTTGGTTTAAATTAGGAGCTTAACTACTTGAAATATGTAGGCTCAAAATAAGTATATGATATTAATTTAACTCTGACGTTTGAATGACCTACAAAAAGCTAAAAATCGTTCGCAAAACATTTGTTTTATAAAATTCTGGAGGATGAATGCCACGAGATAAAAATAATATAGCGCAAAACAATTTCTATCTGTAAAGTGTCTTTTATGTAAAACATCGATTAATTTTTTTTATTTAATGTAATTTTGTAATATTTTCCATTCGATTGTCTTTTTTGTAAATTTGAATATATTTTCTAGATTTCCTAGTATAAAATTATTTTGAAATTTAAAAGTTTTATTGAGTAGTAAATGAATGTTTTAAAATTACCTAAATGTACAGAAAGTATGGATTATAAGGATTTTAGTTTCAAATGGTTATTTCTATCGCTATTAGTATGTAATATGCATGTTGTAGGGGTGATGATAATTTCTGGATTAAAATACTTGGAATATAGTCCAACATTACTTTTAAAGTAATAAGAATAACAAACATTTAATAAAACTAGGGGATTCAAACGGGCTTCCCGGTTTACAGAATACCAGTGGATTCGTGCGCGGATTTCGCATTGCAGTCTAATAATTTTTTAGCAATATCTAATATTTTTTAAATGCAGATTTAAATTTCTAAAGAAAAATTAAGGATTAAAAAGTCTGCAAACAACATTAGTCAAGCCAGAATATCATATCATTTATTCCACCAAAGTTACACTAAAAACTGATCGAAGATAGCAAAAGGCATGCGCTGGAAAAAAAATAACAATCGTAATAACAATAATAACAATAATAATCGTATTTTAACTGCATTAGAGAATGATGTCATCCGCTCTGTTAAAAATAATGGACAAAGAAAATAAATTGAATACATACAAAATACAATTTAATTTAATATAACAAAGCATACATTTTAGGCTACACGTGAAATACCACTGCTTCGATTGATCGATAGTGTCTTTTTCTTCTAAATCTGGCGAAACTAGTTTTGCCTCAATTTTGAAGTCCAGGTTCCATATTTTTGAGTCGTCTTTTATTCTTTAGGCCTCTTGCTTCGTTGTATCTTGATTTATACCTAAAACAAAAACAAAAAATTAAAAATTAAAAAAATATATAAAAATCCATAAAAATGTATCATATTTTTTGTTATAACTTGAAAAAGATTTTTTTTTTCAGGTGTTGTTTGTGGAGAAGTTAATTTCCTTTATTTAAAAAATATATATAAACAAGTAAATAATTAATTTGTTCAAAAGTTATTGAGGCAAAACCTCTGAAAAACAGTGTTTCGAGATAATTAAATAGTAAGTATTGTACTTCGCAATTTATCGACAGTCTGTTCGGCTCAACGTTCCGACCATATTTTTAAGAATTTTCCGATCGGAAAAAACTGCACGACATTCATAAAAGTTCAAATATTATAAAAAACAAAACAAAACCAAAACCAATAATAATAAGTACGTCTTTTTGTCATTTCAAAATTTTCTGGTCCATTAATTGATCAACTGCTGGTGCAGCCACCCTACTACAATACCAGAATTACAATAATTGTAACTAAAGAATAATTGTAAGTCGCTTGACGGAGATTTGTGATAAAACATTTGATACACTTATATTTTTTACTCTTACATTTATGTTAATAAATGAATAAATAAAGACAAGGATTTTCTTTTAAGCACTTATATTTTAATATACACAAGAATTATATTGATGCTCGTGGGCTGATTTTGGAAAGCGGTCCGTAGTATGGATAGTACCTTTCAAGACGTACAGATTGTTTTTAACACTTTCCAACGTAGTTGAAGAGTGTTTATGAATTCGGTTTGTCTGTCTGTCTGTCGTCCCTCCGTGCTCTAACTCGGGTAAATATACCCGTATTGTCTTGAAATTGATATATGTTATTGGGGTTTACCATGGCATGTTTGGTATTGAAAATGAGGTGTGTAGCATTTATGGTTTTTTTTACAGGGACACTCAAAAGAATTCCGTTACAATACGGTTGATGGGGAAAAATCGTTTACGGCGAATTTTAACGATGTTACACTATCTTAAACGTACATATTCAGATTGATACATATCACTGAGGTGCACTGAAAGGCGCTTTCTGTAGAATATGGTGTGTTTAGAATGTATCGTTAATTTACAAAAACACACAAAATAATTCGTTATATTACGGTTTATGGGGAAAAATCCTTTGCTGCGTATTTGGACGATGTTTCACTATTTTAAACGTATTGAAATTGACACATATCCCTCAGATGCACTACAAGGTGCTTACTGTAAAATATGGTATGCATAGAATGTATCGTTCATTTACAGGGAAACTCAAAATTATTTGGTTACAGTACTGTATGAACAATAAATGTCGGTAGCTCGTTTTTGTTGTGGTACGCTTTTTTAAAAGGAATAAATTTTTTGTTTATTAATTGGTGCATATAAATTCTATAGATCATATATGGGGCTGCACAAAATATTTCACGTACATTTCCGTTTATTGATGGAAATTGCTGAAGGGGTATTTTCAGTTGCTCTATGCATTTCCTAACTGAAGTAAATTTTAGCATACGTATAGCATACCTACAAATTTATAGATCATATACAGGGCTGCACAAAAGAAATCAGATATTTTGTTTGACTAATGGTAGTAATTTCTGAAATTGGGTTTTTAAATGTGTTATGCGTTTTATAAATTGTTTACTTAGTAAACTGTGAAGTTTTGTTACAGTATTCCAAATGTGTTTGGAAAGTAAAATAAGTTGAAACTGGTGTGAAACACTAAGAACTAAAATAACTTCTTAAAACCCCATCAAAAACTTTAAAATGCGCTAGGCCTTTCGAAAGATCTGAGTCTTTCTTCGTCAGGTGCAAAAAGACGTGCGTCTACTATGAAAGCAGCAGCAAGACTGAAATGAGAGGAAACAAGCTGAAGCAACAGTATTGTACAGATTCTGTATTGTTTTGATTTTACTCTTCTGTGATTGGCTGTTGTCTTCTATTTTCCTATTGGCTGTTGATTTCTACTTTCCTATTGTCTGTTGTTTATTTTAAAGTTTTTGATGGTGTTTTAAGAAGTTATTTTAGTTCTTAGTGTTGGAAAGTATTTCATAATCTATGCTTGACGCATGATTTTCCGTTTTTGGTTAGGTATTATTTATGTTACAGATTGTAAATCTAGTTTAATTTTTCAAATACAAAAAAGAAAAATCTGAAAACATTTAAACGATTGGAAAGTAATAGCAATAAAAGTAAAAATGTCCTTTAAGATTTAAATAATATTACTTTCCTGATAACACGAATGTAATAGCTTCAAGAATGCTGTATTTATGAAACAAATGTACATTCATAGAATGCGATTCATTTATACGATAATAAACTAGTCGGATGTATCAATCCAAATTTTCTTCTATCTCACACAGGTTTTGCATACACTTAAAATAATAAGCACCAATTTATATCAAGGTCTAACTGCATCTAAAGTTTCATTAAATTCGGTCCATTAGTTCTTGAGATATGACTATCGCTAAAATTGTGTAAATCCTGCAAAATGCAGCATAGCAGCGCCACCTGTTGAGCGATTTAGACCAAAATCTAATCAAAAAACATGTCAACGTTTAACTGAATCTGAAATTGGATGAAAATCCATGCATTAGTTCTTGAGATAGAGTTATCGTGTTATCAGTGAAAAAATAGCATAGCAGCGCCACCTGTTGGGCTATTTACATCAAAACATAAAAAGCATCTATTTATGTCAAGGTCTAACAGAATATGAAGTTTTATGAAATTTCGTGCATTGTTCTTGAGATATAGCTATCGTAAAAATCATGAAAAAGTGGTATAGAGGCGCCACCTGTTGGGATATCTACAGCAAAACTTAATCAGCGTCTATTTATGTCAAGGTCTAACTGAATTTGAAGTTTGTTGAAAATGTGTGCTTTAGTTCTTGAGATAGAGCTATTGTGGAAATCGCTAAAAATGCTGTATAGCAGCGCCACCTGTAAGACGATTTTCACCAAAAACTATTTAGCACCAATATATATCAGGCACTAACTGAATATAAAGTTTTATTAAATTTCGTGCATTAGTTCTTGAGATAGAGCTTCCACAACATTTTTGTCACATACAGACAGAGCCACAGACTCACAGACAGACATTTTCTAAAAGCAGTCAAATCGTGTTCAGGACCTTCTAAAACGTGTAAATCCGTCGAAAACCGGAAGTCGAGAATTTTCATGAATGCAATACTTTCTTATTGTAAAGATAGGAGAAAATAAAAAAGCACAACGCTGGATAAATCTTACTGACAAACAAATGTTCATGTCTCCCTTTTTACAATAGTGACTTTCATACATTTCAAAATATTTGATGCAATATTTCTTTTTGATCAAAACAAATTGTATCATGCTAAATAAAATAGAATAACCAAAAACCTTACATTTTCGATAGTCTTTTGTGTTGTACGAAAATGCCTTCATTCAAAGAAAATAAAAACCGAAAATTCCAACTTTTTCGTTAAAGGAAGTGAAAACAATTTAACATATAGTGCACCTTTTAGAAGAAGTGAAATTATTTAAACATGTCCTTTTTATAGTGTTTGTTCAAGTAAACTGAATACACAGAATGTTTGAATGCACAGAATTGAATAGTTTGATCTAAATTTAATATACTATGATCTTGTTGAGGAGTTTTATTATTATTTAAAAAAAAAATCATTATTTTGCTTTTTTTACTATGTATCGTATTTGTAATTGCATTATTTTTTATACTGTAGTTTAAGAATTACTTTCATAAAATACCTTGAAAATCACTAAATATTATTAAATTAGTAAAGTAAAGTATAGATGAAATAGAGAAAAATCAAACAATAGTCATAAATCCATTTTCAAGAAAAAGTCACAGATTTAAGCTGTTTGAATCTAAATTCTTTGTTTATGATTTTCTTTGCTTCCATTTTAGTTGTATTTTCTTGGGAATCCGCACACATATTTATTTTTATACGATCTTGAAAAATTGCAATGCAAACGCTTATTTTTATGTCGGTCATTGATTCGCCATGTCGCATTTACTCTAAATAAAAACGCTTTCTGCTTTATTTCGAAAAAAAGGGGGGCGGGAGGTAGGGCTAGATATGGGTTCAAATATGTTCTAAAACTGCTTAAATATTGGGACATGAATTCGGAATTTTGAGTGCTATTGCAACAAAAACAATTAATATAATGATATCAAAATTGTCTGTTAACGAGAATAACATTGTTCATCAGGAATTTCTTAAATAATAGCTGAATTGCTGTAGTTAACATAAAGGAAATGGATGAAGAGTTTTTCCATTTTTAATCGAAATTCTAAAGTCCTTATTAAGTAATTAGTAAATTATCCTTACTGCCAGCAGTTACTACTAGAAATAAATTTATATAATTTTTAAAACTGACTGAAATTAAGATGAGTTAAAATATTGCTCTCAGATTACAGCCCCAATATTTAACTAAAATCATTTAAAAATTTCAAACAAAAAGATTATAAACAATACTTATAAATATTTTTATTTCAATACGTCAAAACATTACATACGATAGTATCTAATAAAATTTCAATTAACTATTTATATGAATTACAGCTTTCAATTGTGTTTATTTCATATGTAAAACTAAAAGTTCTAAGGTAGGTGAACCAAAGGTGGTCATCGTTAAGCTTTGAGGATTTTTTATAATTTTGTGCTTGGGTGTGTGTGTCTGAATTTTTGTTTGTAAAATTTTACACTTATCTCTAACACATCACGTATACTTTTCTTTGTAAAATAAAATTGAATTACCTTTATAATACAATTTCAAAGTTTATCTTGTGGGCTACCATTTTGTTCCAAAGGTGGCTCATATATTGAATTTACTTTTTAAATGTGAAAAAATACCCGGCAACTATTTTGCTAACTTTTTATGTTCTGATTATCCTTTTTTTTCTTTTGGTATATTTCGAGTTTTCCTTCTCAAGCTTCTTATCTTATGACATGAAAAGAATTTGAAGCACTTTTCGTGCAAGGTAGTTCAAGGATTTTCTTCTGCGAGTTACTGACTTTTTTTGAGTGATCTCTGGTGTTAACAATAAATGGTAATAAGCTTTTTCAGTTATTTATGTAGAAATTTTAAAAATCACCCATACTACACTGATTTCCACATTTGTTTTCTAAGGTGGCCACCTTGGGAACGTGCGTATGTTTGTCATTTGCACGACGTGAAAGTATTAATCTGATAAGTTTCTTAGAAATGAAGTAAATGTAGTTAAAGAGAAATAAATCAGCTTTCAGAAAACGTATCATAACTCAAAGTTCTAAGGATTTAAATACATGTAAATTAAAATATTTTCTTACCTAAAAATTAGAACGACTCCTCCTCAAAAAAGAAATCACTGGATAAAATAGCGGAGGATCAAGGTAATCTCTTTAAATTCAGCCACGTGCACTACAGATACATGATTGACAATGCAGTAGAAGCGTTTTGTGATTAAAAATTAAATTAATTCAGCTTTTGAGGGGTGAGCTACCTTAGGAGTACTGACCACCTTTGGCTCACTCACCTTATTAAAAATGTATTTCATTTTTTATGTCTATGTAATGTTTAACAAGATATATAGGAATTTTTTCTCTTCCAGTTATATTAAAAGAGCTTTTTAATATAACTGGAAACATATATTTTTTAATTAAATTCAAACAGTCGTGTTCAGTTTGTCATGTAAGGAATGTAATTTAGTTAAACTCGTTCTTACGTGGTCGGAATTGTTTTCCACTATAATGATATGGGATTAAATTGTCTGGCAAATAAATATACGCATGATAAAATGTATTATTAAATAAAATATTTTGAAATAATAATTCTTTGATTGAAAGATTTAGACAAATATAAAAAGGAATAGCAAACGATGTTACATAAACAACCATATGTTACATACTGTATAAATGTCCCTAAATGCATTTTCCATAACAGTTCATTCAATGTATCAATAACGTTATGATAATATATATGATTGTTTATACGAAAATTTACAATTTTGTCATTTTTTTATTTTTAAAAAGAAATTCGGAATAAAGTATAACAATTTATTATTTATACAGCAAATTGTAGCATAAAGAAATAAATTAAAGGATGTACATCTTCCCTGACGACAATGGACATACGTAATATCAGATTTGTTAGGTATTATTATACGGATTAATGAAACACAATATGTGTTTCGTATCCTTTCTTCGTCAGGAAAGCTAAACAAAATAAATTTTGTTATGTGCTCTGGTATCCTGCTACAGGTACCTGAAACACTGGATAGAAGTTTTGTTCCAATGCATGCATAGCATTTCATTAACCCTTTTCACTCATATATATTTTGTTTAACTCAGTTTCCCAATACACTCTTAATAATTTCTGTAAAAAATTACCCTTTTTTTATGATTGACAGGAAAAGGGCAAAACTGCATGCACTATTTTTGTAGATAAAACTTTACCTTATTTAATTACCAAAATTTTGCTTTTAAATGAGGCAAGTTTTCTATTAAAATATAAATGGAAACAATAATGTATAGAAGTTGGCAGCTATGGTTATAGACGATAAAAGTTTGTGTTGAGTGATCCCCGACATGCGAGACTATTGCGATATTTACATAATCAGGGCTTCCCGCCGTTCGAGAGCTGTGAGTTAAGTTGTACTGTGTTATTCTACAACAAATTTTTCTCTTCTATTAATTGGCATCCGTATTTTCTGGCATTTTGAGTCATATGTTAGAAATATCTACATTCAGAGACAATTGTCGTTCGAGGGCATAGTGGTCATTTACAGCATTTCTTGTGATCCCATCACATATCATAGAAATCAATGACAGTCTGTTGAAAAATCGCTACAATATCTTTATCAACTGTTAAAGCTGTGAACGAAAATCTGGATTAGGCTTCATGTGATTTTCCTTGCATTTTTTTCATCGAATAGGAAGATAGTGACTATGGCATATGCATTTTGTGTATTACAAACAATTATTAATTAAGATTAAATCCAAAGATAAATTAGGTACTCTGTTAACAAAATCTTTGACCGCTTTGTTTGTGAATATTTTTTCAATTTATACTTATATTTATATATGGTAACGTATAAATATTTATAAAAATATTTACAAAATTTTTATTAAAAGAATGTAGATATATACAATGAAAAATTAAGCTTTCAATTTAAAGAAAATCTTTGACCGCTTTTTTTTTTAGCAATGTGATTTATTGTATGCATAGACGTGAATTCTACGCATAGACGTGAATACACGATGCGAGTTCGGAAAAAAATCCCAGTTGTAGCAGCGTGGCAGTGGTAAAAGTGAGCGGAGCACAGAAATCGCTATATCGGTGTGATATCTGATTCGGTAAGCATCCAGATGTGACAGTGTGAGATTCGTTCTTTCGCTCATTTGCTTGTTATAACCTCAAAACATGAGTGCTGCAATAAAAATTCTCGCCAAATGCGAGGTGCATGCTGTAAGGAGATTTCTTTGGGCACAAAACATTTCAGCAGCTGGTATTCATCGTCAATTCAACTCATCGTTGTCATTGACAACGCTTGTCCGCACAGTGCTTGAAAAACTCAAGAAATTTTGAATCATTTCAAATGGGACGTTTTTTATCATTTCCCTTACAGCCCGAACTGGGCGCCGATTGATTATCATCTCTTCACTCACATGGAGAAGTGGCTTTAGCAGCACTTCGTCGATGATGACAAACTAGAAAATGCCGTGAAAGGCTGGCTACGTACATAGGCGGCCGAATTTTATGAAGAAGTAATTTGTTAATTAGTGAAACGTTATGACAAATGCTTAAACTTAAATGGCTACTGTGTTAAAAGAATAGTGAAAGCTGCAGTTTTAAGATGCATATAATAAAATATGTTCTTCTACGCAAATTTTTATTTATAGTCAGAGGTTACTTTTCGAACTCTTCTCTTATAACCATTTATAGAAAGCAATTTTTATTTTTTTAAATGACTAAAATAAAAATACATTTAATAATCATATCTATATATGTCTAGTACGAATGTTAAATTGCCGTTTGTATGTAATATTGAAATCGCTTGTACAAAAATACTTCATTCACACCCTTTTCTTTTGTCAACAATGTTTCAAATGATCTATAACGAAAGTTGTAATCTTTCTTTAATCCAGATTATCTCGCAATAATTCTTTTACAGAGTATATTTTATACGATCCTTTTCAAAAGGTTACACTAAAATATAATAAGAAAACTGAAAGGAGAAATGTATGAAATAGTTTCACAGCAAATACTAGTAATGCAATTGAAATATAATAAAAAATCTTACTGGCTACAACAAAACTGTATATTTAAAGATTTAGCTTTTTTTCGATTCTTGTTTAAAAACTACTGTCTCAAAAGTTTGAGTTCATTATGCAAATATGCATAAATTCCGAGTTAATTAGTTGAAATGTATTTTTCTCTGAACAGTAAAAAAGCAGGTATTCGATTACCGTTTATTATTTAAAATACCAAAAATTACAAAATTCTCGAAATAAGAAATTTTTGTTGAGAGAAAGTTGAAAAGCTCTTTATCGAAATTTTTACAATTTTAAATAGTTAATAGCCAGGCATATACAATATCCTTGCTAAAAAAATAATTTCCACCAAAAAGCAAGCTATGTACAGCCATGTGTAACAAATGTTAGCGACAAAATGAAAGATTAGTGTCAAAACAAAATACGTCCACAACATAAACTAAATATAATATTGGCGTAAATGTGTCAAAAGTAACAATACATAGATGCATCAGGGAAGGTAAGAACAATGTTTAAAAAATATGTCCCAAAACGTACTTAAAATCGCACCATAAACAGGTTAAAATGGATTAGGCCCGAAAGTACATGTCTTACACAGACACGTAGCTCATTGTATTATTCACCATGAAAACAGACAGAATTTGATTGACTCTAATGGATGGAATTGCTATTGACATCACCTCGAGAAACACCAACGTATTTTCCTTGGTAGGCGATAATGCGACAATCTATGATGTCGAATCCTGGACTGGACTTTTTTATTCAGTTGGGGAGATTACATCTCAAATGATTTCTTTACCAGTTTGAATAATTGTGTCAAAAATTATGTGTAATCACGTTTCCAGCTTTTACTGGAGGTCCCATTACCTGTGATTTATTCTGTTGTGCTAATTCCGATATCACAACAGATTCTATTATCATTGAGGTTAACTGGGTGAAATAGTTCAGCCATATTCGTCCGGGATTGCCTTCAGCAAAGGGATCCCGGGTTTGAATCCTGGCCCGGACTTTCTCAGTCAGTTGGGAAGATTACATCTCATATGATTTCTTTACCAATTTGAATAATTGTGTCAAAATTAGTCTAATCGCTTATGGCTTGGGGAAGGAGGGCGATTGACTTTCATTACCAAACTTCTCATGCCCTTCTCATTTGGAAACAAAATTTCCGAATATAAAAAACAAACACTGGAGCAGCATTTTCTACTGTTGGACGACGTCTTATGGAGGACAGGAATCCTGAGTGGATATTTTATTAAGACTATGCTTCTTCCATAACTCACAAAGCATGAAACAATGGATTTCCACTCAAAGATTTCCAGTTTCACATTTGGCAGCTTTACGCCCTGATTTAGGAACTCCTAAAGAATATTTCCAGTATCTCAACACGAAAAATTTATAAAAAAGAAATATAACTCTATTAAAAAACTCAAAGTTGCCATAGAGATTGATTACGGCAAATAAATTTGCCGTAATCAATGATATACAATTAATAAATAAAATCATGTTTAATTGTTAAATAATATATATTTTTTCGTTGTACATTAGCTTTTGAGTCACTGTATAACTACGAATTTTTATGAATTTTCATCAAAGTCATGATTATATAAATATTTATAGAATCTATAATAAACATCTAATTAAGTTTAATTTTTATTGTTGGATAACAAACGACGTTTTTGGGAGTTTTAAAAACTTTTGAGACAGACTGTATCTGGTAGTAATAAAACTGTTGTGTTTAATTCCTCGTGACAGGAAAAATGTTCAGTAATCTCTTTCGTAGATGGTTTACAAGTTCTTTGTAATCGTAATAAAACGGGATTAAATATACACGTATAGTAGAACTAATGAGAAAGAAAATCTTTCAAAATAAAGTTTTTATCAAGGAGATAAATCTCCCCAATAAACTACGTAATAAATGAATACAAAAATGAACTATTGTTTCATCTACTACTTTACATTTTAAAATTAGGTGTGTTTGGAATTTATTAACTCATTTTTTTTATATGCATAATTTTATGATCATGCCTATGAAGACTCAATTAAAAAAAAATTTTAAGAGTTATTTACTCCAAAATAGAATTCATTAAATTATTCTACAAATACAGAGAGAGAGACAGACAAAAAATTTCTTTTATTAATATAGATAGTTTTAGAAATATTTGTTATAATACAACCATAAAATATTTATTTTATTTAAAAAGACCACATTATAAGTAATTTCAATCGGGAATTCTAGGCGCATTTGTAGTTGTAAAGATTTTTCCAGGAATTCAACAAATCACTTGAAGTTCCCAATTAATCTAGGGCCAGTTGCCAGTACATGTTGCAAACGAATCAAATATATATATTTTTAAAACTTTTTTAATGTGCGCAACTATGGATATATCAATTTATGACCAAAGTTTTCATGTATTTGGATAAATATTGAAAAAGAAAGAGTAGAATAGGAAGTCGTAGCATTGGTATCTGTCAATCTACTACAAATTATCTGTGTTTAACGAATTTTGGAGTTTTTGAATACCAGAAGACACCGTAAAAAAAGTTCCGTATATATACGGGTGATTTTGAATAAAATTTCTGTCTTTTAACGGACTAGTGGAAGTCGTATATTTTCCGGCAATAAACAGAAAATTTCCTTTTATCCTTACTCGATGAATGTTAAAAACGGAAATGTTCCTTTTCAATTGAGTGACAACAGAAAAAATACAGTTCAATTTTCGTAATTGTTGTTTTGACCTAAACCGAAGTCGTTGGTTGTAGCCATTTGGTGCAGGGAACAGAGCATTCATGGTGCAATGGCGAGTACCGAGGTTTGAATCCGGAGGAATTGCAAGGTGATGAAAACGGGTGTGATAATATTCAATACAAATACCAGTTCCGTGTAAATATGCATCAGTACATATAATTATTATTTAGATTTTTTTTTTTTTTATATTCCGCTACTGCTCACATTTTAATTCTCAAAAGAGGAATTTGCCGTTTTGAATAGCAGAAAATTTCCATCTTGAGAACGGGGAAATACTAAAACGGAAGGTTTGTAAAATAAGCGGAGTTTTGACAGTAACTTTGCTGCTAGTACATCTTCCGTTTTTTCACGATTTTTTTTTCTTTACTGTGGACTTGTTATAGAAAATAATGTAGTAAATGAATTTGTTGGAGTTTCAAATGAACTCTATAATGAGAAACACTACGACAGCACATAAAGCGACTTAAGCTCGTTAAAATATTTGCGCCCTCTGAAAATTAAAAATCTGCGCCCTTTTCTCTAGCCCAGACCGACACTGATTATATATTAAATGTGAAATAATTATTTTTCTTGAATTGCTTTTGAAAATAATGAGAGGCCCGTGTATGTGTTCAGAATATCCACATTCACAGCTGACAAACTTCTCTTCATTTTCTTAAACAAATAAAATCAGAAATGGCTTTAAATAAAAAAAGAATGAAAAATATTATGTAAAGCATAGATTATATAACAATTTTCAACGCTTCCAAAATACTTTATGATTTATTAAGGTGAAAGATGATGCCTGAGTAAATAATTAAAAAAAATCCTAACACATTCAAAAACCCAATTTCAGGAATTACCATCGATAAACAAAAAAATATGCGAATTCGTTTGTGCATCACTATATACGAGTTATAGATTTGTACATATACTACATAGAAGGCTGAATTTGAGTTCAGTTAGGAAACGCATAGCACAGTTTAAAATTCTCCGTCTGGATTTCTGTCAATAAAGGGAAATGTACTCGAGATCTTTTGTGCTGTCCTGTATAGGATCTATAGAATTTATACACACCAAGTAATAGGCTAAAAATTAGCCAAATTTAAAAACGCGTTCCCCAACTGAAAACGCACTTCCAGCAATTACTGTTAACAGACAGTACTTTAACCGAATTATTTTGTGTGTTCCTGTAAATGAACGAGGAATGCTATACACACAATATATTTTAGTAAGCCTCTTATAATGCACCTCAGTGATATATATCAAGTTAAATTTGATTGAAATAGTAAAACCTTATTTTTAAAAAACGCAAACGATTTTCCCTTTAGATCGTAATGTAATGGAATTCTTTCTTGGAGTGTTCCTGTAAAGGAAATTTAAGTGCTATGCACACTATTTTCTACATTAAGTTTACCTTAGTGATATATATGAATTTCATTATGTTTGAAATAGTGTAACATCATTAAAATAAACCGCTAATGATTTTCCCCTATAGACCGTAATGTAACGGAATTCTTTTGAGTGTTCCTCTAAAGCAGCGGTTCCCAACCTGGGGTACGCGTACCCCTGGGGGTACATGGCGAGGCTGCTGTGGGTACGTGAAAATAATATCTGTAATGGCCGAAATCACAAAAATGGTTTAACTGAAAACACATAAAGAAAATTGACAGTTTTGAATTATAAAGTTAGTCTCATTCGTAAATCCAAAATATTACATTCAAAAATAAAGAAAAAGCCTACTAGATCTAATAATTCATTGCTAATACAATGTCACTAGCTCTGCCCACTGTTAAGCAGATTGCATGAGTTCTTATATATTTTTCCCCGTCTTCCCGAAAACTTCAATTAATAATTATGCAATATTGTTTTCTCACAACTTTATTTTGTTCCGTTTTTAATAATTGCAGAACGCCTAAATTACGTCAGAACTTCTGGCTGTAATGTCTTTTCATAAAACGTGTTGAAAAGCTGGTCGTTATTTTCGTTTTCGAATAGGCGGAGTTAACACTAACGTATTTTTATAGAAAAGCTTCCCTCATTTTAATCAGCATTTAATTTGAAGTGTTCATTTATTATATGAGTGATTTCGTTTTGTGTTTAAAATGGATAATTGGTTGAAAACCGGAACTCTTAAGAGAGCTGCTACTGCGATTAAAGTTGAACCTGTTGAGTCCGGAACTGTAAATACTTCGAAACAATCTGATTATTTAGAAGTGCAAGACAACCTGAGTGCAGCTGTTAATAGGCCTGTTCTGGTAAGTGATAAACCTAATACTTTAAATAAAACTGAAAGCATCAGTGCCCCATTAAATAAAAGAAAAAATAATAGTGAGTACTTGAAATACGGATTTTCATTCACGGGAGAGGAAGATCATTATGCGTTGTTTGTGGAGAGATGTTGTCAAATAGTAGCATGAAACCCTCTTTATTAATGTGCCAGAGACAAAACATCCAATTTATAAACAAAAGGATGTCAGTTTCTTTCAGTGAGTATCAAGCGGCCCTAATGTAGCATCTTACGTGTTTTCTACAAACAAAGACAATGAGAATGCTTTTGAAGCATCGCACAGAATATGCTATCATATTGTTAAAAGTGGCAAAAATCATACAAGCGCTTAAAATTGGATATATCCTTGTATCAAAGATGATGTCGAATGTATGTTTGGTGAAGAACATGTGAAAAAAAATTAAAAATATTCATTTTTCAAACAATACAGTTGCTCAAAGAATTAGTGACATGTCTGCCGATATTGAATCTACTGTAATTCAAATAATAAAAAAAAGTCCCTACTTTTCAGTTCAGGTGGATGAAAGTACGGATATCTCCAATCTGTCAATTTTGCTTGTTATTGCAAGATATTTGAATAATAACGTACTTGAAGAAGTTTTTTTTACTCTGTTTTCCTCTCACAGAAAGATGTTCAGAAAAGTGATATATTTAATGCCATTCACAGTTATTTCTGTGAAAAAAAAATTGATTGGGCCAATTGCTGTGGGGTTTGTACTGATGGTGGAAAATCTATGTCTGGGTATTATATGGGCTTACGCGGTCTAATGAAAGAAATTACACCTCATGTAGCTTGGAACCATTGCTGTATACACAGACAAAGTGTAGCGACTATACCCTTGTCAGACTCATTGAAGGAAGTACTACACCAAGCTGTCGAAGTTGTTAATTTTATTAAGGCCAATTCAACAAACTCCAGGTTATTCAAATCTTTGATGAAAAGATGATGGGCAACCTGCATAGTACATTTCTTTTGCACACAGAGGTGAAGTGGCTTTCACGAGGAAAAGTACTTGAAAGATTATTTGAAAAGATTATTGAGAGGCATGACGTTCAATTTTTTTAAAGATCATTCTTTTGAGCTGAGCTCTAAATTTCATGAAGTATAATGGCTTCAAATGCTTGCATTTTGAGCCATTGATACCTGATATTTTTTCAGAAATAAATAAACTTAATTTAGGATTACAGAACAGTTCCATGACCATTTTTAAGGTATCTGACAAGATCGAGTCTATGATTAAAAAATTAGATTTTTGAGAATCATACATCAGAAAACACCAGCCAGAAGTTTTTTAAACACTTTACAATGTCTGATCTGGAAACGAGCTGAAATTATTAGAAGAAGTAAAATTTAGTATAATGGCTCACTTAACAGGACTTAAAACGTCATTCAGACAATATTTTCCGAAGCAGAATTATGAAAACAACGGGATTTCAAACCCATTTAACGACTTGTTCTTTCTACAAGCCGAAAATTTATCAATTTCAGAAAAAGAAAAATTTATCAAACTTTCGACTGATTCTTCTTTATAATCTGATTTCAACCAAAGAAATATTATTGCTTTTTCAACAGCAGTTAAAGAAGAATACCAAGAACTCAGCGATAATGATATAAAACGCTTGTTGTTTTTCACAAATACCGAGTTTGTCGAAAGAGCATTTTCGTCTTACGCGCATATTAAAAACAAATATCAAAATAAGCTTCACGCTGCTCCTGACTTGAGATTATGTCTGTCGTCGTTTGAATCCGATTTTAAGAAACTCAATTCGATGAAACAAGCTAAAAGATCCCATTGAGAGTATCAAAAGTCGTTTTGATTATTTGTATAGAATGAGACAAAGTTGTTATCTATAATCATCGTAAGATAGTTAAAATTTCTTTTAATGCTATATATATTTTTTAATGTTTAGCTAATATTTATAAAAAGTAATATTAATTTCAAAATGCAAGTTAAGAAAAAAAAAGGTTAGGAATGTCAATGTAATTTGTATCGATTTATAATTTGGTTATGATAAGACGATTGCTAATGAAAAAAAGCATGTTTGTGTTATATAATTGAGCGGAGGGGGAGGGGAGTGTTTATGAAAAATGGGGGTACGCCGAAATGAAAAGCCTAAGAAAGGAGTACGTGAAAGAAAAAAGGTTGGGAAGCGCTGCTCTAAAGGAAATATAAGTTCTACACACTTCATTTTCAATACCGGCCATTCCATAGTAAACATCAATAACATATGAATACCTGACAATTTGAGTATATTTACTCGAATTAGAATTGTTAGAGCACGGATAGGCAGGCGGCAGACCGACAGACAAACCGAATTCAAAAACGCTTTTTAACTATATTGGAAAGTATTAAAATGTAAATTAACAACCAAATAATAATTAAAAAAATTCTGGAAATATTCATCTTTGTAAAGAAAAGTTTTCTTACAACTTTATTATGTTACGATTTTTTTTTTTCAAACACAGAATTCGATAAAGGATAATACTTTTACAAAGGTATCGTATCGTTTCAGACTTATAATATTTAATATTTTTATCTTTAAAAAACAGATTATTTTAAAATAGTTTTCAGAACAGTTCGGTATAAAAATAGAAGAAAAGCGTAGGCGTTAGAATTATACTCCCTAAAAAATTTACTATTCAAGAACTTCTCATTAAAAGGATTATAATTTTTAGAAAAAAAAATTGAAATAAAATCCCTTTTCTAATTAATAAAAAAATATCGAATTCCCTGTTCTTATAAGGAATGCGAAATCACTTTAGTTTTAGTAATTAGTTTTACTGTTGTCTCTGCCTACGTATTGCATAAGAACTATTTTTTATAATGTTAGAATATATATAATCTCAAAACAGTTACTTTTAGCATTCATTCACTTCCTGGTTAAAAGTAATTTTTTTACACGTCTTTATAAGACCTGTATGGCATATCAGCTTTATTAAATTTTGTTTAATCTCAATAAATTCCAAACTAAACATCACTTAAATTACTAATTTTTTTTTAACTACGAAAGAAATTTCATAAATGTCTATGTCATTTTTTGATTAAAGAAATAGGAAAAAAGTTATTCTGTAATAGAAATATTTGCATTTTTTAATGTTAATTTTCAATAGAATCCTAAACATACAATGTAAAAAAAGTGAAATGTTTCTTGTTAGTTGTAATTTGCCAACTGGACGAAAAATGTCCGGGCCAGGATTCGAACCTGGGATATCTTGGCTGAAGCTGCCATGCTCTACCAACTGAGCCATCCCGGTCTGGAGGACCTAATTCATCCAGTTAACCTTACTGAACATAGCATTTGGTCTGATATTTGAATCAGCTCAACAGAATAAATCCTCAGGTTCGCATCCTGGCCCGGAGATTTTTCGTCCAGTTGGAAAATTACAACTCATATGATTTCTTTACCAATTTGAATAACTGTTAAAATTAATCTAGTGTAATCACGTATCCAGCGTTTACCGGAGTTCCAACTTACATGCGATTTATTCTGTTGAGCTGATTCAGATATGAGACCAGATGCTATGATCAATAAGGTTAACTGGATGAATTAGGTCCTCCAGATTCGACCGGGATGGCTCAGTTAGCAGAGCATGGCAGATTCAGCCAAGTTATCCCAGGTTCGAATCCTGTCCAGTAGGAAAATTCGCCCAGTAGCAAAATTGAAACTCATATGATTTTTTACCAATTTGAATAATTGTGTTAAAATTAATCTAATCAAATTTTTCTTGATCTAGCAACAAGGATAACGAAAATACAATACAACCTTTTCCGAGTTACCCACGACTCCGATATACGTTCCTTTACCAACAGAAAACGGCTATATTAATTTATATAATCAGTGATTTAATTAATCGATGGTTATATTTAAGTAATTTTGGACACAATTTGTTGTTGGTTTAATCTAGTCTAGTGAACATAGCACATGTGAGATGAATATGAATTAATCGAAGGTCATATTTAAGTAATTTTGGACATAATTTTTCGTTGGTTTAATCTAGTCTAGTGAACGTAGCACATGTCAGTTGAATATGAATTAATCGAAGGTGAAATTTAAATAATTTTGGACATAATTTGTCGTTAGTTTAATCTAGTCTAGTGAACATAGCACATGTGAGTTGAATATGTGTTATCCATAAAAATCAAAAAGCATAAAAGTTATTTTTACAAGCTTATTAATATAAGGGGGAAAAATGCCATTAGTTTTGTTTAATAAACTCTAAACATTTGTAAAAAGGTAGCCACGTAATTTATGTGCTGTGGTAATGTAATTTCTAAAAAATAAAAATAATAATAATTAAAACTAGTTTTAATTTTTTCCAATGACAAAAACAGATTTTTTGTTATACTATAAAAAAGAGCAATGTTTATTGATAAACCAAGAAGATTTACAAAAATATAACATAATTTTTTTTGTCTTACCCATGATCCCGAAAAGCAATCCGTTATCTTCACGAACTTCAGAAACCTATAGATTTACGAGATTTAAAGAAGCAATTCTGGAACAAAAGTTTTATTTGCTGCTCGTAATTTTCATAAAACTCTTCCGAGTAATTTTACAATTTAACTTTCTCAACCCGATATCAAAACAAAATATGCTCTATAAAAATATCCGTAAAAATACAGAAATTGTTCCGTAAAATTTTATGGAACAGTTTCATTTTTCTGAAAAACAGTACAATTTTCCTAATTGACATTTAGAGAATACAAATCCGTAAAGATGCAAAAAGTTTTCCGTGAATTTAATGGGATATATCAGTATTTCTTTCAAAACAGTACAATATCCATATTTCTTCCAAAACAGTGCAATTGACGTAAATGACGTTTAAAGATTTGCGTTCAAAAATCGCTTCGTTTGAAATGCGAATTAAGATTGTTGTCTATACTTGAGTTCTTTACGGATCCAGGCCTGGCTCGGCTCGACCCACTGGCCCATTCTAACAGCCCATTCTACATATACGAGGGTCACTCTGAAATTTTTGAGATACAACTAGGTTTTTAAAGTTATACTTACAAAATTTTAGGTGTGTTCAAAGTAGTCTCCTCCAACATCAATGCACTTTTGTAGACGAATTTTCCACAGATTAAATGTCTCAAGCCATTTATTTCTTGGAATAGATGAAAAAAATGCATTTTTAGCCGCATCAATCTCTTCTTCTGAATGAAAACTACGTCCACGTAAGTTCTTTTTTAGATTAAAGAATAACCAAAAGTCACACATAGCTAGATCAGGTGAATACGGCGGATGTTCTATCACTTTAATTCGTTTTTGTTTAAGAAACTCAACTGTTAATCCGGCTGTATGTGAAGATGCATTATCATGGTGAAGCATTAGTCCCCTAACATTCACTTCTTGTAGAATTTCTGGAAGACATTTAGTGGTATACCAGTTTGCTGTTACTGTCTTCTGTCCTTCCAACTTGATGGCTTTGACCAATCCCGTACTTCTGAAGAAAACGGCATACATCACTTTTTTCAGTGCGCGTAGTCTTTTCACCATTGTCGGCGTGGGATCATCTTCAAAGACCCATACTTTGCTTTCTTGACGTGTGGGAACGTCAAAAAACGGTATGTACGTTTCATCACCCGTTACAATTTTAGAAATGATGCGCTGGCCACCCTCATTTAGCAATTTAAGAGTTTCTTTACTGATTCTGACACGCTCCTCTTTTTGGTGCTCAGTTAGATTATGGGGAACCCAACGGCAAACTACTTTTTTCATATGCAATTCTTCATGAATAATTTTGTGTATGGCTGCGGATCCAATGTTACGTTCCTTCTGTATCATTTGATAGGTACAGCGATTATCATCATTAACATTTTTCGTAAGGCAGACGCATTATCCGGGATTACTGCCGACGGCCTTCCTGTGTGTTCTTCATCCTGAAGAAAATTGCGACCTCTGCTAAATTCTTTAAACCATCTGAATACAGTAGCACGAGCTGGAGATTCATCACCAAATGCTAATTTCAACCGTTGAACGCATTCTTCTTGATTTAATCCTGCTTTAAAATCGTAGAAAATCATAGCGCGAAAATGTTCTCGCGTCAACTCAATTTTCTCTCCTGTTTAAAATTTATTCTACGCAAAACAATTTAAAGTAAGTCAGTAAAAAATCGTCTGCTGTGTTAAATACTTTGTATTTTAAAATTAAAACGTTATTTTTATTTTGTAAATTCTCGTCTGCGCGTATCTCAATAATTTCAGAGTAACCCTCATATCTGTACGGTAATTTTTTGTGAAAATAATAGTAATACTTATATTTTTTAATGAAATCTTTAGAAATTTATTTTATTTTTATAAATTACAGAAAATTAATCATTTTTTTAAATCTACATTTTTTTTTCTTTATAGTACTCCAAAATTATGATTTAAAATTTTATTTTAACTTTTTTAACTTGAGTAAATATTAGGTTATAAGGTTTCATAAACTAGTACCTCTGCAAATTATCGGTATGAAAATAGGTATTAAACTAAACTGATTTGGCTTATAAATTTTTGAATTAAAGTAATAAAAGAAATAAATTCAGATTTATTTTATCATTTCTGTTCAATTCAATATTCAGATTTATATGTATTATTTAGTTTTGAATATCAATTTAATAATATATATCATGTTTAATTTTTAAAATATGAAGTTTCTTGTTCATGTAGCTTAGGGATAAGAAAAATCTTTTAAATAAATTTGTGTATATTATTATTGTAGAAAAATTTGCTTTCTACACGAAATTATAAATTTACTAAATATATATTTTCAATCCAATTCTATGTAACTCAAATTTATATATATATTTTGTTTCTATTTAGAAGAAAAATAAAAGAAATAAATTCAAATTTATTTTATCATTCCTGTTCCTTATTAATTGAATATTCAGATTTATATCTATTACTTACCTTTGAATTTTAATTTAGTAATATATGTCATGTTTAATTTTTAAAATATGAAATTTCCTGTTTAATGTATGTAGCTTAGGGATAAGAAAAATATTTTAAACAAATTTGTGTATATTATTATTGCAGAAAAATTTGCTTTCTACACAAAACTATAAATTTACTAAATATGTATTTTTTAATCCAATTCTATGTACACCGAATTTTTATATTTTTATATTTAAATGGAAAACAAAAGAAATAAATTGTGACTTATTTTATCATTTCTGTTCCTTATTAATTCAATATTCAGATTTATATTTATTATTTACCTCTAGAAATTAATTTAATAATGTATATAATGTGCTTTTAATTATCTCGCAAATATTTAATTTTTGATTTAATTTGATAAATTTTTGTTATTTTTACTATATCTTTTACAACAAGTACTTTAATAAAAGTTAACGATATAAATATTCACTAATCCTTTAAAAAATTGTTGTGCTTTGTTTGCGTATTTCTTTATATATATATATATATATATATATATATATATTAGTCAGTCTGTTTTGTAAAACAAAATCAAGAATAAAATACTATTTTGCATTATTGTGTACTTCAAATGCTACGGTTTTAATTAAATCTAGAATGTTTACATCTGAGAATAATTTTATTTACATTTCCATTCAGATTGTTAATTAACGCTGCAAATACTGATAAGACAAAATAGAAAATAAAAGACTTCTTACTGTCAAAATATCAATTCTATTGTTCAAACATTTTCTATAAAATATTTACCATCGTTTCTGTTGCGTTTAGATAAAGTATTATCTTACTGTTTCTTTTGCTTTATTTTTTCGCTTATGATGTCAGATATTTCAAAAGGAAGCTTTTTTATTTTTTACAGAAAATGTTTGATAAATATTTGAATTTTAAGATATGAGATAAATATTTGAATGCATCTCTTCTTTGTAGTTTGAAAAGTCACTTTTAGGTAATGTGATTTTAATGATTTTGAATTTATTCATCTTTTAGTTCTAAAATAGAATTTTTCTCAGAAGGCCAGACTCCTCACCATCACTCTAAGAAAAGGCAAATCTTTCTTAATCTAGGAAGCTATAACACAACCACGAACGACAATATACAATAACCGCTTCCGAAGTACCCAGATTGCGAAAAGCGTCCTTTATCTTTCGAAATATAAGAAACCGATATATTTTCTAGATTAAAAGAAACATTTATAAAAACAAAGTACACACACACACACACACACACACACACACACACACACACACACACATATATATATATATATATATATATACTGAAGAATCAGATGCTTGAGTTAACAATTGATGATGCTCTAGCCAGAGTGAAAGCGCTATTGTGCAATGGTGACAGTTTTTATTTGAAACTTTCTTACATTTTTGATAATGTGGGACGTTTTTAATGGAACTTTTAACCACGTTTTTAGATAATGTTTGAGTGTAAATTGCTGATATAGAGAATAAATAGTTTTAAAAATATTAAAACAAAAAATTGATTTTTAAGGACAATTTCAAAATTAATGATCTTGTGATAGGTAAGTTTAAATTTAGACTTATTGATTTAGTTTAAATTAATTGAGTTTAATTTATAAAATTATAAGCTAAAGAAATAAATTATAAACTTTATAAAATTATAAACTTCATTTTTATAAAAGTAAAGAAAAAATATTAACTATTTTTATAAATTTAAGGAAAAAATTATAAACATTGTAAAATTATAATTTATAAAATAAATTTTAATTTAATTCATAAAATTATAAGCCAAATCAGTTTAGTTTAATACCAATTTACATAGCGATAACTTGCAGAGATATTATGTTATGAAACCTTTAAATAACCCATATTGCCTCACGTTAGAAAAGTTAAAAAATAAGTGAAAAAAAATTCTAATTTTGAAGCACTATTAAGGAAAAACAAAGTAGATTTAAAAAAATATTTTTCTGTAACTTAAATGCAAATAAATTTCTAAATATTCCATTAAAAAATATAAATAGTATTACTATTTTTTTCACAAAAAATTACCATCCAGAGATGGCCCCGGTTAAAATGGGCCAGCGTGTCGAGCGGGATCAGGCCTATATCATGGAAGAACTCTAGTAAATACAACAACCTTAATTCGCATTTCAAACAAGGCGATTTCTGTACGCAAACCTTTAAACGTAATTTACGGAAATTGCACTGTTTTGGAAGAAATACGGACATTGTTCTGCTTTGAAAGAAATACGGAAAAAATCCATTAAATTTACGGAAAACTTTCTGCACATTTACGGATTTGAAATCTCCTTTACGGAACTAGTGTCATTTACGGAAATTGTACTGTTATTTTGGAAAAATGAAACTTCTCCGTAAAATTTTACGGAAAATTTCTTGTATTTTCACGGTTTTTGTTTTACAGTGTAGAGCAGAACTTTGCTGAAGATTGCATCCATTTTAAAATCTATTTCTTATCTATGGAAGGAGGAAAGAAATGAGAAGTTGTCCTGTTTCCCATTTTTCTGCAGGAATTTGATTTCAAAGTAAATTGGTGATGTTTATCCAGCTATGTACACTACACTAAAGATTTACAATTGTACTACAATAACAAACTGTTCTGCTTAAAGGCCATTTTCTGTTTTAAAACGGTATAAAAATTATTTACGGATAGCATGAATCAAAAACTTCTGATCAATCTTCATTGCTGGTCATAGAATCAGTTTCAATTTTGAGTAAATAATAAATGCATTCTCAAATTCAAAAGGAGAAAAAAGCCGGAAAATAATTGCTAAATTATAAATTAATATTAGTTTGTAGAAGATACGTATGGAACATTAAATTATAAGTTTCTGTGATATATGATTTTTAAATATGGGCTATTAAGCTGTATTGATTTTTTTCTATGTATTTCTACATTTTGTGTGATTAAATTGGAGATATGAGTGAATTTTACTGGTAAAATTAAAACTGGTGATATTTTTTTGTGATTTCTATCGTATATTTTTTTGTTTGATAAATGTGGGGTTTTGTGCGAAATTTTTGTAAGAGGCTGAATAACTGGAGTGACCATTTTCTGTGTATTTGCCACTTAATTTTCTTTTCAGTATAATTAGTAAACCTTTAACCTTGCACATTTGTTTTACACTTTATTAATTCAAATTAGTTAAGATGATTTATAGAGTTTACAATTGAAGTAAATAATTCCACATATTATTGAAATACAACGGGAGAGTGGTAAAATAAATGACAGAACAGGGACATCACATACTTCTGAAATACACCTGTTTGTTATCCTTTATCATCATGAGGATGTATTTATACAATAATAAGCTAATTTACTTACATATCTAAAAATCATGTTAAGGGACACTTTATTTTACAAACTATTTTAATGTAATTATATTCAAATTAAATTCCGATTATATGGAGTTTTTTATTATTATAAATAAAGATTTTTCATTTGGTAATTTAAATCATTTTCACGCTCATCAATCCTGATGTATTGTAACATTGTCAAGTGACTTTAACAATATAAAAAGAACTATGAAGTACATACAGGAATTTGGTGTCTTAAAATCGCAGTTTTATGCAGAAATCTACAGTAACTACACTGTAAGAGGAAACACTGTAAGTTTTCTTATTCTAGGAACATATAATATCACTTCAAATGTAAATATACAACAACCTCTTCCGAGTTACCACGATTCCGCCAAGTGTTCTTTATCTTTATAAACTTCATAAAATAATATGTTTTCGAGATTTAAAAATATATATATGTATAAGGAAACATTGTTTTGCAGCCACTAATTTTCGGAAACGTTTTCAAGTAGTTTTTATGGTGCATTAATCAGATTTCTCAACCCGAAATACATGTTTTTTGGATTCTCATGTAAACATTTTCATGTTAACAACCGTGTTTTTCAGACAAACATGAAAATATAACAGAATTAACATTAAAATTAATATTATTTTGTTACTCTTGCATGTATAAATTCAGTCGAACAGCTGAAAATGCTTAATTGAGAATTGATAGCATCCTGAAACATTCTGTTTTGAGTAAACTGATTCATTTCTTTAAGTCTCGAATATATATTGGTTCACGAGGTTTCTAATCATAAAGAACGTTTTTCGGAATCGTGAGTATCTTGGAAGAGATTATTGTATATTTTCATAGATTTAGAAACATTTGTCTTTATGTTAAGAGTTTAACGATGTTAAGTATATGTTATAAATAAATGGAGAATAAATTGTTGAAATAAATTGAAAAACTGTTGGTGAACAACATTGCAGCGATGTACTCATATATTTTTAAGAATATATATAAAAACCATTAAAAGTTTTAGAACTTTAAATACGCAAGCTGTCTGGCGTTTTAAAGCGGTCTAGAAATGACCAATGTGCACTTGATAATGAATGAGTCTGGGACTATCATTGAGAACTCCCATTAGAGAGCAATATCACAAATTTCTCTCATAACAGTAGAGACTCAGACTATTGTCTGGAAAATATGTATATAAATTTAATTTCATATTTTTGTTACATAAATTACATTTCCAAAATTTTTATATATTTTTTCTACAAAGTCTCAGAAGTTTGAAACAGTTCAACTGAAGTTTTTTCAAGTTTTTGTTTTATTTTAGATAAATGTGCAACTTTATGTTGTTCTGCTCATTTGGTATATTTATATTTGCAGTTATTTTTGATGCGGTTAGGTTTATACGAAATCTTATTTCCACAACTGAAATTAATCCAAATTCTCCATGAAAATTATCTGAACACCTTTTACTTTATTTAACGGAAATTTTTTTCTCAACTAAAAAGGTGCAAAACGTATGTAAATCATTCTTTTAAAACAAAATTCCCTTTCAAAAGTAGAAGGTACGAAATTATATGGATTAATAATGGTAATAATACTTGCAGTTCTTTTTTTTTTTTTTTTTTTGGATTGAGATGTTGTTTTAAGAAAAAAATTAATTGTCATATCATTATCCAGCATCGATTTTTACATGAAATAATAGTGCAGTCGAGCAATTATTTTATTGTACATGTTTACGTAGCTTTTATAAAGAAAAATAAAAAGCAACATTCTTTTTAACCGAAAGGCTCTATCGAATACTAAAATAATTTTCTGATCATTATAGCTGCTGTCTGATCATTAAAATTGTTTGTTTGCGATGCTTATATTTTGAAAAAACGTATTATTACATGTTTATTAATACACAGTGCGTCAACCGCTTCGTTAAGAAAAAAATACAACTTTCGAAATCTAATAATAATATGAAAAGCCAAAAAAAGATGTCGAAATTTCAGTAATGAGTTATTAATTGAATATACGAGGGGTGATCCAAAAAAAAGATTACAAGGCAAAGGAAAAAGTATTTATTAACAATAGAAACAAGATACAAATGGCAATCAAGAGACACATCTGGCCTTTACTTTTCCACATAGTCGCCAAGCCTGTTTAGGCATTTGTCAGAACGTTCGACCAACTTCTTTATCCCGTCTTGGTAGTAATCAGGGCCCTGCTCATTGAGCCAGTTCTCGGCAGCTGTTTTCACTGCATCTTCTGAGGTGAACTGTGTTCCGGATAAGTTTCGCTTCAACGCCGGAAAAAGGAAATAGTCACTTGGAGCCAAATCGGGGCTGTATGGGGGGGGGGTGATTCCAGACCTCCCACTTGAACCTTTGCAGCAATTCTTGAGCCATTTCGCTACCTGTTGTCTACTCATTGCTTTGTCCCCGTATACCTCAACGATTTGTCTGTGAATTTCGGATGCGGCCACATTCTTGGCCCATAAGAATCGAATTACGGCTCGCACCTCTATGCGAGACAACTTTTCTAGACGTCGTGCCATTACTGTCGCTCTTAAGTGTCTGCGTACTGACGCTACTTACTCGTAGAACCGCTGTAGGACCACTAGCGCCATCTGTCAACCACCCTGGGTGTAAATATTCGCTCCACAATTGTTACATTTCAAATGCTTCTGCTTGTAAACTTTTTTTTGGATCAACCTACGTATTTTAAATGAAAAAAGATGAAAATTATTTCATGTTTAATCTATTTTTTAGATTAACTGATAGCCTTCTAAAAACGCAACTATGAAATTCGTAGATTGTATTTCTAGAAAATATGCCGAATTAAATTGATTATTATTAAATTATAACATTCATTGATTAATTGTGCTTATTAAATGATATTAATTTAGTAGCTACAGAGGATGTTTGAATATTAAATCAATGTTCAGATTTTCTTTTGAAACAGTAAATATTAATATTTTTTAAACAAAAGATACCGTTAGAACCAGAAAGGTACGGTAGAAAAGTTCGTGTTTTTCTCTTCTTTTTTTGTAAATTTCGAAGGATCCGGTGATTGCTATTTCAAAATGCAGAAAACAATCCTGTTTATTAAGTCTCTTCTTGAAAAACCACGTTTTCTCGGAACGTGTGTAGAAGCGATCTTAACGGCGCTCTGCCGAAAATTGAAGCACGTTCATTGAGGTTTTAATTAATATCTCGGCTAATTGTCATAAAAAGAAAAATCTGAGCATAAACTATATTCGGACCTGTCTTCGTCTAGCCTTATCTAATTTTGCAGATTTCCCTAGCAATCACACACAATAAAATAAACAAAGAGACAGACAAAAACTTTCTGTCAGAAACATTTATAGATTTTCATTGGACAAGGGTCCGTATATTTTCGTCCAGCGATTTAATAAAAATTAAATGTATCACTAAACATTTTTATTATTTATTTATATTTGGACACATTATTTTAAGCCTCTATACGTTTTAATTCATTAAAACAACAGTAAGTTGTATAAAACGTATTTCATTCATACTCCATAGACATAAATAATATACACATCATTTGATAGCAAATTATTTAATTGTTTGAATAATGATAAAGATATTTCGATACATCGAGTCTTTAATGTGAAATAAAATGAAAACCAGAAGTTCCATTAATGTTTATGTATTACATTACGATAGATTACCTTTCTGTATCAGAATAGTGACATACAGCATGTAAAATTTGATTAGACAGAACCAGAATTGTAAAACCCGCTATTATTGCCAAGCTAATGCTTGTTTAGTGATCTATTAGGCCGTATCAAAAGTATTTTAGTTTTATGAATGCTTTAATACCAAAGCATGTAAATGACATTTTCTCACCCCTATTGTTGAACATAAAATGTTTTTTAAGAAGATATATGTTCTTCTATATATTCTATAATCATGTAGGCTTTTTTCTTTCGTTTTTCGGTCACATAAATAGTTATACAAATGTTGAGATATTAAGCATCGTAAGGCAGTTTTTTAATCTAAGCCTTAAAACCAACAAAGCTGTCCTCAAAACTCGTGCAGTTGTAGGCCAAAAAAGAATAGTGTCCGAACAGTTCAAAACAAAGCCAAACATTTTAAGGAAGGTGACCTTAGCTTTGAAATCAAACCCAGAATTCACAGAAGAATTTTGACCAGTTGAAAAGAAAATAGAGGAGAATTCATTCTCCACAATCAATTTCGATGCTAACAATTAACAAAACTACACATTAAAAATTTATAATGTGTAGTTTTGTTATTTATTAGCTTATAGGTGGTATATTTCACAAGGAAAAATAAATTTATACTTAACAGCGATTATATAAGCCTCAGAAGTTTGAATTCGTGTTATTTTTCCATATCACAAAAGATACAAAATTCACCATCATTGAGAAGATCTTATTTATGTAAATGAACGTAATATATAAGACCGATGTGGAATTCTACTTTAAATAAATATTTACAGAGAATCTGAATAACCTTTAAAATGAATTACGTTCTCGTTCAGTTCAACAGTAAGTAAACCTTGAAAGGTCTTTTCGAAAGAAGCTCAAATAGAATTCTTCCAAAAATGCAAAATATTGAAAGCCTCCCTATATCTTCACTTGCATAAAATGGAATAAATGTTTTTAAACGTACACGAAGTATATTTTATAAGAAATAGAAAATACATTTAACTGATTAAATCAGAGAATTTTGTCTCTTACTCAACATAATGTTTCCTTAAGCACTGAATTTTTGAATTTCATTCTCTCGATACTGGAATGTGAATAATTATAAAGGCTACCAGACCTTTCTCTTCAGAGTAAGATTTGAATAAATCTAGAAACATACTTTGATTGATAAGGTTGTCGCTTTTTAGGTGACTCCTTTAGAAATCGAACTATTGTAATCAATCCGTTTATATATCTATCTATAAATGATACAAAACTTTTCATAAAGATAACATCCAAAAGATTGAACCATTATGAACCAAATAAGACAAAGCATTGATATTACAAATGTCTTCGTAAGTTTGTTATTCAAGCATATTCGGTAATCTGTTTCAAAATAATGAACTTTTGAAAATCCGAATGACATTACGGTCAATGAGAACAGAATTACCATTTTTTCACATGGTCCATAGAATTATAAGAAAAAGTTAATGTTTGAAACGCTGTAAATTTAAAGATATATTTAACTGATTACCTAATTACCCAAATTTTTGTTAATAGCTGAAAATGTGGACTGAGCTTTAATAGTACCTTAAAATCAATCAGGGAAGTAAAGGCATTTTTAACACATTCCGAATTCCAGTAATCCATAACAGTTTAAATATTTGGGTTCATAAGTCAGAGGAGTTTGAGGCTTATTTGTAATAAGCCAGAACATGAGGGGTCCGTTCTGTACAAAGCATGCGCCAACTTCCATTCCAGGGGTCATTTTAATTCTGGAAAGTCAAAGCCCCAAGTAAACTCAAAACCCCATGGCTCAAGGGTCTATCCAGCATCCTAGGTCAACCCCTCAAAAATCCACATAAAACTGGGATCAGAAACAGTAATAAGGTATGAATTAAAACTGCGCATAAACTATAAAATGTGAAATTTTCTATTTTTAGGACTTAATGGGAATTTAAAATTCAAAAAAGTGTGAACGACTCAATGCAGAAAAATTAACAAAAGTGATTGAAAATATTATATAATACATAAAGAATTTTCTCAGAACAGATTTTTTTTCAAGTATACAAATTCCTTGAAGTACGGTTCAGAATATCTAGTGTGGGACCCTTGTTCACGTACATCTTCAACAAAAATTTTGTCCTTATCGTTAATGTTGTCTAACATTGCTGAAGACATATTTTTTAGTTTTGTAATATTTGATCTCAGCTGAAAAGCAAAAATTTTTCATTTGCTAATCGCTTTTGTTACTATTGTTTCTGCAAAAAGCTTTTGTATATGACTCTGTGCTTTATTTTAGTCAGAGACATCCAAATTTGATAGTAACTTTTCATCCAAATTTGATAGTAATTTTTCATCCAAATTTGATAGTAACTTTTCATTCAAATTTGATAGTAACTTTTCATCCAAATTTAATAGTAACATTTTTACAAGCTTTTGCTCTGCGACCCGACGACCCGTTTTCAAAAACGCATTTTTTTTTTGCAATAATATTGGCGGTCAAGCATTAAACTTGTGCAACTTGTTGTTGTACCTTTGGCCTCTTATTGCTTTTTCTACTTGTCTTTTATTATTTGTACGTTTGCACCTTGAGTGCATTTGAAAAATATACCACCGGTATCATTTTTATTTAAAATGGAAAAAATTCAACTAATTTTTTCGTTGCAAACATTCCCGTGCTTTTTCGTTATAAATTTGTGGCGCCATTTTTTGTTAGCTTCAGCCAGTTTTGCAAAAAAATTTTCAGTCCATATTTTTTTCTTTGGTTTTAGGCTTTTTCAGGATTACGTTTTATCCAATTTCAATCCCCAATTTTTAGACTTTCGGCAGCTTTTATTGGGTTTTGTGTCTTCCATTTTTGCCTTGAAACGTTGCATTTTTCACTGTTCTGTTTATTCCAAGCTTTATTATATGCAGAACGAGCATCATTGTTTTTTTCTTGACGCTTCCTCAACTTCATTTTTTTTTTACTCTCTCTTTAGAAGGCTTCTAATGTTGCAGCAGAAATAAAGTTCAATTCTATTTAAAACAGTAAAAAAAATAACTCAGTTCTTAAACATCTACCCGATGTTACCATTTGCTTGAGGAATTAAAAAAAGATCTCCAATTAACAGACAAAACATTTATTTTAACAAAAATGAATCGAAAACATTTCTCGAAACGTTTACGTCTTCGTATTGCAAACTACATCTAAGAAACTTTTACAACAATTTTCTTTTTAAATTAAAAAAATAAAACATAAAATTACCATATCACAAAAATAAATTACAATAATAAATAAAATTAACAAATCAATCAGGTTTTACATCAAGAAGTTTCAAGAAAATAATAAAAATTACGTCACGTGACCCCTATCTCAGCGGAGCTAAAATTAAAAAGATCACGCGATCTAAAATTAAAAAGTTCATACAACATCTTATACAATGCAGCACAGCAGTCCTTTAATGTAAATCTTAACTGCAAAAAGAAATTGACTTAAAAAATGACATGTCTGGCTTAATAATTAACTTTGAATTAACTTTTTTGCCCAAAAAGGCTACAACAATGTTGTATTGTACAACACTGCTCAAAAGTAATTGGCAAAATACTTTTGACTTAAAAAAAACGCGATTTTTGGCTTAAAAATGAACTTTTTCACCAAAAAGGTACAACAGTGATGTATTGTAAAAAATAATTTAAGCATGTTTAAGGTTTGTGGTGTGACTAAGTATGTAGCACATTGATGAAACAGTTTAATCTGAAATAAGAATCACATTTATTCATTCGTCTTGAATTTTAAACTTAAATAAAGATATATACAGTGGCTCACAAAAGTGTTCGTACACTTACATATTTCAATAAAATAGCGCTCTATCCATTAATTAAAATTAATATTCCAGAATGGGTATTTAAGAATAAGATTAACTTAACTTATTCTTAACAAAACTACATAAGATATTTTAAATACACAGTAAAACTTTATTTTTTAAAAATCAATAATAAAAAAATAACAAAAAAGTTACCTCACAAAAGTCTTCGTACACTTTAAAGAAATCGCTACATATTAGTAACTATTGTAACATTTTGTTAAATTAGTACTTAGTAGGGTATCCTTTAGCATCGACAACAGTTTTTAAACGCCTGAGAATAGATTTCACAAGTTTTTTTGTAATTTCTGCATCAATGTTCATCCATTTATCGATCATTACAGTTTTTAGTTAGTTTTTCGTTTTAATATCGTGATTTTGTGTTCTAACATCCAGTTCTCTCCAAATATGTTCTACTGGGTTCAAATCCGGCGACTGACGGGGTGTTTTCAGAACTTGTGGACAATTATAAAGACACCAGAGGCGAAGGTTGAGAGCCGTGTGTTTAGGATCGTTATCCTCATACAAAACAAAGTTGTTTCCAATACCCAAATTTTGGGCTGATAGTTTTAAATTGTCTTTTAAAATATTTAAATAAAGAGCATGATCCATTATGCCATCAATAAATACTAAATTACCTAGTCCTGATGCTGCCATGCACCCCCACACAAGGACACCTCCACCACCATGCTTAAGTCTTCCAACTAAGTTCTTGGGATTAAGTTCTTCATTTTTTCTTCTCCATACTATTATACGCTCATCGGAGCCAAAAATGTTAAATATGCTTAAGTCTGCAAATAAGACATTATTCCAATACGATTCGGGTTTATTTATCATTCATTTTGCGAAGGAAAGCCTGAGCTTTCTGTTTTCCGCACCAACAAAAAATTTTCTACGGACAGAACGCCCATTTAATCCAGCTGATCTCAAATCGCGTCGAACAGTTTCAGGTGAAATTGAAGTAGAATATTTTTCATTGAATTCGGTAGCAACTTTTACAGCACTTAAACACTGATTTTTTACAATTTTTCTAATTATAATTCGTTGATCACGTTGTGTTAACTTTGACGGACGACATTTTCTTACTTTGTTTTCGATCCGATTTTCTTCTTTAAAGCGTTTTATCACATACTACACTGTAGAATTTGATAAATTAAGTAATTTAGCAATATTTGGATGGAACTCAGTGAGTTCCATTACCTGCGATCTTTTATGTTGAGCTGATTAAAAATATCAGACCAGATGCTTTGATCAATAAGGTTAACTGGATGAATTATGCCTTCCAGATTCGACCGGGATAGCTCAGTGGTACAGCGTGGCGGCTTCAGCCAAGCGATCCCAGGTTCGAATCCTGGCCCGGACATTTTTCGTCCAGTTGGAAATTTACAACTTGTATGATTGCTTTACCAATTTTTGAAAAAATTGTGTTAAAAAATAATCTAGTTCATATTTTAAATCAATTCCAGGGAAAATCCTTTTTATTGCAAAATTTTAAAGTGTACGAACATTTTTCTGAGCCACTGTACATATACTATACCTCCAGCCCTTTGCTGGGAACTTGGTTATCACATATTACTAACATTACCAATATACAACTGCAACAAGGGGTAAACTTAAACTCATCTTTACAACCGTCCTTCCATCACATTCCATGGAGTTGTTTCACACTAGATATACTTACTCAGTACATCAAACTAGAATAAACTATGCATACAGTTACAGTTAAAACAGAGTGCCTTTACGACCGAAATGCAAAAAGAAAAACCGGTTCTGAACGATTTCACTCCCGAAAAAACCTTTTGACAAATTTTGGGGGACAAGACCTTGTCCAGATTTCCTACAATAATGAAACTACTCATGTACGTAATAAAGGATCAGTCAAATTTAAATGCGGAATCCCAGTAGAAAATCTGAAAAAAAAATGAAAAAAATTCGAGTATTTGGCGCAAAAAGACGCAATTTGGTGAACAACACTATTTTCTCGCCAAATGCAAGCTATTTTATTGCATTTAAAAATTCTTGGTTAAATAAGTGTTTAAATGCGCAGTACTTTATGAATTTAAACTTATAGAATTAAATAGTTTATTATTTTTTCTAAGCTTACATAATATGTACTAGCAGTCTTCGCCCACTACGCTGGTCGGTTTCTCAAAAACAATCTTAATCAAAAGAAATATATTGAGGAATTTGATCTTGTATTTTAAAACAATGTGGACATTTACCGCAAATATCCTTCCGTATTGCTGAAACGATACGAAAGCCTTTGCGCTATTAAATGTTATAATTTGTCAGACAAAATTTGGGCTGATAAGGACTTTAGATGACCTTTTACAGTAAGATTTGCTAAAGGACGATATAACGATATCCACTATACTAAAAAACCATTTCTGAAAATTTTTTAAACTAACATGTCCATAGAACTATTTTAAAAGGCTAGTGTTTTATAATAGGATTCACCTGATTATAGAAATTTTCCTCATAATTCTAGAAAAAAGAAACGTAGAACGATATATTATATACTAAAACCTTCCTTGGAAAATAATCTATCGAACAGTTCAAACCTCATCAACATCCATTTAACAGAATCATTATAAAAGGGTTAAACTTTCATAAATGGATTAATCTGACACATAATTATGTAACTAAACAACGTAAGACAATTTTATATACAAAAAACGTCTTTAAAAATTATTTAATTAACAGTTCAATTCACACCAAAATTCTTTCAGCACAATGGTTAAAAACGGCTATCTTTCATAATCGGGTTTATCCGATTATAGAAACTTCCCCCATAAATCTAATTTCGTCACATTGTATTATAACGATTAAAAGAAGTCCCTTTCCTTTTATCGACAGTTTGAATTTCTATCATTGTTATAATAACGCGTGTATTTTTAGAAATTATCATTTATAATGTTAGAATTTTGAAGTTTTGGCGCCAAAGACATCGCCAAATTAGAAAAAAAATTATGCAATATCTCACGAACTATCGACCTTGTCAAAACATACTTGGCACTATTCGACTCAGCCTACAAAAATACATTAAAATAATTTATGTCGCATAACTGTAACAGCTGATTTTAAAGGATTTTTTTTCAAGTTTGTTCTTTTTTTATCCCCTTTATGTGTGGAGTTTTTGCAAATCCTTTCTACTGCGCTTCTACAACCCAAGAAGTATTATTTTACCTTTTTTCAGGTTCAATAGTTTCGGTTGTGCGTTGATGATATCCCCAGTCAGGACTTTCTTTTATATATATAAATATATACAAGTTCCGTGTTGCTGGAGCTATTTAGTTTTACACGGTTGCACCGGCTGGATAAGTTTTAAGTGCATTTTAACAGTAACTGCTCAGTTAAGAACGCTATACGTTTCGATATTAAATAAGTCGCTGTTTTTATAGCAAGAATACTTTTCTCTTGTTGTCTCGACACTAACAATATCAAAGTAAAATTGACATTGTTCAAAATCAGATCTTAATGTTTAGTTTGAAGCATTTTAATTTTTTTTTTCTAAACCGTAGAATACGATCTTTAATTTTGTTTATGCATACATATAAATGTATATGGCAAAACTGTAGTTATAAAAGTGTGTGTATTTAAGTTAAACTTACTTAAACTAGTTAAGAATGAAAAGAAGAAAAAGTTTTTCCTAAAAGAATATTTATCATAAAAGCGTACTTGTTTTTATTTCATTGTGCCGCCAACCAGCGATAAATCGCCAAAAACACGAAATGTTCAAATTTCGGAATTATTCAAACTATTTCTCAGTCAGTGATCGTGGCATTGACAAATTTCGTGTATTTCTTTGGATTCCAATACAACGAGATTGCTGCATCCAGTGATTATTTTGTTATCATGTTCGAGAAACAATAATGCATGCGGTACATTGATCGCGGCATTAACGAATTTCATGTATATTTTGGTATTTCAATAAAACGAGGTTGCTCCATCCAGTGATTTATTTTGTTTTCATGTTCTCGAAGCGATTATACATGCGGTACAGTGATCGCGGCATTAACAAATTTCGTGTATTTTCTGGGCATTCCAATACAACGAGGTTGCTGCATCCAGTGATGTTTTTTTATTATTATCATGTTCGCGAAGCGATAATACATGCGGTACATTCATCGCGACATTAACGAATTTCGTGTCTTTCTTGGGATTCCAATACAACGAGGTCGCTCAATCCAGTGATTTTTTGTTGTTTTCACGTTCGCGGAGCGAACATACATGCGCTGCAGTGATCACACCGTTAATGAATTTCGTGTATGTTTTTAGTATTCTAATACAACGAGGTTGCTGCATCCAGTAATGTTTTTCTTTGGTTTTCACGTTCGCAAAGCGATCATACATGCGGTACAGTGATTGCCGCATCAACGGATGTCTTTTTTTTTTTTTGATTCGAATATAGCGAGGTTGTTGCATCCAGTGATTTTTTTTCTTGTATTCATGTTCTCAAAGCGATCATACATGCGGTACAGTGATCGTCCATCGCATTAATGAATTTCGTTTATTCTTTGGGATTCCAATACAACAATATTGCTCCATCTAGTGATATTTTTGTTTGAACTTCATGTTTGCGAAGCGATGATACATGCGGTACAGTGATCACAGCATTAACGAATTTCGTGTATTTTCGGGGTTTTTTTTACAACCTTACATTGATCGTTTATTTTTGAAGTGAAAACTTCTTTAGGCGCGTTGGGCATTTTTTGAGATGGGAAAGAACCATTGAACTCGCGACACTGTTACTGTAACCGACACTGTTACCGACACCTCTGTATATTTGAAGTGAAAACTTCTGAAGGAGCGTTGGGCATTTTTTGAGATGGCAAAAAACTATTGAACTCGCGACACTGTTACTGTAACCGACACCTCTGTATATAAGTAAGTACATGTATTGTGTATAGTTCGGTATGAGGTAGGACGGGGCGGACGCGTCGCGCGCCCCATACTTGCCTGTGCGCTATTGTTTTTTATGAAAATTATTTATATATTATATTTAATATATATTTATATATTATTTTTATGTAAATTAAACAGCAGTATTATATTATATTATATTATATTATATTATATTATATTATATTATATTATATAATTAAATATATAATATATTAAATATTTATATAATTATATATATATATATATTATATATATTATATATACAATATATTTCATAATTTGTAATTTGACAGTGCTATATGGTGTAATAATCTCATTGCATATGGTCAGTAGCTTCTGTTTCAAGGGTTAATTTTTGCAATAAGTTTTTACATAATATATATATATATATATATTGTGTGTGTGTGTGTGTGTGTTAGAGTTTGTGACGGTGTCGCAAGAGGATTATACTAGGTTAACTAAATCTATTAAAGAGTTTCAGAGTAAATTTATAATTACATATGTCGATAAAGCTAACACAAGTTATGCATTAATCTGTAAAAAAAAAAATATGGTGAAATATTAAATGAAAGTTATAATAACAGCGATAACTATGAGCTATTGAAATTGAAAGTTTCAGTGATGAAAACAGGGTTAAGGCACTATATAAAAAAATTAAGTTGAAGCAGAAAAGTCAACGTTTCCAATATCTTGTTATAGGATCCACTGCAACAGGGAACGTGACTACCTCTGTAGGTTTCCACACCCCTCGAGTTGTGGTAACCCTTACGAAAATAGTTCATAGAGCTATATAGAACTCTATAGAATTCTATAAAAGTCCTATAGAATAGCCATTCTATAGAATACTATTTCTATAGAGTTTTGAAAAGTTCTATAGAATACGTTTTCTATAGAAAATATTTCTATAGAATTCTTAGAAGCTCTGTAGATTTTTTTTTTCTATAGAACAGTTTTTCTATAGAGTACTATAAGCCTTATAGAATTAAGTTCTATGGACTAATGATTCTATAGTTTATTTTTATTTTTTTTAATAAGAAAAATATTTTTTAGTCTTTTAAAATTTATGTGTGTAGTAATTTAAATTATTTTTTAATTTTAATGTATATATAAATAAATTTATTTCTAACTATACAGGATTATTTTAAATGATGGACCCATTTTCAAAAAAAATTGTATTTATTAAAGTACAAATCCAAAATGAACAATCTTTATACCAATGAAAAGAGGAAGTTTCAAAGTTTTTTTTAAGACATTATAAATGTTCAATGTGTCCGCCGTTTGCTGCACGGCAAACATCTACGCTATAGTTAAACTCGTCCCACACACGAGAAAGCGTATCTGCTGTTACTGAGTGCACGGCTTTCAAAGCAATGATGGTTCCAGAGGCAGCCGGTAGAGGTCGCGCCGCAATAGGCCGCGATTTCGTTTCACTGTAAGTTGTGAGTGAGATGACTACTGTGGAGCACAAGGTTTTCTGCATTTTTGAATTCGCAAGAAATGAGCAAACGGTGGACACATTGAATATTTATAATGTCTTTAAAAAAAAAACTTTGAAACTTCCTCTTTTCATTGGTATAAATATTGTTCATTTTGGATTTGTACTTTAATAAATACAATTTTTTGAAAATAAGTCCATCATTTAGAATAACCATGTACATTAAAATTAAAAAATAATATTCAATTTAGTAATACATCAGTTTAATATATAATAGTACTCCATATATTTAATAGGATTATATATATATAATTTAATTCAATTCTAATACATTGTGTTTTATTGTCAATGTAATAATATATCAGTCGAACTACTGAATTAAATCATGATTAATTAATATCTTTATAATTCCTTAATTTGTTGGTTAATTTTATAATAATTCATTAATTTGTTGTTAAATTTATAAAACCATCCATCTAATTTAATAAACTTTATTCCCTTTAATAGTATTGTAATTTTTATTCAAATATTTTAATCTGAAGTATAAATATTTAAACAATTGTTTCAGTTTTAACAAATAATTTATTAGACTTTTAAATATTTTTAGAAGTCTATATACGACTGGGAATGCAAAACATAAAAGAAATAAAGTTTAAATAGTGTAATAAGAATTTTAGAACTGTCAATGGTTGTATCATACTGAAAGTATTGACTCTTCGTCCGATCACTGAAGTCAAGCAGCATCGAGTGGCGTTAGTACTTGGGAGGGTGACCACCTGGATTCTATAGGGTTTTTTTTATAGAATCTCTATATTTTTTCTATAGATATTTTTATAGAAGCTCTATAGACATTTCTATTGAACTTCTACAGACATTTCTATTGAACTTCTACAGATATTTCTATAGCTTTAGATTAAACAAGCTTATAGAAAAACGGGCCATAATTCTATAGGATTCTATAATGCATTTTCTATAAATATTTTTTATAGAATTCTATAAGAAATTTTTGTAAGGGAAAGCAAGAGCCGTCGTGGTAGCTCGACATATGGCCTAGTGACCATGTCCCCCTATGGGGTTTTGCGAACGAAGTCGTAGGGGGTTCCTAGGCGGTTCATCAAGGTTCCGTCTCTGCGGAAGTTTCCTCCGAGATGTGGGGTTACTGTCGTGACGACCTATGTCATCGACCTTGGTAAATTGGCTTGGGGGTCCGCAGTTGGAGAGCGGCCCCAGGCCGATCGCAGCGCCGAGGCGGGACAAAGCCTCTGGTACGATATAAGTCGTTTAGAGACTTGGGAGCGATGGTCGGAACGCGAGCTCATTTATATCTTGTTCTAGTTGCAAAGTTTCACAAATTAACAGTGAAATTTAGAATTGTAACTTGTGGGTATGGTTCATACCTGGAGTCTGCTAATAAGAAATAGTTGGGAGTTTTGAGTAGTGTGTTTGATAGAGTGTTGAGTACGGAGTCCACATTTATTATAAAGAACAGTTACATTTTATTAGATAAATTGAAAAAACATCAAAATATAAAGACTCTGTTTGTATATGATTTTGCAGACCTATACAGTACCATTAACTTACTGGATTTAAAGGACAAGGTTATAGATTTTTATAACAAAAACAGCAATATAGATAGCGATAAAGATTGGTTTATTAACTTGTTTCAGTTGGTAGTGCAAGAGAATTACTGGTATGAGGTGAGTAGAGTATTTAAACCGATTTGTGGATTCCCAATGGGGGGGAGTTGCAGTTCAATTTTAGCTGACATGTACTTACATATATATGAGAATAACAATATTTTAAATAGAGAAATATTGAGTTATAGGTATATTGATGATGTTTAAATAGTTGGATTAAATAAGGAAAAATGTAAACCTAGATTTTAAATATTATCCAAATACTTTAAAACTAGAACTCTCCTCCCAGAATATTAAAAACATCAATTATCTGGATGTGAATTTAGAGTTGGAGAATAACAATTTGATAACAAGGGTTTATGACAAGAGAAATGATTTCGATTTTAAAACTTTAGATCTTAAATTTTGAATCGAACGTGCATATTTCAGCATTTAGAATAGTGTTTACAAACGGTATAGTTCGTATTGAGAGATTATGTTAAAGATTTGGCGATGCAGTTGGCGTATTCATGGAGTGGATTAACATGGCATTGATGCAGGATTACCCTGTGAACTTTGTACGGAGAAATATGATTGATTTTATAGGTAGAATTAATATAGAAGTGAACTGAATGCTAAGTGTGGTCTAGATCAGTTGTTGGATGAGTTCAGATAGGGTTGGTTACTGCTGTGTGTAGCTTAGTGTTTTGGTTGATAGTTTGAATTAATTTGGTCTCGGCAGGAGAAGGGGGACGTTGCTTGCGTGGAAACCGGTTTTAACCCTGCAGTGCATGTCGTTAGCCATGCCCTCCTGCCTTCAGGTTTAATTTTTCTGGTATTGGTTTTTCGTTAGTATTTTGTGTTTGGTTATAATTGTATTATAGTTTTAATTGGTTATATTTTAGTGTTCAGTTGATATAATATTATTTGTTTTTGGCTATATAGTGTGGTTAGTGTAAATTTATAATTGTATTTTAGTATATATATATATATATATATATATATATATATATATATATATATATATATATATATATATATATATATATTGCAAGAAGAATGTCCTACAGAATTTTAGAAGTAGGAATCTGGATAAATAAAGATGATGACAAAATCTATTTATGACAAAATAAAACATGATATAAGGAAAGAGCTTATCAGTAGTGATATTAGACATAATATCAATTTGAATACTTCTAAAAATCTAAATATTTGTAAAGAAATAGAAAAATCAATATTTAATTGTGATAGTAATCGAAGGGAAAATGACATTAAGGGAATTATCTACCCTATATATATAAAATCCTAATGAAACGAATTTGTGAAACGATTTTATGAAACGAATTTATGAAACGATTTTATGAAACGACTGATTAAACGACTGATTATGTTTCAGGGCTATTTTTAATAAAATATTAAACGCTTGATGGTGAAATTAATACCAATTGTCCATAAAAATCCGCGGATGTCAAAACTGGTAATAGAATTTCGAAATTGGAATTAGTTTTCGAGATATTAATTTTTTTTCTAATTTTAATGACATTTCTGTAATGATGGCAACTAATTACTCAGTTTTTTGTGACAAAAAAGGGGAAAAAATGAAAAGGATCCCGATAGGGATTATTGATTTCTTTTTATTCGTCATTATCAAATTGAAATTGAATTTATCTTTTATTTCAATCGATAATGAAGACAAGATTGTGATTAAATTATGTTTTTCAGGAAAATTTGAAAAAAAAAAATCACATTTCTATCGTCAGGATTCATTCGTCTGTCAGCATTTAATTTAATTTATAAACTGAAAATATTTTGAATAAATTCGTCCAAATGACGTCATTTATGTAAACGCAAAAGAAAGAGGGAAAAGGAATTAATAGTAATTATTATTTATTGATATCATTTTGTTATTTTTTTGTAAAATTTAATTAAACGAATTTATAAAATCACTAATTCGGATATTTGAAACGAATATATAAAATAATAATTGCCCAACTGAACGGAAGTAGAATAAAATATCCTGCTTGGTTTTCTATCCTGCTTGGTTTTTTCCGCCAAGCTTTTTAAAAAACGTCAAGACCTTTATAATAGAAAAGCATCAAAAGTTCATTGTGTTTGTTTTCATAATTTTTGGCAACAAATCTATGTATATTAACGAATCTATCCCTTTTTGAAGCTCGAATTACGCCAAACCAGCAAAGGATCCTATACTGGAAAAGTACCGGATTTTCTTATGGACAATATTCAAGTGACATAACATGGTGTAAAATTACTGCGGATAGCAAATTTGTTTAAATATCTCATCAATTGATGCCGAATAAATACAGGCATGCATGCACAAAATATTTAATTAATTTTGTATGATAAATAATTATTAGAAAATTCGTATATACATATTAATTAAAATAAATAATTTATATATTTAAAATAACATGAAAATATGCTTGATGGTGCATTAAAATAGAGAGAAAATTAAAACCTGTTACTGAAAACGTCTATAACATAGTACTTTTCAATACCGTGGTTTTTAATGTTATTCACAAGCAGATGGAATTTTTCTCATATTTAAACGCAAAGGAAGAATAGAATAGGTAAAGTCCGAGAGGTAGCCACAATTTAAACCTAACCCTTTTATACAAGCTGGTTTTCAAGTTGTAATTGATTTTACTTATCAATCCCGAAAACAGTCGTCCGTTGTCGCAACAGCTGTGTATGAGGCCATGATAATAAAAAAATGCCCCATTAAAACGTTAAAAGCATGACAACCCAATTACAGATTTACCAATATTTAAAAAATAAAGCACGCTGCCATGTTTTTAGAGGCCTTGAAGTCTGAGCGGGGGTTGGCGAGCGTAGCTCGCAGGGGGTAGGCCCACTAGTATTTAATATAAAAAAGAAATTGATACCGGAGACTTTAAAAACTTTACAATCTAGCACAAGAAATGTTAATAACGATTAAGGCTTGGATTTATTGCGGCATAGAAACAGGATCTACAGAGATATTGTAATTTAAATAACTGTCAGAAAAGTACGGAAGAAAAGATCTATTTTATATTGGATTATGTGGGGAATTGCTATAAAGGAGTTAATTTTGGTAAAAATTTAAACAAGTACAATGATCTACTAACAGTGAGTAAAGTAAAAATAATTAAGGCATTTAAATATGATGAGCCTTTAGGCCGTGTTATGTTTAATTATAATGGATATGCAAAAGACCTAAAGAGGGGTATTGATGAAAGTACATGCAGTTGCAATGATGGAGAATTTATTGAAGTGAAAACTTCTTTAGGCGCGTTGGGCATTTTTTGAGATGGGAAAAAAAAAAAACATTGAACTCGCGACACTGTTACCGACACGTCTGTATATTTGAAGTTAAAATTTCTTTAGGCGCGTTGGACATTTTTTGAGATGGGAAAAAACCATTGAACACCCGACACTGTTACTGTAACCAACACCTCTGTATATAAATATGTACATGTATTGTGTATAGTTCGGTATGAGGTAGGGCGGGGCGGGCGCGTCGCGCGCCGCATGCTTGCCTGTGGGCTATAGTTTTTTTTTATGAAAATTATTTATATATTATATTTAATATATATATATATATTATTTTTATGTAAATTAAGCAATGGTATTTTATTATATACTAGCAAGCTACGCCCGCTGCGGTGGTCGGTTTCTACAAATGAACCTTGAATCAAAGAAAATATATCGTTTAATTTGACTAAATTTGTTTAATGTTAATTTAAATTGATGTAATTTAATTAAATTGTTAATTTAATTAAAAATAATGTTAATTAAAATGTTAATTTGACTAAATTTGTTTAAATTTATTATATATATCGTTTAATTTGACTTTGTATTTGAAAGCAATCTGTATATTTACCTGGAATATCCTTCCACATTACTGAAAATTGACGTGATTGCGCTATTATATTTTCTAATGTGCAGTCAAAATTTTACCTGTTAAGCTCTTTTATTTGGTCATTTACAGTTAAGGTTTGCTAAAGAATGATAAAACTATATGCAATATACTAAAACCATCACTAAAAATTGTCGAACTAACAATGCAAAAAAATTAACTAACAAAATCCATTCAGTAGAAGTTTTTTATAAAGGCTAATCTCTGATAATCGGGTTCATCTGATTATAGAAATTTTCCACATAATTCTAAAAGTAACAGAACGATATGAAATTTTTTAAACCATCCTTACATATTATCTACTTAACAATGCAAGTCGCAAAAAATACGCCCAGTAAAAACTTTCAAAAAGGCTAATCTTTCGGAATCGTGTTCACCTGACTATATAGCCTTCACACATAACTGTTTGACTAAGCAACGTAGAACAATATCTAGTACACTATAACCATTTCTGAAATATCATCTAACTAACTAATAATATAATTCTCATCAAAATCTGTCCAGTAGAACTTTTTCAGAAGGCTAATCTTTCATAATCGGAATCAAATATTGAAAAGGCTAATATTTGATAAAAAAAAATGGTCACCTGATTTTCGAATTTCCCCCTATAATTCTAGAACTAAGCAACGTAGAATGATACGTTATATAATAAAACTTTCCCTAGAATATTATCTAACAGTGTAGGTTCCATCGAAATCCATTCGGCAAAATCGTTTAAAAAGGCTAATCTTTCATAATCGGATTGATCTGATTGTAGAACTTCCCATAATAATTCTATAACTAAGCTACGTTAAACGATATGTTATACAATAAAACCTTCCCTGAAAAATTATCTTACAGTTTAAGTTCTACGAAAATCCATTCAGCAGAATTAGAGTTATCAGCAGCCGTTACGAAATTTCATATATGTAGAAGTAAATAGAAGTATATTGCCATTAATATAGTTTGCATTTGAATAAAAAAAAAGGTACTTATCGGTTAGCCGGGCGCCAGTGATACATGTACATATATAAATATGTATGTATATACATATATGTATGTACTATATATTCAAACATATAAGTGTATATATATATGTATGTATATATATGTATTTGTGTAGATATATATGTGTGTATATGTACATGTATATATCTATCACTGGCGCCCGGCTAACCGAAAAGTACCAAAAAAAATACTGCAAAAATGCTGTCGTACACTTGAAAAAACACCTTTTGACTTAAAATCTCTCATTAAAACTGTTTTTCCTTTTTATTTATTTTCTTTCTTTTTTTAAATAAAATTAGTAACAGTTTTTTATTTTATTTTTCCAGATGTATAGCCCTTTCAATTCTTTCTGAAAAAAAAAAAAAAAAAAAAAAAAACACTTTTTGGCTTAAAATCAAATTGTTTGGGGTCAAACGTAAAAACAAAATCGCCAAAAACAAAACATAAATCGCCAAATTTTGTTGCTATAGCAATCTTGCCCCTTGAATAATTTTTTAAGCATTATGAACATTCCTAATCATGTTTCAATTAAATATTTTCGTTTTATAATATTATCTCTCATGAAAACTCATTTTCTTTTTTTTTTCTATCTCTCTCTTTTTCCTTTTTTTAATAAAATTAGCAACAGTTTTTTCTTTTATTTTTCGAGATGTATAGCCTTCTCAATTCTTTCTACAACAATAATGGTTGCCAAAAAATGAGCAATGGTAACCTTTTCGGCCAAAATAACATAATTGTCTATCATAATTCAATAACTAATGTACGTAGAACTGTGTGTTATATACTAAAACCTTCCCTGAAAAAATATCTATCCAACAGTGCAAGTTCCATCAAATTCCATTCAGCAGAACTCGAGTTATAAGGGAACGGAACGAAATTTCCGTTTGTGTTATATATATATAGTAGATATATATATATTTATTATAATATATATATATATATATATATATATATATATATATATATATTACAATATATATATATATATATATATATATATATATATATTACAATATATATATATATATATAATATAATATATTGAAATTCATGTTTTCACTTCTGTCGGCACTCCCGGAGTGCTTGTGTTTTTTTTAATGTAATTTTGCTGAAATGTGTATAAAAACGGTGTTTCTAACTGCTCATATTATCGCTTTTATATCTATCTTATTAAGTTTGCCAAATAAAATATTTATATATCTATATCTATAAATTCCGTTCTTGGTATGTGTGTATGTTCCTTATACAAATCTACAGTTTTTGTCCGATTGGAACGAAATTTGATGTACATACGTATTAGAACAAGAGTAAAAACCCCTGTCTACTTTAAAAATTTCTCAGACCATCCTTTATCATTTTATTCAAACATATCCCATAGTTTATCATTACAGAAATCTTTTTTCCCTCAATTTCTAATGCAATTTCTTTCCCGTTGCCATTCAAAGAAACTTCGTATGGATAATATTTTTATAAACTAATTTCAGAATAACTCACTATAATTTAAAATCCGAAACGGACGTCAATTTTGGCAGATGTGATTTTTTTTCGCATACTACAAAGATTACTGTAAGTGCTTTAAACGACATAGTACATATATTTAAATGTGTTTGGAGAAAAATAAATAACGTAGCTTCTAATTTTACAAAGGCAAATTGTTTCCACTGGTTTGTTAATATTAAAATAAATTTTATAAGAAATAAAAACACATTTTTGCGCATTCAAACTTCATGATTCAATTTATTCTACACAATCAAAAATCGTCTGTCAAATATTGACATTTAGCAATCATTACATCGTAACTTTTTTCAGCTTGCGCCTCAACCAAGGAGGCATATATATAAGTTCCTTGGATGCAGGTGGACAATAGATGCCCACTAATAAAAAATGGATTTAAAGAAAACAATACAGTATTTTCCATTATTTTTTCTTCAAAAATGGGTGTTCAAACAAATGGGATTAAAAGTAAAATGGTTTATCGGAAAAAAAATTAAATGAATTTTTGTAAATGTAAAACTTTATTTTAATTAAAAAAATTAATATATTTTCTACAACGCGGCGACATTTTCATTTCACCAGCTTCGAAATTATTATCCAATTCTTAAAGAACGGTATATTTTTGAAAAATAATGTTTTGCATCCAAAATCACATAATTTCAAAACTCAATTTTAGCAAATTCTGTTTAAATTACATTGTAAATATAATTTCGGAGTAAAATTTAGTATTTAATAATATTGTTTAAAATTTTTCTATGAGTACAGTAGTATTGGATTTCTTTAATCGCTTTCATGTTTCAAATACAAATGTGCATGTGACGTCACCCACTCAAGTAAAGTCGTTTTTCTCAAATTACTGTAGGCGAAAAGTAACAATTCTCGCAGAGTTAGTAATTCATAATGTATTATTTCCTACACGTAATATAATGTATTCTAACTATTTGAAAATTACGAGAAACTTGGTGAAACTTCAAGTAATTTAGCTCAACGTTTTGCCTACATTAAGTTGACAAACGTGCACATTATACATAAATATAAATGCATATTTGCACATGATTCAGGAAGTGAAAGAATTTGTTTTATCTAGACACGTTTTACCTAGACACGGTTCAGAGGAAAATCTACCCTGGCGAAAGTGTCGTCATATTTTAAATCATGTGTCGGTTTTCATTCACAAAATATTAGTATTTTATAGCAATTACACAAAGTAGCGTAGTTTAAACAGAATGTATTGGTCGCCAAAATATAAGTTTGACATCCTTTTACCGTACAATTTTCCAGAATATTAAATTACTTTAAAATCCATAAAACATCAGTAAATTTTGATACACTTTTCAAACGAATAACATTGAGAGTACATTTTTTTATTCGACCGCATAAAAATTGAATGTGCTATGTTTAGAAGTAAATGTCTTTACTTTATAAAGATCAAATAAGTTAATCTTTCGTAATTGGATTGGACACAGATTTAAAAATATACATGCTTAAAAATTACTTTAAAATCCATAAAAAATCAGTAAATTGAGATAAAATTTTCAAACTACATTTGAAAGTGCATTTTGTTCTAATTGATAGTTTAAAAAATGAAATTATGCGATATTTAGTAGTTACAAATATGCAGTACAAGCAAAATTTATTTGTTAGGTCGTTGCTACCGTCAATATGATGTCGACATTACTCACGGATATGTTTTTGTTCTATAATATAGATAGATACCATATGAAAGAAAATTTCTCAAAATGTTACAACATTTGGTAATTTTTTTCATTGTCAGGAAAATCTTGTATTTTTATATTGTATGCGCAGAAATTGTACTATGGTTGAGTTAAAGTAACGCTTGTTTTTCTAATTGTCTTTTTTATCGATTTACGGTTGAGTATGCACAAATCATATTATCGTCATTGTTATTGTCGTATTATTGTATTTTAATTTATGTTAACTCGGGCAGGGCCGGGTGGTTCTGCTAGTTACTTATAAATACAATTTCTAAAAAAGAAAAATAAACAAACCCTACCCATACTTATGACCCCTGCTAAAAAGTAGATTATTCCCAGTCATATGCAGTTTAAAATTTACACTGTGCGCCACACATTTTTTGTATTATTTACCATTTTTAACATGTTACGTATTTAATAATATTAAATTACTGTTTTGAACAGATTGGTAACGATTAAACAAGATTGGTACTAGATTGGCCGATAGAAAAATTAAACGGCTATGCCTTCAAGATAGAAAATTTTCATCAGACGCCATTAGATGTGAAATGAATGCAGCGGGTATTGCAGTAAGTTCAAGAACAATAAGAAGAAGGTTATCAGGATTTGGACTACAAGCTGGAATTCCAAGGAAAAAACCATATTTAAGTCAAAAGCAACGCGAAAAACGAATTAAGTGGGCAAAAGAACACATTAAATGGTCAGAAAATCAATGGAAGCAAGTAATCTGGAGCGATGAGAGTAAAATATCGCTCTTTGGTAGTGATGGTAGAAAATACGTGAAATGTAGAGTAGGAGAAGCACATCATCCTGATTGCATTGAAGCAACTACAAAAAATCCAACAAATGTCATGATTTAGGCATGTATGTCTACAGATGGTGTGGGCCGAATTCAAGTGATTGATGGCATCCTGAATGCCAAAAAATACATCGAAACTGTCCTGGAACCAAAATTGATACCTTCCATTAGGGATCTCTTCCCCAACAACGCACCATTTATTTTTCAGCAGGATTCAGCTCCATGCCACACAGCAAAAGTATGCAAAGCATGGTTTCAAAATAAAGGCATAGATATATTACCATGGCCAGGAAACATCCCTGATCTCAATCCAATTGAAAATTTGTGGCGACATTTGAAAATTCTTGTACGAAAAAAAGTCCATCCAATAAAAGACAACTTATTGAAGCTATAATTGATTCTTGGCACCATGTGATTACGAAAGATAAACTCCAAACACTCGTTCACTCGATGAAAAGACGCTGTGAAGCTGTCTTAAAAAATAAGGGTATCCTACTAAGTATTGATTGTGTAAGTATCACTTTAAAAAAATGCAAATCTAAGATAGATCGTACTATTAGTTGCATAACTTTTTTTTAAATACAGATATTGTAATACTGTTTTTATTATTAAATTCTACATTAAATTACCTTCAATTTGATATATAAACGTTTGTATTTAAGTGAAAATTAATATATTCTATAAGTACACAAAGTTGAAAAACATTAAACTTTCAATAAATGTCCACACTTTTGGCCACCACTGTATATACACATATAGCTAAATATACATGTATATACCTGCATATATTATACACATATATGTATAAATATAGATATATATATTTATATAAGGAGTTCATTACCAGCCCATTTACTCTACATTATGTTTATGTATGCTTACTCTGATATATACACAAGTTTAATAAGAACCTGCTATGAATGGATCAAATTTGGGTATTTTTTTAATTCAACTGACACAAAAAATGCAAATAGGAAAGATTTTTGCCAAACTTACTCAGGCGTAGATGTCATATGCGCACCACATTGGCGCGATTTTTTCTCCCGCCAATTTGGCGAAAACTTTGTTTTTGAATAATAGTTACAAATAGCATGCAATAATAGCAAGTGATTTTTTTTATTTCAATATAAAAATAAAATAACGTAATAAATGAAATAGCTTCTGTTATTTAAAAAAAAGGAAGTAAAAATAAATAAATCATAGTTTGATATAAATAAATATTGATATACATAATAAAAACAATTTATAGAATTAAAATAAAAAGTAAAAGTAAATAAGCAGCAATATAAACAAAACAACCGAGTTACCATGTGAGGCATAAAATTGCATTTTGTTGCAATCGCGCCAATGTGGTGCGTATATGCCTTATTATCGTAGGAGCACCGTTGCACATTTATAGGCTACAACTTTTTAGCACTTTTTAAAGCATTACAAGGATAGCCGGTTTCCACACTATATGTATTCTAGGCGCTGTACTTAGGGCACGATTCTGAATAAGATTTTATTGGTGAATGAGACCCACTCTATGTATTGAACCTCCATCATTTACATCAATGCTGAGTAATTTATAGTTTTGTCTCGACTGGATGTCTATTGCTCGCCGTGCCATCTGTTACTGGTAATTTGAACTAAAATCAGGAATCGCAGTAAAAAATCTCCTGATATCGAACATTACTCTCCTGTAAGAATTTTTTAAATATCTGTCCCGTTTGGAAGATATTGAATTTTAAAATTAGACAGTCCATTTAAGGACATCCGGTATCTTCATTTATAAAATTCAAACATATTATGATTGTTATGTAAAATAACAAAATATTCATGAAGTTTTTATACCATATAAAACCTGTGGCCAGAAAGTTCGGTGAATGAATTTTTATTTCAAATACAGTATTGTACAGCATCAAATACAATTTACTGTCCTTCAAAATAATATCCATGGATGGTAATGCACTGTTGAGAACGAGTATATAAGATCTGGAAACTACTGTAAAACAGTTCTTTCGGAATGGCGTTCAGCTCGGCCGTCACGTTGCGTTGAATGTCGGTGATGTCCGTAGATCTATTTCCATTCAGGGCTGACTTGAATCTGGAGAAGAGGAAGAAGTCTGCAGGTGCCAAATCAGGTGAATAATGGGGTGATGAAGTGTCACAACTCCATTCGCGGCCAGGAACTTCCGTACAACCAAGGCGGTGTGTGACCGGGAATTATCACGGAGAAGAGTCCAGGAGCCTTGCGTGGCATACTCAGGGTGAACGCAACAGATCCGTTGCAGTAAACGCTTCAGAATATCGGCGTAGGCAACAGCATTCAATGTGGTACTCTCAGGGAGGAATTCTTTGTGAATGAGACCCTGAGAGTCGAAGAATGCGATGAGCATTGTCTTTATGCGCGATTTTTCTGACCGTACCTTGGTTTTTTTAGGCGACGGCGGACTCCGCCACTTCAAATTTGTCGTGGCAAACTCCAAACTTTGCCCTGAAGGGAAAGAGATTTATGGACATCACCGAAATTCAAGGCAACGTGACGGCCGAGCTGAACGCCATTCCGAAAGAACTGTTTTACAGGAGTTTCTAAGACTTAATACTCGTTCTCAACAGTGCATTACCATCCATGGAGATTATTTTGAAAGACAGTAAATTGTATTTGATGCTGTACAATACTGTATTTGAAATAAAAATTCATTCACCGAACTTTCTGGCCACAGGTTGTATATCAGAATTAAATATTGATATTTAAAGAAATAGAATAACTGATTTGATCAATGATAATTTCAAATGAAGAATAATGATAAAACAAAATGTTTAAAAAATTCATCCTTCAAGTTTCAAATCATCCATGGTCTCATCTATTGCTAATGCGCGGGAGGTGTAACTTAATTTTTCTTTCATATTCACGTTCCGTTCCACAGAACTATTTCAAATTTGAATAAATATTATATATTTAAATATTTAAATAAGTTATATATACTAGATTATTTTTATATATAGTTACATATAATTATATAATTTATAATAATAAGATATTTAAATAAATAGAATAACTGATTTGATTAATTATAATTTCAAATTAAGAATAATGGTAAAAAAATGTCTTAAAAATTCATCCTTTAAGTTTTAAATCATCCATGGTCTTATCTATTGCTAATGCGCGCGAGATGTAACTTAATTATTCTTTAATATTCACGTTCAGTTCCAAAGAAACTATTTCGTGCATTTCAAATTTCATTTCTTTTCTTTTTCTTGTCATATATTGCCTGCGTTGCGAACAAAGGATATCTTGCTAAATCGATAAATTCAAATCCACCAAACTGTTAATTTACTATGGAAGCTCAACAAGAGAAGAAAATTTCAATCTCAAGACGAGTAATGAACGCCATAAGAAAACTGCAAAAAAGCGAAGGAGTTTCTCTCATGAATTTGAAAAAATATCTTCGAGAAGAAAAGAACTTGGATGTTGGAAAGTACAATGAAGAAATAAAATTATCACTAAAATCTGGTTTGGATCGTGACTTGTTGACCAGAGAAAATGGGAGATATAAGGTAATAAAAAATATTTATACTTAAGATTGACGAAATTTCAGTGAAAATAAAATTAGAACAGTTAAATGTAATAACAAAAATTTTTACCCGTAAATAATAGTCCAAGTGAAAATATTACTTGTTTATCATGGCGTTTTTATAATTAATCAAAAACTTGAAAAATTTTAAATGACGTTTAAATTATTTTCTTTTTTATTTAACCCTTTGATTATAGGCCAGGATTGGCGCTTATTTTTATATTCAATCTTACCATAATTTACAAAACTTTTTTTTTCTGGTAGATTTATCTTGAAAATATCCTAGTACCCCTCGGATTTGTTCTCAAAAAGTTGTGCGAATTCGATAAAAAATAGTCGACTGGCAAGTATATATCCCAACCTGTAATCAAAAGGCTAAGTATTACTTCAGAATACAGAGCATTGAGAAACAAACCCTAAAACGTCTAAAACGTTTAGTTGCTTAAAATTTTGTCAAAAATTTAGATTTGTTAATTCTTTACTTTTATGATAAAACTGGAACAACAGTCTGAAGAAAAAGAACAACTATACGGTTAGCGGGACACCGTTTAGCTCCAAGCAAAAAGCGTTGTATCAAAATCTGAGAGATCTAGGTGTAAGATTGGCGATAAGATTAGCAAGCATAATGATATAGTCATCTTTATAAAAAGAATGAGTTTTTATACTTTTCTATTCATTAAATATAGAATAAAACAAAAAGCATTGGAGAAAATGCAATCATTTATAAGCAAGAAAAATAGAAAATGGCGATATGGATGCTAAGCCTATCTTTTAAATATTGAAATAACTATCAATATCATAGTATATAAGTGAAATGCTTATTTATAATCAATATTTAATTACGAATTCCTGATTAGCCTAAAATGGTGTGTTGCAAATAATATAAGCTGCATTACAAAAAAAAAAAAAAATTATCTGATTTTTAAGGACAAGGGTCAATTGGCCTGGCACTAATTTCCTTTTTTTTTTTAAAAAAAGCAAGCATAATGATATAGTCATCTTTATAAAAAGAATGAGTTTTTATACTTTTCTATTCATTAAATATGAAATAAAACAAAAAGCATTGGAGAAAATGCAATCATTTATAACCAAGAAAATTAGAAAATGGGGGTTAAGGATGCTAAGCCTATCTTTTAAATATTGAAATAACTCTCAATATCATAGTATATAAGTGAAATGCTTATTTATACTGAATATTTAATTACGAATGCCTGATTAGCATAAAATGGTGTGTTGCAACAATATAAGCTGTATTATATAAAAAAAACTTTTTTATATGATTTTTAAGGGCAAAGGTCAATTGGCCTGGCACTAATTTCCTCTTAAAAAAAAAAAAAAAAAAAAGCCCCGTTGCCTTGACATCGAAATAAATAATTCAAGCGTGGCTGATGAACTTAATTCATCCTTTCAGGAAAAAAGTGTGAGGTGCGCCTATCGAAGTTTTCAATTTAAAAATTACACATTAATAAAAATCGCCCATTAAAAAAATTGGTACTTCTCTATTATCCCGTCGACCACTTTTCATAACAAAAAGCTATCGCCAAACTGTAACGCCAAATAAACAGGAGAACGTTGCCATTGGAATATCAAAATAAATAAATAAATAAAATATAAGAATTTAAGGACACAATTGTTATTTTAATTAATGAAATAACTAATAAATCAGTAAAACATAATGAAAAATACACGCAAATGCTGAATTAAAAACCACTTGATGAAATAAACACGTATAATGCTTCTGACATTAAGTAAATGGAACTGCATTTTTGGCGTTTAATCTTGCAGTTTGGTGATAGTTTTTTGTTATGAAAAGTGGTCGACGGGATAATAGAGAAGTACCAAAAAATTTGAAGATTTAAACTCGATTTACTAAACTTATTGATAAAAAGTTAGCAGTTTATCACGTTTGCGCTCTGACGCAAAACTCCAACTGCCGTCTTTCTAATGAAAAAGACCCGACTTATTATATGTCTTCATAGCCACATTTTTGCGATACTTGACATTGAAAAATAATAAATATTATCATGCGTAATACATTATCGAAACTTACCTTTCATAAATTTTTAAATTAGAATAATGCGTGCACGGAATGCATGTTCCACTACATGCACCTCCTTGTAATTAAAATTTTATTTTACAGGTGAAAAAAGCTGCACGAGGTCGTGACACGGGTGCCAAAACATCCAAAACATTGGATGGTCTAAGTAAAAAATCTCAAAAGAATTCGGAAAGCAAAAAGGCTGAACGGAAGCGCCCGCCCACTCATGCTTCTCGAAAAAGCGATCCTGACAAGTGTGATTGCGTCATGTGCATGTAAATTCGACGTATTTTATCAACCAAAGAGTTAAATTTTCAGTAGATTTTACAGAGTCTTCAAATTATTCCAAGCTGTCAAAAAGAGTATTTTAAATCAATGAAGCTTAGAAGTCATAATATGGTTTGAGAAACAAATGTTGTTAATAAGAACTTGTTATAACATAGTTCTAAATATTCGATAATTTTCAAATATGATCAATTTGGTTGCTAAATAAAATAAAACTTTAATAAGTAACTATTCATGGTCATTTTCTGTGTCTTGAAAATAAATTTTTTGGTACTTTTCTTTTATAGAGCCTTGACATATTCTTTAAAAATTTGGCGCGATTCAGGCTTCAGAAAGTGCGATTTGTTGGCAAATGATAAAAACAGCTATGAAAACAAACCTGATGAACATTTATGCTTGTTTATATATATATATTTACCAGCAGGCTTCGCCCGTTACACTGGTCGGTTTCTCCAAACCAATCTTGAATCAAACTAAACATATCGGTGATTTGATCTTGTATTTTAAACCAATGTGGACAGTTACCGATAATAGCCGTCCGTATTGCTAAAATGATACGAATGTCTTTGCGCTATTATATGTTCTAATTTGTCAGACGAAATTTGGGCTGATAAGGACTTTAGTTGATCATTTATAGTAGGATTTGCTAGAGAACGATAGTACGATATGCAATATATTAAAACAATTCCTGAACAGTTTTTAACTAACAAATGCGAGTTTCATTAAAATCCATAGAACATTTTTAAATGTCTAGTGTTTTATAACCGTATTCACCTGATTATAGAAATTCCCCTCATAATTCTCGAACCAAGCAACGTAGAACGATATATTATGTACTAAAACATTCCCTGAAAAATAATCTATATAACAGTGTAAAACACATCAAAATCTATTTAAGGGTGTATTCAAATCCAAACTGCTTATTTTGAGACACATTCGTAAATTCATTTTTGCTCTAAAATGCATCCAATTGGCAGCTTCTCTTACTCAGAAACTTTATAATGTCCCCACTGTCTCGGTTTTTTGATAAAGGCAGAATATATTTCAAAAAATGCTGTCATAGTGGACATTTTGAACCGAATTTCGAGAAGCGACAGCGCTGGAAACAAAAAAAAATGATCGTACTGTGAAAATAATTGTCTGTAAATCAATTTCTAATTAATTGAACGAAAAATAAAAACATGGGGCCCTTATAAATGTCTTTATAAATCACGCCACCAAGTTTCCTGTTGTTATTTTAAAAATGAGTCTGGGAATATGTCTCAAAATTTTGAGTTGTTGAGCGTGGAAAAATATATTTTTTTTAATACCGCCTTAACAGAATCATTTTAAGAGGGCTAAACTTTCATAAACTGATTCATCTGACACATAATTCTGTAACTAAACAAGGTAGAACGATTTTATATATCAAAATGGAAAATTGTGTTATTTTAAACGAAAAGGTTGCCATTGATAATGTCTTGACGACCATTATCGTTGTTGAAACAATTATCCTAATCCTAATCCTAATAATATTATAAATCCGACTGTGTGCAAATGTTAGGCTAAAGCCAGCGTCAAAATGGAGAAATTAATGGCCCTGTATCTTTGCATATAGGTGGATTATAACCCGGAAATGAACATAGACTGGTTTTTGTTTATTTTATTCAAATACTTTTCTTAATAATTCAAAATTTGATTATTTTCATACAGAATCAATGGACATTTTTAGATAAAATTTAACCATTTTACTTTATCGTTACTAGGGCTTTGATAGTTACCAATAAATAAAAATGCAGAAAAATAATTTTTCCTCAACAATTAAGTTTCAATTGAGCGATTTTCACGTGAAAAATGAAAATAATTCAAAAGAAGATGAATTTCTGTGATATTTGAAACAACAATATGGAGTATTTGTTATTATACATGAAGTATGAATATCGGTTAGATTAAAAAGATCGTTTTCTGTCAAAAACTGCGTTATAATTGGAAAGAAGAATTAACAATAATTATATTATTAAGAAAAAGATTTCGCTTGAACCATGGAACTATGAAAAGGATCCTTCTTGGCTTGAACAAATAAATAAAACATGTATTTTTAAATATTCGTAATATTACTAAGAACATGACTGTCAGTGTATAATAAAAGTATATACATAATGGACGTCATATTTAAGATGAATAACTGAAATATTTTTTTGATACTGATTAATAATAAGCTTGAATATCAGTTGCAAACAGATGTGAGTTTTCTGCTAAAATTCACGTCATTATTGCCAGGAAAAGAAAATTATCAAGAATTATAGCATTGAAAAGACATTTCTCTGGGATCAAAGTGACGTCATAATAAAACGGGATTTTTTAAATATGTTTCAAATGGAGCGTGTATCAATTTCATACATGAATAATCACTGAGTACAGTGAAATAATAGAGAGGTGATGAACCGTAAAATGGGCTTGCAATATGAAGCCGGTTATCGCTCAAATCATTAGGTCCAAGGGATGACTTCATTGGATGGAGAGAGGCTGCACGGGGAACAATGACTGGATTCATTGGACGGGGAGAGGTTTTCAAAGAAAGCCGCCGGTTGTTTGGGCCGACTGTAGGGTTGCATTTTCAGCATCAGGCCAAACATGAACATTTCATCTCTATTTATTCTCTGAACTCTGTGATTAATAATACAAGCATCAGTAAGATTATTAGGAAAAGAAAATTGAACACAAGTCTATTAAGTTAAAATCTGACTGTGTGTATTTCGCAACTACTCCTCTTAATGCAACGCGATTTACTTAACACCGATTATCATTGATTCGAGGATGTCATATAAACTCTGAGAATTTAGAATTTTGAATTAAATTCCGAGATATTAATATTTTTTTTTTTTTTGTAAATTTTAACGAAATTTCTCTAAAAATGGTACTTAAATTACTCCATTTTTGTGGATAAAAAAGGAGAAATAAAACGGATTAATATATTTTTATGCCATTTTCTCATTAAAACTGAAAAAAATTATTTTATTTTCAATGTGAATAGTTGGTGAAAAAAAAAATCTTGATTACAGTAAAATTTCCGAAAAATAAAAACATATTTCCACATATTCAAACTTTATGAATCAATTTATTCTGCAGAGCAAAAATCGCCTATCAGCATATTGTCAAGAAATCAAGATTTGTTTCAGCTATAGATTAAACCAAGGACACAAATTTGCTGTTACATGCAAACGTAACACTTGCAATTGCAAAGCTTTATGCAACCCCAAATTACATGCAAACGTAACATTTACATGTAATTTGCACTCAAATTAATTTTAATTTGAAGCATAATAAATGTTAATTTGCAATGAAATTTACATTCAAAAGTAATGTTTACATATAATTTTGGTTTGCAAAAATGTTTGCAATTTAAGTGTTACGTTTGCATGTAATTTTGGGCTGCAAAAACTTTGCAATTGATGCTCCTTGCATTTAAGTGTAGAATTATTCCTCCGTATTCACAAGAATTGAATTTAATGAAAAAGCATGTACTATTTCCAATCAATTATTTTTAAATGATGGCTGTTAAAACGTTTCTCAAAGTCGTTAAAAGTAAAATGGTTTATCAGGTAAAATTGGCATTTCTTTTTACCCAATTCGTCGATTTACACGATTTTATTTGGCCGTCCTTTTTCCATTGGTTGCAGTTTCCTTTTCGCGGTTATTTGGCACAAAATTTTACCTTTTTTAAACTGATTTATGTCAAGGCCCCTATAACAAAGAAATATCGTATTTTATTCCATGAAATGTGATAAAGAGTTAGTTAATTATTTACGTTTTTAATTATCGGGAGTGAAATATTTTGCTTGATTAGTACATTTATTTTTCTTTTAATGTTACGTGAACGAAGTCACGGGTAACAGCTAGTAACGACTATACCATTTAGAAAATAATACAAACACCTCGAAAAAAAAGAAAAAGCTGTTGCTAATTTTAAAATAATATAAATTAATAAAAATAATTAAAAAATAATATAATTAAAAAATAATAATTAAAAAAGGAAAAAGGAAACAAGAAAACCGTTTATTATGAGAAATAGTGTTATAAAACGAAAATATATAACTTAAACACGAAAGTAACACGAATCTTCGTAATACTTAAAAAAATTTTCAATGTGTAATATTGCAATTGAAACAATATTTGTCGATTTATCTTTTGAGTCAAAATTAAAAAAAAAAAATGTGGGTTAGTGCAATCGAATCGCACAAATAGTTTCGTTTAATATTTCTTTCTAAACAACAATTTATCTTTTCTTTAATAAATCCAAATAAATTTCATTTTTTCATGTTTTTTATAAAATAAAAATTTACCGGTCAATTTTTCTCATTTTTTCAAATATCTGAACCGGCCCGATAGCGGGATAAGCCTGCTATTATACTCTGTCATAATAATATCTGTCATGTGGACTAAATGCGATATTTAAAATAAAATAGTTTATATAAAATATATATTTAAACCTTTTGCGTAATCCTCTGTAATCCAGGTCCTACTGCCAAATTGCGTATTTTAGAAAGTGGGTCTTTTTGTGACAGTTCTTTAAAAGTATCTACATTGGTTTTAAACTAAATTATTGCTAGCAAACGCCCATGTTTGGAGATAACCTTGCCCACAGATTACGGAAGATCAGTTATTTTTTTCATTCCTACTGTTAGCTTACACTCTCTATATATTTATATATCTTGTTCAAACTTTCAATCGTTAATAAAATATTTTCTATTCATCCACTCAAGTTCAAATACATTTTTTTAAACTTGTAGTGGATGACACTGGATGTTAATACAGTTTTTTCAAATATTAATTCATTAATTAATTTTAGTTTTATATGAAATAGAAAAAAATCTTCATTGTTTTCATAAATGAAATGAAAGATTTTCCTCAAATTAGTGATGCCACAAAAGTAAAATACCGCACCGATGAGTATAAAAAATGTTCAATAAAGATAATGCGGGACATTAATGCTGCGCGGCTTAATTTTATATTTTTGTGATTAAAAAATAGGAATTGACTTAATTTTTTTTATAGTACTTGTTTTATATTTTACTAGCTGTTACCCGTGACGTCGTTCACGTAACATTAAAAGAAAAATAAATGCATTAATTAAGGAAAACGTTTCACCCCCGATAATTAAAAACATATGTAACTCTCTTTATAACAAACTCCGTTTTTTCGAATATCTGAACAGTCCCGATAGCGGGCTAAGACCGCCATTATACTCTGTCATAATAATATTTGTCATGTGGACTCAATGCAATATTAAAAAAAATATATATATATATATATTGTATATATATATATATATATATATATATATACCTTCCTTCCTATATATATATACCTTCCTACCACCTTCAAAATGTTAAAATATGCGAATATTTCCATAATCGGGTTTTTATCATGATTCAATACATTCCTCAAACTCATGCATTTACTATGCTCTATTACTCATATTGATACGCTCTTTATATTATTCTCAAACATTTGCAAAATTAGTTAAACTTCCAATATGACGTCAGATTAATTTTCTTTTTAATTCTCTAATGACGTAATATTATTTTTCTTTCTGTACATACACATACTCATACTCCTTGTATTATTGAGAAATCTTTGAAAATTTCCGTTTTATTACCAATATGACGTCATATTAATCTTTTTTTCAATGGGTGAAACTTTTAATTTCATTTTCATTTTTCACGGGGAAATCTTTCAATAGAAAATTAATTATTATAAAAAGAATTTTATTGTGGATTTTTAATTGTTGGCAACTGCTATAACGAAAAATGCTTAAATTTGATAGGAAAAGGCTGTTAGAATTTTGGATTTTTATCTCTATTTATTAAAATAATACGATTTTTTCAAATTTTAATATTTTGAACTTCATAGTAGGTATTTAGCTATAATTACACAAATTTCCATGCCTTTAAGTTATATAATTTCTGAGAACGGCTCTGTGACTGACAGACAACGGAGCGGGGGTAATAGGGTTTCGTGAGATGAACAAAACCCTAAAAATTGATCTGAAAATTTGATTAGATAAAATCTGAGTAACAATTTTGTTTTTGATTTGTTCTTTTAATTAAATTTTAATTTTTATAACTCTTCCATAATGTGACTTACAGAAGAAACTAGCAGATGTAATTATAAAAATGACTAATTATGAGTTACATGTTATTTGTTTATTTACAATTTTAGCGGGAGTAATAGGATTTCGTGAGATGAACGAAACCCTAAAAATGGATCTGAAAATTTGATTAGATAAAATCTGAGTAACAATTTTGATTTTACTTTTATCGCCAAAGAGTGTGATTTTAAGCCAAAAAGACATAAGCATGACATCGGACTGAGCGGTTTTCACGATAATGGTATTTTCTCATATGTAAGACAGCATTTTTGGAGTAATGTTTCGAATTCGAATGTAAATTACATAAATAGCAGTTAATATTTTAAAAATGTAGTTAAATATTTAATTTTTAGTGCAAATGTCTTCCATACACATTTTTAAAAATGTTCACCACTTTTTTCTTTTTAGTTTTCTTTGCATATCTTTTCTTCTTTTTGAAGGTGTTTCAGATATATTGGACAAATCTTCTGTAATCGGGTCAATTACCAATTGGCGTATTTGGTATAATGTTGGAACTTTTTTTTTTTGTATTTAAAGGGAACTCTGGAGGGGCCTCCGATTGTAGAAGATTACTCGAACTTTGTACTTAACGATTAGTAATTTTATTGTTTTTCATTATGAAGCAAACAGACAAAAGGAGATTTACTATCATAAATATTACATCTGCAGTTATTTTACTATCACTAAAAAAACAATACTTGCAGTGTACGAAAAAACTTTGAAATGCCAATAGTGGGCAATGGAACAATATTTGCTGATTTATCATTTTAGCCTAGATATGAAGAAAAGTACATAAAATTCAGATTAGATTAAATTTCGATAATTATAAAGGGATTTCGACTGACGCACAACCTTAGCCACTAAATTAGTGACAAATAAATGATTTTGTTCAATATAGGGTTTATTTAGAGAACAGACTGAAGAATAATGTAACCTTGACAATAAAAGAAATAGCAAGCGTATTTATTTCTCCGTGTTATTATGCTCATTAAAAAAATGCAAAATCTTTTGTTCAAGTATTTGCGAAAAAGATTATTACAAAAAATTTTGCATAACTAACTTTATTTATCATACTCAAAGACTTTTATTCGTGAAAGACAATTCAGTCTACATAAATTCGATATTATTTAATGGAACGTATTTTGGCGCGTAGTTAACCTCGTTTTGTAGCTAACTCTGGTACATTTGTAACCATATCGTATCAAAGACTTCTATTATTTGAATTCAAACTTGGCTGTGGACCCGATTATGGAAGATTAGGAAGACTTTATTTGATGCAAGGTAGTTGATTATTTTTAGAATAAGTTATCGAGGTTTTTTCCAACTTAATGGTTACATGATGGCAACCGTTATATAAAATGAAAAGGCAGTAAAAATGGCGTTATTTTAATTTGATTAAAATAATTCAGGTTTAAAAACCCCTTTTTTATGATTCTTTTAAATAGGAAAGTTAAACACTGTTTTATGTGTACAATTAATTTATTACATTTTTGACTGTATTTACTCTGCTGGAATCCAAAGATAGAAAACTGTAGTAGACCTGCCATAAAATGACGCATATTATGAAATATAATGTAACGTAGAGTGAGATTACATTTAAGCTACCAGAACCAAGCTGAGAGGCCCGGAATTCAAATGAAAATGAATAACCAGAATGTTATTTCAGTTCAATGGTCAATCTCTGCAATAATTGTATGCTCTCTTTTTTAGTAGTTTGGTGACTAGAGAACATTTTAAATTCTGTTGGTCATAACGGCCACATTTCTCTACCAAACTCTACTTTAAATGATCAAGCAAAAGCTTCTAAAAGCTAGTTGCTTTTAAATAGCCCGAATTTTTTCGAATGTGTAAAATAATATAATAGCGCAAGGACGTTCGCATTGTATTCAGCAATGCGGAAGAAATTTCCAGGTGAAGGTCTTTAAAATACATGGTTGAATTCACCATTTCGTTTCATTCATGGATCATTTGGAAAATGGACCAGCACAGCGGGCATAGACTGCTAGTCAATAAATAAATAAATAAAATAACATAACTAAAACACTAACGTAAAAAAGGCTGATTTAAATAGTAAAATCTTTGGGGGAAATCTTCGAGAGCAGATATTAGGAACTGGCAGACGACTAACACGAAATTATCATTTTTAAGATATTTCAAAATTTAATTTGAATACAAAATTGATATTTTTCATATAAAATTGATTTTTGAGGGTTCTTAGGGAGCATTCTAAAAAACATATTTAATATTAAAAAAAATCTATTATAGTGCTATTACACGAGGCGTCAACGTAGCCTCTAGTTTCGGGCGACACAATGTTAAACCTGTGGCTTCAAAAAAGTTGCTCGGAAAAAAAAGCAACTTTTTATTATCGGAGCAATTTTCTCGCCGTCTCAGTTGGAAAAGCCAATGACATGCGTAGAAAACTGAAGCGGCAATCTTTGTCGCTTCAACTTATACCTTACAATGATTACATATGATAATTTGAAGCGACAAAAACTGAGCGATTCGTCAGTTTTCCAAGCATTTTATTGACAATTCAGAGAAAGGATTTTCCCTTGTCAGTTTTACGAGCATTTCCTTGCCTGTTCTGGGTGATCCTAAAACAAAGACGCACCACAGACGCCAAAATTGCTCCGACAATAAAAAGTCGCTCGTTTTTCGAGCCATAGGTTTAACACTGTGTCGCCCGAAATTAGCGGCAGCTTTGACAACTCGTATAGTAGCACTATTAGACGGGATGTCTTCGGAATTGTGGTTCATGCAGAAATTTCATCTTACGCTGCAGGATTGTAACAGTGCCAACTTATAAGAGTGAGGTGTGCCAGGCTGGATATCGTCCAGGTAGCTTAATGGTAGAGTAATGGCGCGAATGCCAATGAACCTACACTGCTCAAAACAATTAAAGGATATTTGAAGTTTTATATAAAATAAAGATATAAACGAAATTTTTTTGCCGAAAATAGAAGAAGAGAATCACAAATGCAAATTTTTCTGGTTTTCAAACTGTGGAGTATGCAGATTTTGAGTTCGACGTCAAAAACGTCGCTTCAGCGGCAGCGAATGAGATTTGACTTTCAACTGGATAAAAGAGAATGAAGACAAGGATGATCGGCATTCAGTGATTGCTTTGTTTCGATGAGTACGATGTCTCAGCGAAGTCATTTGACAGATTCAGAAGCTTGGAGAATTGTTGGTAGGTTAGAAGGGGGCCAAACTCAAGCCGAAGTAGCGCAAGCCATTGGAGTGTCACAAAGTGTCATTTCCAGGATCTGGAACCGTTTTTTGGAGAATGGATGTGCAGGCCGAAGACCAGGGCAAGGTCGTAGACGGGCAACAACGCCCAATGAAGATCGGTATTTAGCGTTAACAGCTCGGAGACACCGAAACATGAACGCTACTCTTCTCCAACAACACCTTCGCTCGGCTACAGGCACCACGATTTCAACTCAGACTGTCCGAAACCGGCTCCATGCTGTAGGTCTGTATGCTCGCCGACCGATGGTATGTGTTAGATTAACATCAAGGCATCGTCGCGACCGCAGGGAGTGGGCAACCGAGCATGTCAACTGGAGGAGAAATGAATCGAGCAATATTCTGTTTTCTGACGAGTCCCGTTTTTCTGTGCATCCGGATAATAGGCGTATTTTCATCTGGAGGGACCGTGGCAGTAGGAATAATCCTGCGTTCCTGCACGAAAGTGTCAGATTTGGCGGTGGAGGAGTGTTGGTGTATGGTGGCATCTACATTGACGGGCGCACTGACCTCTACATCATTCGAGATGGAGCTCTGACTGGTCGCCGATATAGGGATGAGATCCTCAGACCTATTGTAGTCCCTTACGCTGCAGCAATCGGAGATAACTTTATTTTAATGGACGATAACTGCAGGCCACATCGTGCAAACCTGGTGGAGGATTTCCTTTTCGAGGAAGGAATCGTTCGAATGGAATGGCCAGTGTGTTCTCCAGACATGAATCCAATCGAGCACGTTTGGGACGCTCTAGGAAGACGAGTTTCTGGCCGCCAACAACCCCCACAAACTCTCCAAGAACTGGAAAGAGCTCTTCTGGAAGAGTGGGGCAGAATACCCCAACTCGTCATTAATAGCCTCATTGAGTCCATGCCTCAAAGGTGTTCAACGTTGCTGGCCGCCCGTGGAAACCATACCCCCTACTGAAAATGATTTTCTTTGAAGAAAACACCTTTTCTTATTCTTTTTTTCTCATATGCACAAATTGTGTTTTTTTCCTTTTGTACACAAATGCGCAATAAAATGCATTTTTTTCTGCCAAACATGTGTAATTTATTCTCATATAACCTACTATGTCTGTCGACCATGTATCAATCAGCTAAAAAGTTTCCCAGATACAAAATCCACCTAAAACTGCAATATCCTTTAATTGTTTTGAGCAGTGTAGTTCGAACCAGGCTTGGACACTTTTTCACTCGTTTGGTTTCACATCTGATATAGAAAAAAATCAGCTATTATAATTTCATCAAGTATTTTTACAGGCAGGGCTTTACAAATTTGAAAAAATCTGGTAGCCAGGTATAAATTTTTGTCGCCAGTAAAAGAAAAAAAAATTACCCCCCCCCTTTTTTGTGAATTCAGTGAGAAAAAATAATAACAAACATAGTTTAGAATTATTAGTTTCATAGCTCAGAATAGCACTTAATTAAAACATACAATAACACTAAGTTTTATAAGGAAACTTAATCTATGAAAAAAATCAAAAAGGAAATATTGTAAACTCTGAAAAACCGACATATTCGGGAAATGCTGATTGCCGAATGCTTCAAAAGTCGGAATAGTTGACTGCTACAAAATCTATATCTGATGAGAGAGCATCGATAAAATAGGGAAGCCGGAAATCGATTTATTGTCCATTTAGCCTATCGAATTCAGCCAAATAATTCTGATTTTATTGTTTCGAAATTTGCATTTAATGGACTCTCTTAGTTTTGCCAAATTAAAAATAAAAGTAATTTTTTTTTAATGTGTGTGAATTTAATTTCAAGCTTATTTCTTAATAGTTTGAAACTTTGCAGCATCTATAATGAGACATCTTAACAAGAAACTTAATTTAACATTGTGACGTTCGCAGTAATATACATTGCTAAAACGAAAAAAAAAAATGAATACATTTTCCCGCGCTGGGATTACATAACGGAATGAGCAGCCAGATGAGGTTTATTTTCAAAAGAAAAAAAAAAGAAAAGAAAAACATTTTTCCAACATTCCAACGATAGGAATGTAAGAATAAATAAATAAAAAAAATACCTCACCCTTCTGAAGTACAATCAATGACTTTTTATTTCTATTTACTGCAAATAAAAATCCAGACAATGTTAGTATAAAATATTCTTGAGTAACAACCCAATACCAGACAACTGTCTCCAAGACAGAGTGACGCCATACATGTGCGATGCAAACAGGTGCTAGGCACCGAAAATTTTAAGTGGAGAAGAAATATTCAAAAGATTCATATTATTTTTATTAAAAAGAATTATTCTTGAAAGTTTAATTAAGTTTTATAGATTAACTTCGAATGAATTACTTATAATCACTTATATGTTATTGCTCTTTAAAATGAATGTGATAGATTAATAAATTTTAATTCTGAACACAAAAATCTGATTTGAAAGTTACAAAAAAGCGTTAAGCCTTTTTAATCATTGCATCCGATTTTTAGATGTCACAAATTGGATTGACAATATTTCTTACTGAAACTCTCCCACCCCCTCTCCCCCACATTCTCATCACGTGACATGCTAAGCCGACTAGAACGGAAAAGAATGGCGCTTTGTGTGCATAAAATGGAAAATGCCAAACTTGGCTTTTCCATTAAAAGTACTAGAGAAGAAGGAGATTACTGCGCTTGCTGCCCGCACGAGTAGGGATGTTGGAGAGAAAAAATATCGTTTGTGCTCATTTTTTAGTTCAATTTTTGTAAAAAAAGAAAATAAATAAATAACAAAGCCAGATTAAAAAACTTAGTGGCCAGATAGAAAAAGTTGGTAGCCAGTGGCGACCTGGCGACCACATTTGTTAAGTCCTGTTTACAGGTGTCTGCCAATTCTCCAAAAATGATATACATACATTGAAATAGTTCATTATTTAATTTTCTTTTTTATTCATAGAAATTTGATTGGATAACTATTTCAAGAATTAACGTATATGCACGTGTATAAGTCTACAAAAAATCGAAAGAAATAATATGTTCTTCTCTTTGAATACCAGTATTATCGGATTTTTCTTTGTCTTATATAATCGATGAAGTTGCAATAGTTTTTGTGGGATAAAATAAGGCGAAAATTGATATACAGAAATACTGGTATTCAAACGGAACCTACGTCTCTTGCCTCGAATTTTGGGATTGACTTATATGCCGCGAGCGTTAGTTGCGCTTAACGAAACATTTTCTTGCCCCTAAGAAACCTCCATAAATTTATAGGGATAAATAGATATTTTTCAATGTTCGATAGTAAATATTTCCTTTTGGTGAAAAGAAATAAAAATTTCTCAGTCTGCATAAACTTTTCTTAAAATAAAATCTGCTGTGAGAAAAATATTGAAAGTTTGCTCGCATGGAAAAAGAGAATATTTTAGTGAATTGTGTCATTCTTTATATCCTTAGATGTTGTGAAGAAGCGTTTTGTTACTTGACATTTTTTATAAATGTATATCCATATCCATTTAACATCTATATTTGTGAAATTGAACATGTTTATGCAATATGTATATGAATGAACAATACAAATACAGAGCATAGGACACATACTAAGACTTCTAACCTAAAGAAGTCAAAATCCCAAGGACCGGGAGGAAATTTGTTTCAGCAGACACAGTTCACATAATGCAGTACAACAAAAATACAATTACAGCACGTTATATTTATAAATAATACAATTGTAATCATAATTATACACTAATTAGTTGTTACATAGATGCTTTTTAAATGTTTATATATGAATAGATGATCAGATAAAGTTACATACATGCATTAATACTGCAACATCATAGTAACAAATACAGTAATCCTTAATAACATAAATCCATTATAATTAAGGTTGATTAAAATGCAGTAAATTTTATCTAATAATTATAAATAAGAATGAAGAAGTGCAGGCACATAAATTATTCTACAAACGATTAAAGATTTAGAAGAGAAGTTCCAAATACCGACTACCACTTTTATTTTAATAGATCCTACAATTTTGAAACTTAGTGTAGGAAAAAGTCATGGTAGGGTACCTTGATATGTTTCATATTCGTTTATTTAAAAAAATCAGTTTTAAAAGCGTCTTCTGTTTATAAACAGAAAGATTCCGAAAGTTTGTAATTTTTTTAAAATAGAAAATGGGGTTTAAATATTTAAATATCTCAGTTTTTTTTTCCAAAAGAATCACAGAAATAGGGCTAGTTTTGCGAAAGTCCTCTGACTGCTCAGCAAATGGGCAAAATTGTAGTGTTGTTTTCTATGTATTTTTTTTTAATGCTAAAGAAATATGATTTTACCAATATAATATAAGAAACTTAATTATGTATATTAATATAATCCTTGTGAGTATTAATCATTACTCAATGTTTAGTTTTAAAACAGCATTATATCTGTAGAATTGTATTAAATTAAATAATGCTTCTGTTGCAGTGAAACCTGCAGTTTATTGAACTGATATATCAGTTAACGGCGCTGCTGAGAAGGATAAAAGAAAATAACATTGCTTTAATATTTTTTTATTATTAATAATTGTTAATATATGCAGAAAGAACATGGAATTTTTAATAAACAAGCATTTTTGTGTCAAATTTATAAAAATCTTAACTACTATCTCGGACAGTCTTCTTCCCACACTAGGTGGCCGGTATTTGGACCACTGCTATGTTTAAGTTAAAACCGGTACTACTCATTCATGTAGTAAAATACCAATAACGTGCGTGCCGCATTTGAGAGATAAATATGCCTAGAAAACAATTTAATCGTCAATTCAGGCCAATATACGATGGATATTTTTTAATAAATGAGAAACACGTACCTGAAAAACTTTTGATATCCCAGATTTCGTGGTGTCGACAATTTTGCTCTTACAGTGCGAAAATAAAACAAACTTCAGTGACGTATAACTCGTGTTTTTTGTTTTGTTTTTCTGTCAATTAAAGATACATTCTCTGCCCATCTCCGCAATCATCATTCTCTCAGAACACCTACAATCCGAGAGTTGGACCCTAATCTGTATCTGGACTTTCTCCTCTAATATTCTATAATTTTCTATGTAATTTTGATTGAAATGTCTGTAATTTTCTATTGATATGAGAACGTTTTTTCAGGTGTGACTTTGTGTTCATATTTTAAAATAAATATACGTGTGTGTGTGCGTAACAAGAATGAGGCAGGGCACCCCAAAATAATGGTTAAAAAATTCAAGTACGTCCGTGGTAGAGAAAAGTTTGCCAACCTTTATTGCAAATAAATGATTTGGCTTAAATATTACACCCATCGTATTCAACTGCATAAATGCGTGACACATTGCATATTGTCAGTATTTTTTGTTCAGTTAACAAAAATATTCTATGTTGGTATTTAAAACTGTCAAATAAAAATGAGAATCGAGTACAGAAACAAAATTACAATACCTTTCTTAATACGGCAGGGTGAAACAATATTTTGTAGAAAAAAGTACTTTTTATAAGCCTTTAATCCAAATATCCAGAAATTATTCTAATTTCGTGAGATATAGCTTATACGTTAAAAAGGAATAACTAATGATATGTACAGCCTATCATTTTATCAATCATTAAGGAGTTTAATAATGGAAAATTAGAGTCTGTATTACACATAATTAGTTAAAAGTGATTACATGTTAAATGTTAATATGGATATCCAATATTAAATTTCCAATTAAATCTTCTCAGCCAATTCATCGATCAATTCATCAGTCATTTTATATATTACTAGCAAAATCCGTGGCTTTGCTCGCGTAATTGTTGAAAAGTGCCAAGTGGTATTCGTGGGACTATTTTCATTTGAAGAAATTTCACTACGTCAAAAATCACTAATTAAGCCACATTTTGAGTAAATTAATTCCAAGTTAATGGTATAGAATATATCTTGAACGTTTTTCACACATTTAAGTTTTCATTTGAAATTTAGGTATTTTTAGAAACAGTTCTAAGCCAGTATTTGCATCTTAAAAGTAAGTATCATACCAAATTCTAATCTTCTAGTTAAGCAAATTTCTGTAATAGCTACATCACAGAAATTGCAATTTTAAAACTTTTTTGTTCCTGCAAAAATTAAAAATTCTAAATTTTTAAAATCTGTTCTGTGGATCAATTTGTGTCTCTAAAGTAACAGTCAAGTAAAATTTAAAGTTTCTATCGCTAACAATTTTAGATAAATCATAGTTTAGAAAGTTTTTCCAAATTTTCTAGCTCATTTCACTCTGTTAAATTTCGATTTTTTTAGAAAGCGTTCTTAGCGAGAGTAAACCATAATTTAAAACGTTTTCCGCTCATTTTATTCTTTTCAATTTCGAATTTTTAATAAACTGTTTTCACTGAGCGTCTGCATCTTAAAAAATACCACTGTAATAAATTTCTAATTTCTAACCCGAATAAATCCAATTAAATCATAATGTAGAATGGTTTTAGAAAGTTTTCTGCTCATATAAGCCTTTTAAATTTCGAATTTTTTAGAAACCGTTGTTAGCGAGCACTGAAATCTTAAGAATAGCCACCATGACACATTTCAACTTTCTAGACCAACAGCATCACTAAAATAATTTTAGGAAGTTTTTTTGCTTCTAAACCTTTTTTTAATTTCGAATTTTGTAAAAATTATTCTGTTGAGCATTTGCATCTAAAAAATAACAGGCATGTCAAACTTTAATCTATTTCTATCCATAACAATTTAGAAAGAAACATGATTTATTATGTTTTCCGCTCATTTTACGCCTTTAAATTTCGATTTTTTAGTAAACTGTTTATACAGAGCGCCTGCATCTTAAAAGTTACTGCAAGTGAAAGTCATTAAGTAAGTCACAAAAGATAATTAAATAATAACTTGCAATGATATTCTCTTCAAAACTATTTTTATTTCTCAACATATTCTCCACCAGTATTTATGCACTTATATGCCCGTTTTATCAGTGCCTGAAGACCAGCTGCATAACATTCTTTGGGTTGCTGTCTCAGCCACATTAGGATTTCAAGTTGAACCTTTTCATCATCTGTGAACATCATCTTGCTTCCAAGAAAATCGCTTGGGGCTAAGTCGAAGCTGTATGGTGGATGTTGAAGAAGTTGCCAACCAAACTTTTCAATTTTCTCGTGTGTTCAACTTGAAGTCCTAATGTGGCTGAGACAGCAACCTAAAGAATGTTATGCAGCTGGTGTTGGGGCATTGATAAAACGGTGATATAAGTGCATAAATATTGGTGGAGAATATATTGAGAAATAAAAATAGTTTTGAAGTGCATATCATTGTAAGTTATTATTTAATTATCTTTTCTGACTTACTTAATGACTTACCCTCGTACTATGCTTAATTTCAAGTTTCTAACCCGAATAAATCCAATTAAAGTATAATGTAGAGCGTTTTTAGAACGTTTTCCGCTCATTTCCGCCTGTTAAATTTCGAATTTTTTAGAAACCGGTCTTAGCGAGGATTTGCATTTTAAGAGTAACCACCATGCCAAATACGTGGCTTCTATATCAGCTGTACTACATAAATTACAACTTTAGATTTTTTTTTTTTTTTTTTTCTTGCCTTGTTAAATTTTGCATTTTTTGTTAACTGTTCTGGGCAAATTTTCAAGTTTCTAGCCTTAACCGTTCGAAATAAACCTTAATTTAGAACGCTTTTCACGCTTTCACACTTTTAAATTTAAATTTAAAAAAAAACTCCTCTGTGCAACTAGTTACGTCTTAAAAGCAAAAGCCATGTCAAACTTCAAGTTTCTTTCTCTTAACAATTCCATAGAAATCTCAATTTAGAACGTTTTTAGAACGCTTCTCGCTCATTTCATTCTTTTAAATTTCATTTTTTTTTCAAATTATTCGGTGCAACCAATTTCTTTAGAAATTTTTCTTAGAGAGCATTTACATCATTAAAATTAATTACCATACAAAATTTCAAGTTTTTAGCCCTAACAGTGTCACAGAGATTTCAGTTTTAGGACGTTTTCTGTTCCTGCAGTCTTTTACATTTCAAATTGTTTAGAAACTGTTCTGTGGACGCAGTTACGTCTTAAAAGCAACATCCATGTCAAATTCAAGTTTCTATCCCTAACAATTCCATAGAAATCGTAATTTAGAACGCTTGCCGCTCATTTCACCCTTTGAAATTTTGAATTCCTTTACAAACCATTGTTGGCATTTGTATCTTAAAAGTAACCACCATGCCAAATTTGAAGTTTTTAATCCTGTCAGTATAAAAAAAAAATCGTAATTTAGAACGTTTTTTTCCTTCTTCATCCTTTTAAGTTTCAATTAAAAAAAAAATTCTGTATGTGCACTTGCGCTAGTCCCTTCAGTATTACAAAATTTTCAATTTTAGAACATTTTTCGCTACCTCACCCTTCTGAGATAGTGACACCGACATAAAATATAGCCTATGTTAGAGCAGGACTGTCACCATCAATTTACCACCATTATGTTTGAAATCGGTTCGGTAGTTCCAGAGATTCAATAGAAATTGTAATTTAGAATGTTTTTAGAACGCTTTTCCCTCACTTCACCCATTTAAATTTAATTTTTTTTTTAATTTGTTCTTAGAGAGCATTTACATCTTATAAGTAACTACAATGCCAGTTTTCTAGCTCCTTCAATACAAACAAAAAATAGCAATTTTAGAACGTTTTTCACTTCTGCACACTCACTGACATAAAATATGACCTATGTTGGAGCCGCCGGGATTGTCACCATGAATTTGCCACCATCACTTTTGCAATCGGTTCTGTAGTTCCAGAGATTCCTTACAAATTATAAGTTAGAAAGTTTTTAGAACGCTTTTTGCTCATTTCATCCTTTTAAATTTTGATTTTTAAAAATTTATTCTTAGAGAGTATTTACATCTTATAAGTAGATACAATGCCAAATTTCAAATTTCAAGCTCCTTCAGTATAAAAGAAATCGCAATTTTAGAACATTTTTCGTACCCGCCTGGGGTTAGTGGCACCGACATAAAATATAACCTATGTTGGAAAAGGGATTGTCACCATCAATTTGCTGCCATCACTTTTGAAATCAGTTCTGTAGTTCCAGAGATTCCATAGGAATTGTAATTTAGAATGTTTTTATTACGCTTTTCGTTCATTTCACTCTTTTAAATTTCAATTTTTTTTTAAAAATTTGTTATTAGAGAGCATTTACATCTTATGAGTAGTTACAATGCCAAATTTCGAATTTCTAGCTTCTTCAGTATAAAAAAAATCGAAATTTTTGAACGTTTTTCGCTTCTGCACCCTAGCGGCACAGAGATAAAATATAGCCTATGTTGGAGCAGGGGTTGTCACCATCAATTTGTCACCATCACTTTTGAAATCGGTTTGGTAGTTCCAGAGATTACCCCCTACAAACAAACAAAGAAACAAATCCGTGAAAATACAAGAGATTTTCCGTAAAATTTTACGGAGAAGTTTCATTTTTCCAAAACAACAGTAATATTTCCGTAAATGACATTAGTTCTGTGAAGGAGATTTCAAATCCGTAAATATGCAGAAAGTGTTCCGTAAAATTAATGGATTTTTTTCAAAACAATACAATATCCGTATTTCTTCCAAAACAGTGCCATTTCCGTAAATAATGTTCAGAGGTTTGCATACAGATATAGCCTTGTTTGAAATGCGAATTAAGAATGTTGTATTTACTAGATGTTCTTCTAGGCTCCAGGCCTGGACCGGTCCTACCCGTGGGCCTATTTTCTCTCTCCTGGAGCTCACTCTAACCGGGCCCGTGTCTGGACGGTAATTTTTTGTGAAAATAATAGTGATATTTTTTATTTTTTAGAGAAATGTTTAGAAATTTATTTTGTTTATATAAATTACAGAAAAATATTTTTTTTAATCTACTTTTTTTTCTTTATAGTGCTTCAAATTATGAATTTGTTCACTGACTTTTTAAAATTTTATTTTAATTTTATTAACGTGAGGCAATATTAGGTTATTAAAAGTTTCATAAAATAATATATTTCCAAATTATCGGTATGTATTTTGGTATTGAACAAAACTGATTTGTCGTATAAATTTGTGAATTAAACTCAAATTTATTATTAATTTTAAAATTTATTATTTTATAAATTATAATTTTACAAAGTTTATATTTTTTTCTTTAAATTTATAAAAATAATTAATAATTTTTTCTTTGCTTTTATAAAAATTAAGTTTATAATTTTATAAAAATCATAATATATTTAATTAGTTTATAATTTTATAAAGTTCATAATATATTTAATTAGTTTATAATTTTATAAATTAAACTAAATTAATTTAGACCAAATTAATAAGTCCAAATTTAAACATACCTATCCCAAGGTCATTAATTTCAAAATTTTCTCTAAAAATCGATTTGTCTTAAAAATATTTTTAAGATTTCATAAAATAACATTTTTGCAAATTATCAGTATGTAGGTGTTAACCTAAACTGATTTGTCTTATAAATTTGTGAATTAAAGTAAAATTTATTATTTTATAAATTATAATTTTACGAAGTTCATAATTTTTACTGTAAATTTCTAAAAAATATTTAATAACTTTTTATTTACTTTTATAAAAATGAAGTTTATAATTTTATAAATTAAACTAATTTATTAAGTCCAAATTTAAACTTACCTATCCTAAGGTCATTAATTTCAAAATTTTCTCTAAAAATCTATTTTTTTTGTTTTGATTTTTTTAAATTATTCAGTTTAACAAAATCGTACACAAAAGCTTTCAGAAAAGATTAAATATAATAATTTAATTTATTATAAAATTGTTTACTCACATAAGTTTTTAAAATAAAAAGATAAAGAAAATTTACTTTAATAGCATGTAATAAATACGTCTACTTAAGATAATTATTGTTTTTACTGGAATTGATAAATAGATCAACTGACAAATAGCTTTAAAGTATATGTGCTATTGCAAAAAGAAGCAGTCATTTTTCTTAATACAATGTTTTACGCATATAATACATAAAAAGTTAAAATTTATCTGTTATAAGGCATCCAATAATAAAGCATAATACTAAAAATTATGAAAAGAAAATATTAAAAACAATGGAATTCTGAAAAAATCCATCTAACTATGAAACCTTCAAGTTTTTACATCATTAAAAGCATCTAAAATAAGTAGCAACATTTCAGAGATGTCTGTATACGGTCTTAGCGTAGTGGTAGAGCTCGCCAGTTTACTGAACGTAAGATTCCGCGTTCGATCCCCAGTGTTCGATGGCAAGAGTTATTTACTGAAAACTCGCACAGAAATGAAAGAAAATGAATAAAAAGTGTATCTATCCCTTATAAGATGTTCCTTGAGGATTTTCTTTTTTTTGAGTGGGGGGTGGGGTCCTATAAAATTCATTTAAACGGCATAAAAATATCTCAAAAATACGGAAGATATCTGTTTTAAAACGGAAATTTAAAAACGGATATTTCAGAAATTACGGAAAATTTCCTGGAATTTACGGAATTTTTTTCCGTTGAAATACGGAAATAGTACTGGCGTCTCGATTGCCAGCACAATTTCCGTTTTTTACAGGAATTTTTTTTTTTACAGTGTAGTACACTCCAGTCCTGTATATCAGTTTCAATATGTTTGAAATAGCGTAACATCATTAAAATATACACTATACATTAAAATCTATATTTTACAGAAAGTATTTTAGTCTGCTTCAATTATACATATTTTATTCAAAATATTTGAAAATTCGAAAAACATCATTAAAATGCACTGCAAACGATTTTTCTCCATAGACCATAAAGTAACGGAATTCTTTTGAGTGCCCTTGTAAACGAACTATAAATGCAAAACACTCATTTTTAAAACCGAACATAGCATAATAAATCTCCATAACATATATCAATTACATGGCAATCTGATAATATTTACGCGAGTTAGAGAACGGCGAGACAGACAGACAGAAGCCCAAACAAACTAACGACATAAAAAACTTTAAACTACGTTGGAAATCGTTAATAAAAATGAAAAAAAAAATTTCTTCTGTATATTATGTCCAGAATATATATTTATATTTGTTTTAGGAATATTTAATTAGTACATCGTTATTGGATTTTATTCTTAAAGTGAAAAGGGGAATATAATACAGTTAAAAATGTCAATTTAGTAACAAATATTAATGTAAAAGTATTATTGATTCAAAACAATAATTTGGCATGATAATATATTAATTAATTTTTTGAAATAAAATTACATTTTTTTTTATAATAATATATATAAATATATATTTTCAGCAGAGTAAATATAATTTTATCCACTCAACAATAAATATATTATTAGCTTTATCGAACTTTTGACTTGCAAATAAATATTTACATTTGGAGCAATATATATCTTTTTCAAACACTATTTCTTATTCAGGTAAACGATTTACGAGCAATTAACTTTTATATGAATTTGAACTAAATCTTTCTAAACACAAATATTGTTTTTAAATATGATATGGTTAAATTTAAGTTCCAGTCATTAGTGCAAATAATGAAAAATGAATATATATAACAAAGGTAAACAAAGCGGGGCTTTTAAATATTTATTTACTACATGGAAAACGTCAATTTATGACGGTCTGGGACGCATTTTTTTTTAGTACATTTTTATTTTTTTTCTATCTTTACAAGAAGAAAATATTTGATTCGTGAAAAAATTCGGTGGAGTTATAAGTTTTAGAGGGACCTGAAACAGATTTGACTGTTTTAAGAAAATGTATGTCTGTGAGTCTGTGGGACTGTGAGTTCAAAAATTTTGTGGGCGCTCTATCTCAAGAACTAATACACGGAATTTATTAAAACTTTAGACCCATGCAAAGAATTCGCACAACAAAAAAATATCAAAAACAACATTAGTCAAGCCAGAATATCATCCGCTTTATTCCATCAAAGTTACAGTAAAAACTGATCAAAGATAGCAAAGGCAAAAAAAAAGTATATATCAATCGTATTTTAACTGACTTAGAGAATTACATCAACTGTTTCGGGGAAAAAAAACATGGGGGAAAATAAAAATAAAAAAAGTTGATCATTTGAATTTAAATTTTGCTTTTTAATAATAAACGAGCAGGGAAGACCGAGCTATGCTCGGTCAAAATTAAACTTGAGTTCAAATATCATGACCCATGACCAAAATGAAGAACTAATTGAATTTTCTCGAACATGTGACTTAGCCCAACAGTCTTCTCGTGCCGGAAAACCATAGGATGTAAAATTTAGTGTAAATTGAGCCACTTTTTAGATATTGACCCACAATGAAACAGAAATGACCCACTAATCGAATTTCTCGAACATGTGACCTAGTCTAATGATTTTCGCGTGCCCGAAACTCGTAAAATACAAAATTTAATCAAAATCGTTAGAGCCGTTTTTTAGATAAAATTAATTTGACCCGCTTTGACCCAAAAATGACCCCCTGATCGAAAGTTCTCGAACATGTGACCCAGCCCAATAGTCTTCTCGTGCCCGAAAATAGACGGATACAAAATTTCGTCAAAACCGTTTGGACCGTTTTTTAGATACAATTAGCTTGACCATGACCCAAAATGACCCAAAATGACCCACGAATTGAATTTTCCCGAACATGTGACCTAGCCCAACAGTCTTCTCGTGCCCGAAAACCATTGGATGCAAAATTTAGTGTAAATTGAGCCGCTTTTTAGATCTTGACCCACAATGACCCAGAAATGACCCACTAATCGAATTTTCTCGGACATGCGACCTAGCCCAATGCTTTTATCGTGCTCGAAACTCGTAGGACAAAAAATTTAATCAAAATCGTTAGAGCCGTTTTTTAGATAAAATTAATTTGACCCGCGTTGACCCAAAAATGACCCACTAATCGAAAGTTCTCGAACATGTGACCCAGCCCAATTGACTTCTCATGCCCGAAAATGGTCGGATACAAAATTTCGTCAAAATCGTTTGAACCGTTTTTTAGATACATTTAGCTAGACCATGACCCAAAATGACCCAAAATGACCCACTAATCGAATTGTCTCGAGCATGTGACCTAGCCCAAAGGTTTTCTGGTGCCCCAAAACGGTAGGATACGAAATTTCGTCAAAATCGTATATATATATATATATATATATATAACCACCCACAAGATTTGCTCGTATTAGAATATATGATATAAAATAAATCCTTGCAGCAACAACGTCCCACTTTATCTTTATTGAACATCTTTTTTTTTTAATAATCATTTTGAGTACGATTTATGCGGTATTTTATTTTTGTGGCAACACTGACTTGAGGCAAACCTTTCATTTGATTTATAAAAACAATACCGACTTAATTTTTAATCAAATAACATGTTTTAACGAATCGTGAGTGTTCTATGTCAGAAGCCTGTCCAAAATCCTTTCATATGGTATCTCATATATCGTTCTGCGTTTTGTAGTTTCTTAGAAAAAGGGATGTTAACAACAGGAATAATATATATGATAATGATAGGATACAGAAATTAAATTAACATCACTATAAGGATATTTTTAAAAGCAACTAAAAATCGATGGAAAAAAACAATTAGAAGAAAGAAATAAAACTATATCTCTCTTATATGGCAAAGTTGATTTGAAAATAAAAGAAAATAATCAATAACTTTCTACATATTTTTATTTTCACTAGATAAATAAATATGTTATTTCATGTTTGCTGTCATAAATATTACCTGTTGCACTGAAAAACAATATTTAGCTTTATTTTATAAACTCTGAAAATTGTTTTAAAATATGATTTGAAATTTATTTCTCATTAGTAAAGTTAGAAAAGGAATAAATAAATACTTTGTGTTTGATATTAAAAATTAGTTCACGTCTCAGTTTCTTTTGTTAATAAAATGTATTTTCATATATTCAATTGGTTTCTGGGAATGTTTATATTGACACTAAAATTATTATTAGTTTATTTCTAATAAGATAAATAGTACATATTTGTTCTCCTCTAACATATACAAATTTTAAATTATTATGTAACAGGAAAATATATATATATATATATATATATATATATATATATATATATATATATATATATATATATATATATATATGCAAAAGTTTTGAATACAGAAAATAATCCGTTGCGATCGTATCATAAATAAATGCTTTACTACCTTTTTTTATACATATTCAATTTCATGCTCACTCTTAAGATATTTAAACTACATTAAACTCCTTCTCTCCTATGGTTCCCTATGTTTTGGAAATACAGCTACTTCTCGATAGAGTGTGAAGTTGACATCAAGCAAGAAGTTCAGAAATTATTAAACTGTTCAACGGTACAGCTCTTGATTTCAGTTATTCCGTTTTTAAAGCAAATAACCACGTATGTGTAAGAGATCTGCAATTTATTCAATACGATATCTGCACGCAATGTGAATAAGTGTACAGATAACAGATTTACCTGCTTTATCAGAATTATCTGTGTAAATTGCCATTAACTTAAAATTCACAATTAAATGCATTTATTCCATTAAATGTATATTGGCGATTAAATGAGCTCATTTCTAGAATTTTGTCTTGCAGAAACAATTTTGAATCATTGAAAACATTATTTTCGTAAATTGAAATCATTATATTAAAAACAATAGTAAAGGATTAAATTTAGGAATTTATTAATCTCATAGCGAAAAATGAAATGTACAACACTCAAAATAAGTCAATGCATATCATTAAAATGAAAACTTAATTTAAAATATAAAGGAAAAATGTGAAGTAAAAATTTATGTGTTTCTTCAATTTTATTCTTTTGAATTTGATCTTTAACAGGAATTCCCTTCAGATATAGATGCTTATGTAAGTCCTTCTTACAGAGAAAAAATTATATCTAAACAAATAATAATAAAAGGCTTTCGGCATTGTGTTCGTCACTTTATTATTATTATGGACGGTGATTCTTTTATTACTTTTTCATCAGCATATGATGTTTTAAACAATTTATTTGCCGCTTTAATAATATTAATATGACTTTTATGAATTAGATCGTAGCTGCTAGGAAATATCGCTTTGATATAAGTTTCTCTTCATTTATTATTTGAATTATTACAACACTGGTTTTTTTTTTTATGATTTAGAAAATGAATTTTTAAGTACAAGTAAATTAACAGATACAGCAAAAATTATATCAAACATTTAAACAGTTTGATATTTTTGACGTAAACAATATTGGACTAGTTACTTTAATAATTAGCTCATTATCAAGGAGCATTTAGAGTGTGCAGCAAGCTTAAAACTAAGTAATTAAGTAATTAAAATGAAGTAAATAATTAAAAGTAATTATCATATCACCAATATCGATAATTAACTTTATATAATGATAAATCATTTAAATAATGAAATATATATATATATATATATATATATATATATGAATCGAAAATATAGTATTACCTATAACAATAGTAAGCCGACTTCAAATATCAGCATTATCTAATTCTTTCTGTCACAAGAGAAGTCTTTCAGCAATCATGAATCATAACTAAATAAAGAATTCAAATCAACAATTGATACGGAAACTGTGTATATCGACTTTTTCAAAAGCTACCACGTCGTGAATTCTATAGAAGTTGTACCAGCAGCGAACAATCAGGGCCCATCCCACTGTGATTTTAAAGACTTTTGAATTCCTCTGTAATTATGCCAAATATTGTTATAAGAAGCTGTTATTTCTAAGATTGTTGCAAAAAAGCCCAACTTGTGTGATAATACAGAGTTTCATTTTGTCGCAAAATTTGTCGAAGCATTTTTATAAGAGAATATTTGTTAAAGAAAAAAATAATTCTGCTATCTTGTGACGAATATTCATATGATATTAATGTCATACGGTAATTTATATTTTAAAAATAGCTTCAAAAACTCAGTCAAGAGACAAATAATCATGTGATTTCAACGATTCCACTTTGCATTATAAAATCACGTGAAATATGTAAAGCCAGAATTATTTTTCAAGGTTAATTTTGAACACATGAGTTATAATTAAAAAACACCCTATATTTCGAATGAAGTATTTCAATCAACTAATTTTAAAGCAATACAGGATAAAGTAAATCCATAAAGTAAGATTAAAATTCAATAGTAATACATTCCTCTTTATAAAACCTGATTGTAGGATTACTGATATGTAATGGAAATTTTATACTATGATTCGTTTTTCATTTTATAATTTGATTTCAACTACTTCCTAATACTTCAAACTGAAAAACTATGAAACTGAATTTTTTCTTAGATCAAGATTCAGATATCAACGAAAAAAAAATCTAGTTTAAATTTTATTCTATGAGGTGCTTAAAAATTTAATTTAAAAAAAATCGTTAAACTTTTCTTGTTTCTCTTTTGTTTTATTTTATGATTACATATAAGTGCTATGAAAGAAATTTATCTAAAGACTAAATAATAAAAGAATACATATATACCAAACTATAAATGATATTAAAATTTCACTGTTTAAAATAATGTTGCATTAAAATAATATTGAACTTAAAAAATATTGCAACCTCTTATTTAAATTAATTCATAACAAGAAAAATCGCTCAAGCATAAGCAGTGAGATATGACAACTAAACAGAAAACCTTTAAACAAACGATTAATATTTCTGAGAAGTCTAACAAAAGATGCAAAATGTTTAAAATTTCCGTATCAGATGAAAGGAAAACAGCCCATGATTTCTATAAAAGTATATACAGCATTTTAAAAACATATTTCTTGATTCATGGTATAAGTTTGAACACTGGGAGTAAGAAATGTTTTTCAACTAGAAATTTATCGATACTCCTCGCGATCCTTTATGAAATCAGCCCGTGGATCTATGTCCATGCGGAATTCATAGAAAGTGGCAAATGGATTCAAATAGAGAACTTAAAATATATGATATGTGTGACATTTTTTTCATTACTGAATTTATTACAGAAGGTCTATTTGCATATGAGAGGCAGAAAGGTATTGAAAATGATTCATAGTGCTCTGGAAATATATACTGAAACGCCAAACAAGAATAAGAAAAAAATTAAGTGGTCATTATTAATTATTATATCCATTTTCGATGCATATGTTATTTTTATTTATGGGTATGGTGTACTTCAAAAGGTATTTAAAAAATCTTCTCTCGACAGTCAAAAGGTAATTAGCTTATTTTTCTTGTATTGGAATAATACAATGTGTTGCGTGGGAGTTTACTTTTATATCATATGTTTTTTGATAAAATCCATCTTATATGGAATAAAAAAACGAGCCATTATGTCTAATCAAGATACAGAATTGTGTATTTTACTTTATAATAAAACACATGACATTACAAAAATATTTAATGATCTTTTACAATTTACGCTTTTCTTAACATTTGTACAAAGCTTGGGTATACTATTTCACCACGCATATAATCTAACCGGAGAATATCCCATTTATTATACTATATTTGGAATTATGTCTCTTATTTTACCACTTTCATGTTTCCTATTGATTTGTTTGTCAGCTTCATCTGTATCTGATGTTGGCAAAAGCACAAAAAGTGTCCTTTTAAAACTCCGAAATTCACAAAAGAAAGACAGAACAAATCATTACATATCGAAGATAGATGATGAATTTTTAGGATTTACTATACTTGATTCTATAATCGTAGATAGAAGTTTTATATTGACTTCTTTTGGTGTTCTGTTAACGTACGGTGTCATGATTGCTACCTTCAACCAGACGAAATAGACATTTTAAAACTAGCATGTGAAAGAATTATAAGACCTTTTCTGTAACGCTCATTTTTACATATTATGCTATTTCAAACATTTACTTAACAAAAGACTACATTCAATTGATTCAATTTATTGCATACCTGTTTCCCATTTGAGAGATTGTAATTTGACACAACAGAACGTTTCCTGTAACAAACTTTCACGCTTTCAATTTAAACTATACATTGTTGTCAGCATCGCTCGTGTTTGACGCGCAATAGATGATCATGATTTTTGTAATGTCTCTCTAAAAAATAACTATATCCGATACCGTGGCTGTTTTTAAAACGTGAATTAGTTCTATGTACCTGAACAATTTATTGAAATTTCGCAGTGATTGGTCAGTTATTATGAATTTTAATGCTCAGAAAGTCAGTAAAAGGCAAGAAGACAGCAAAACAGACTATGTTGGAAAGTGTTAAAAATAGCCAATATTTCGTATAAAGTATTTTAACCAACTAATTTTACATGGAGATTCAAATGTACCTCTTTTGTAACTGTGTAAAATTTATATGGGACCACCAGCAAAATTGAGCTCTTTTGAATAAAAATTATCAAAACTCGAGCGTCAGTTATGTTTGGACATACAGAAAACGAACAAATAAACAAACATACAAAAAGTATTTACATTTCTTATTAATTTCAGCTAAAAGTAATCACTTACTCGATAAGGCAATTACAGATTTATAAGGATATTTGCAACAACATCTTATAAGTTGTAATGTAATATTTGGTTGCAATATACAAATATTCTGCTTTTAATAACAGCAAAAAAGAAAAATGCAATGAAACAATAATATTATTTAATGTTTTGATTGATAAAAATAAGACTTTAAAATGCTTATAAATGATTTATAACTTTTCTATGCAAAGGATCAAGTTCATTTTAAATATACAAAATGTTCCAAAATTTGACCTACAATTTAAGAGGTGTGATAGAATGCATCAACAGGATGAAAAATAACCTTAGATCATGGGGTCGCATACCACTTTGAGAGGATGAAAATCACGAAAAATAGGTTACGACGTCACGCTGGAACGAAAAAAGTACAATACTGACTACAAAAAGATTTATTTGATTAATTATTACAAGAGTTGTTCGAAGTGGCGCCCGCTGACATCTTTGCACAGTCTAGAACGACGAAGAACGATTCCCGGATGCGATCGAAGATGGCAGATATGCTTTTGATGCCTCTCGCATCGACGACAATCCGCGCTATGTGATCCCCCGTTGTGTCCACAGGCGTCGCATAAACGAGTGATTTAAGGTGACCCAATAGGAAAAAGTCACACGGATTGATATCCGGCGAACGCGGAGACCATGCAACGGGTCCCGCTCGTCCAATCCACCTCCTTGGGCATGCAACATCGAAGTGATTACACATCTGGAGGGGGAAATGTGCAGAGAGACCATCATGCATGAACCACATGCCTCGCTGCACAGTGAACGGCACACTTTACAGCAATTCAGGGAGGACGTGTTTCAGAAAAACAAGGTACGTTTCTCCATTCAGGCGTTCGGGCAGCAAGTACGTCCACAAGAGATAATCACCAAGGATTCCTGTCCACGCGTTGACACTAAACCTCTGTTGATATTTCCACGGTACACTGGCATGGGGATTATTCATCGCCCACATGTGTGCATTATGTGTGTTAACAACGCCTTCTCGCGTAATGCTCGTCTCGTCAGTAAATAAAACAGTGGCATGAAATTGAGGATTATAATGTGGATGATGTCAAACATAAAGCGCACGAACTGTTCACTACGGGGATAGTCGTCTTCGGTTAGAAGTTGTACCTTCCGGATGTGGAAGGGGTACATCTGTGCAGTATGCAAAGCATTCCAGACCGCTGTGTGCGGAACATCAAGTTCAGCTGCAACTGCTCTTGTACTTGTCAACGGGGAATCGGCAAATCACTTCAGCATGGTTTCTTCCATTTGAGGAGTGCGTAGAGTGCGCGGTGCTCCGTACATCAAATGCATATCAGCGTATTCCTGGTTCCTGTAGTCAGCCATTACTATACTAATTGAAAAAAACAACAAAATGCTACACGTGCTTACTACCTCAATAGCACTAATTTACGTCGTCCGTGTTGAAACAGTTATTTATTACCAGTTAACACCGTTAACTTACCAGTTAAGTTATAAACATTTGCATATCTCTGCTAAGAGTGAAAAACAAAAACCACTGAGTCAGAGACAGACACTTCAACAGTCTGCAGTACGTGGATTCAGTGATCGACTGACATTTACCTTTCGTCTCCTCTGGATTCAGAGCCTGCATGCGTTTTTCACGATTTGAACCCACTAAACGGGGTTTACGACCCCATGTTCTATAGTAAAAGTTTTCATCCTCTTGATGCCTTCTATCACCCCTCTTAATATGTCGGTCGAATTTTGAACACCCTGTATTAAGTTTTGTTAAGTCGTTTCCCATGAAAGTATTATTCAAATTAATTAACTCCTGCAAACAGATACTCTTGTTTTATAATCTCAGTAAGAAATTATATGAGTTTGAAAAGCAGATTTTATGATGCAAGTTTAAGAAAGATGAAAACTTACGAAGCTTACGTCAACATTACGCGTCTTAGAAGATAACTGTTTGGATTTTACAATGTATTATTCTATAATCATTGATAAGAGCTGTATAGTTTCCTTCTTTCGTGATCTGTTAACATAATGTGTTATGAATTATACTTTTGCAAGTACTAAAATTGCTAGTTTTATCCATTTAATCTCTTAAACTTAATTTGACCATTGAATAACCATTGAACTTAAAATGTCAGGTTTCGCATCACAACTTCCGAATATTAATGTTTACATACTTTTATAATAGAAATTTGCGATTAATTAAGGCTAATATTACTTCGGAAAATAGTGGTATTAAAGTTTTAAAAGTACGAATCCTGATTTTTTGCACCTATGTCAGATACATACAATGCAAAAACAACTATACTTCAATTAACAACTTATTTGTAAATATCCGCTATTATACTCAAATTTTATTTACTCTATAAAGCCATTATTTATGGAGTTACGCCATTATTTAACCATAACTACTAGATTTGGTGTTGTCGCATGTATACTTTAACTTCATTTGACTGTGCTGTCTCACAGTAGCAAGTTTTCTTACCAGACAAAAAACAACAAATAATTCAACAATAAATGCCAATTATATCCCCAGACATTACTAATAGATAATGGTGGAAGGAGTTCTATGTTTAAAATGCTAATAATCTCAAGAAATAGTTGGAAAAAAACTGAGGCATTACTTTTTGACATTTTTATTCCCCTAAAAAAGACAAACTCAATTATTTGCTTGGTTGGAAGAAGTTGCATACTTTGGAAAGTTACAGTACCATATCTGAAAATTCGAGAGATAAGCAATAAAAATTGACTGGTCGAGAGGAGTGTGTAAAGTTGAAAATAAGGAGTGTTGGTAGTCGCAACTAGTCTGAATGACATTCTTTGTAGCCAGCTCTAGCCAACAGTTACTCTTTACTTTTCAACCATCCATTGGTCGTTGTGAATATTTTCATTAATAGGGAAAATGTTCATACTTATAACAGAAAACGCGATGCACACAAGTTTGTTAATTTAAAAAAAATTAAATCAAATAATAAAATAGAATTAAATAAATTTGCAAAATAACCATTAAAGCTGATTTTTATGAACCTTGTCCTTAAAAAATATTATGTCAGTTAATAGTTTAAATGTATTAACTTTATAGTTTAATTTTGATGGATTCAGCTTCTTTCTTGCTGTTTTTTAGAAACACTCCATAAATAAGCAAACATTTAAGAGGACTTGCGGTTATTTAATGACAGAAGAGGTATGCAACAATTTCTATTTTCCCTGAAAGGAAGAAAATTATTTGGAAGTCTGATTAAAATATTTTAATGCCTGTTGGCGACAACCTACTAGTTATTTTTAGCTTTAGAATTTTGGGCAAAAACTTTGTAAGTATGACATTTTTGCCAAGTTAAATGTTTGCTCTCTCACTTGTCTAAATGAACTTTTCTAGGTGACTATTATAAATTCTGGAATGTAAATTGTCATTGTTTCGACGCAAATCTGAAATCTAAGCTTGCGCAAAGCGCCACTCTTTTCACTGTCTTCATAAAAGCACTGTGCTTAAAACAAACGTTAATTAAGTCGAATGTTTATGACAGTAAAAGGTTGTCATAAGGACACTATGTTGTGGAAAACTAATCTCGCCAAAATACGTCAAATGTCGCATAAAAAGTAAAATAAAAAAAGGACAATGTTAATAACTTGAGTGTATTTGCATAATTGCAATCATGTGTAAGAAATAGTCAATTGATGTCCTTTGATTTTTCGTTTAAAAATAATTTTTCAATTGCAGAATTTATTACAAGATATGTCACATATTTTCAAATATTGTTATATTATATGTATGAAAGTGGTATGAAGTAATCTATATGATAAAAAGAACATGCAGCAAGTCGACCGCTTAAAATACTAAGATTATAATTAGTCTTGATGATATAAGACATTGCTGTTTAATATTTAATATTTTTTATTTAATACTTTAAGTGGTGTTAATAGTTTTTAATATTTAAAAATTAAATGTTAGTAAGTTTCTCTAAGAGAGTTTAGCACCACCTGTTAATATTTCAAAAATGCGCCACCATAAGGAAAATTAACTAATTAAACTTACAAAAACAAAAACAAAAAAAAATCCGTTCATTTTTTTTTCTCGATTTTTTTTTCATAACATTTTCCACAATTCTCTTCAATTGTAAATGTAGATGCTAATCAACAATCAGTCGAAATATAATGTTATAGGCACTGAAAAAAAATACACCTTCTATAAAGAATATGCTCAGTAATATTTTTTTTAATCTAAAAAGAAATATAAGATATTACTTGCGGCTTCCCTCTGAGGGACTTGTTTTTAAAGTTCCTTCATTAAAAATAGAAAGCGTAAAATTCATGAACAATTTGAAGAAAGAAAGGTAATTCGACACAGTACATTATTCACGTTGACGCACTTGTCTCACTTTAAAAAAAATAATAAATACATATTTAAATATGCTTGTTTTATTTGTGACTAAGTTAAACATTAAACGAATATAATGTGAGGATAAATCCAGTTGTCTCCCTGATGGGACCATGTGCATCTTAAATTTGATGAAAGATGACTTATGCGTAAAATATACACGTATTAGAATAAGTTGGTAAAAGAAAATGTGTACTTCAAACTTAATTCAAACAAATGTATATAATTCCTTTAATAGCATAAATTATCGATGTGGATATGCATTGATACAAAATTATAAGAATTGAAACATACATTATATATTGTTATGTGCTGCTGTGCAAATAGTGTAATATTTTGTTTTAATTGCATATTATTTGTGTGCAGTTAGTTTCTGTTATTGAAAAACAAAAATATCACTAGTATCGCTTATAAAATTTTAATTTTACAAAAAAGGGGGTGTAAAATTTTAATTTTCGGAGAGTAGGAAGTATAAAATTTGTATTTTAATTTTTGTATAAAATTTTAATTTTATAAAGTATGCACGCGTATAAATACAAATAATCTAGAACATCAATATTGTAAAAAATATATTTATTATTCATAGTTAGAGAGAGAGTAAGAGAGAGAGAGAGATTTTCTTTTCTTACAATTACATTTTATTTACACAGAGTTTCACCAAAGATTTTAATCCTGGTTTAACAAAAAAAAAAAAAAAAAAAAAAAAAAAAAGAGAGAGAGAGAGAGAAGACCGCCTGCTTGTTTAGTGGTTAGAGCGCTGGCTATTAAACCAGAGGTGCTGGGTCGAATCCCAACTCAGGCATAGATGTTGGACTCCTATCAACCAATCAGCTTTGGTGAAAATTAAATTTCAAAAATCTGATGTCCGTATTTCATAAAAAGTTTTTTTTATATGCAAAAAGCATCTCTATACGGATCTATATATAGAATAATACAAGATATCCCAAAATATTCTAATGCGCTTTAATTTTTTACCTGTTGAAGATACGTAAGCAATGTAAATTGGAAAAATGTACAAAATAAGATAGAAATTAAGATTATGTGAATGAAATATCCTGTACTTGAATTTTCAAAACGTTACTTTTTGAAAAATATTATACAGTCCCTGGATCTTAAAAGTTATATTTAGGAAAACTTTCATCATGCTCTAAGAAGTGCAACAATAAAAATTCCATTTTTCTATTACCGAAATTCAAAGAGTTACGATATTTTTAATTTTTATAAAATTTCGGACTTTATCGGCACTAAAAAAAAAGTCTGTCTATTTTTAGTACCAGAAAGCCCTGAAATTTCATTAACTTCACAGTATCTCAACTCAGTGAGTTTTCGTCTTAGAAGATTGGAAATTTTACTGTTGTATTTGTAATTTAAATTTTGATTTTTAACCATAAATATAAAATAAACCCGTTCGCAGATGTCAAATTTTAACTTCTTAGTATTATTTATTTGTTACAATCATTGTTGAGCATGATATAATGCGGAATTTTATTTATGTGGGAACATTGATTTGAGAAAAAGGTTTCATTTCCTTTATGAAAACAATTCTTATTTCATGTTTGCATTGAGAATTTTTAATAAATATAATTTTTACGATCTAGGGACTGTATATACATTTTTACTTTCTTCTATCTATAATAGAAGAAAGTATTGTAATCGAAATTTTTTTCGACTTCCGGTTTTCAACGGATTTACACGTTTTAGAGGTCAGAGATTCCGAAAAACATGTTTTTATAAAATGTCTGTCTGTCCGTCTGTCCGTCCGTCCATCTGTCCGTCTGTCCGTCTGTGTGTCTTCATTGCACCATCTAAAAGTGTATGATGTTATGCTTCAAATTGAACCAAATTTTTTTTTTCTATGTTTTTGGCTATGGCAAGCAGGTTCTATCAGAATTTGGGGATATTTCGACGAAAGGGGGCGCTGTGATCGATATTTTTGTTCCATTTTCACTATTGTACCATCTAAAAGTGTATGATGTTATGCTTTAAATTGAACCAAATTTTTTTTCTATGTTTTTGGCTATGGCAAGCAGGTTCTATCAGAATTTGGGGATATATCGACGAAAAGGGGCGCTGTGATCGATATTTTTGTTCCATTTTCACTATTGTGCCGTCTAAAAGTGTATGATGTTATGCTTCAAATTGAACCACATTTTATTTCTATGTTTTTGGCTATGGCAAGCAGGTTCTATCAGAATTTGGGGATATTTTGACGAAAGGGGGCGCTGTGATCGATATTTTTGTTCCATTTTCACTATTGTACCATCTAAAAGTGTATGATGTTATGCTTCAAATTGAACCACATTTTTTTCTATGTTTTTGGCTATGGCAAGCAGGTTCTATCAGAATTTGGGGATATTTCGACGAAAGGGGGCGCTGTGATCGATATTTTTGTTCCAGTTTCACTATTGTACCATCTAAAAGTGTATGATGTTATGCTTCAAATTGAACAAAAAATTTTTTCTATGTTTTTGGCTATGGCAAGCAGGTTCTGTCAGAATTTGGGGATATTTCGACGAAAGGGGGCGCTGTGATCGATATTTTTGTTCCATTTTAACTATTGTATCATCGAAAAGTGTATGAAGTTATGCTTCAAAGTGAACCTCATTTTTTTTCTCTGTTTTTGGCTATGGTAAGCAGGTTCTATTACAATTTGGGTATATTTCGACGAAAGGGGGCGCTGTGATAGCCATTTAAAGATTTAAAATTCAAAAATATGTGCAAATTAAAAAAAAATTAGAAATCCTAAAACTTTTTTTCGTTAAATGTTCGGCCTTGATCCGGAGCAGTTTTTGTTTTGCTTCTATCTTAAAAAAATGGCTGAGATAAAGCGGTTTGAAATTTTAGGGTGGCTCACATTTTCAAACAAGACAGCAGAATTCATCCATGAACGGGTTTAATTTATGGGTTTTAGTTAACATGGTTTCGGAAAATTGTCTTTCATTGTTGTAACCATTAATCCTATTATATGCTTATCACTATATATTTATATTCGCCAACGTCAAATAATCGCCAAACTTGGCGACAGTTTGCGGAATATCGACAAATTTGGCGACCAAAGTAAGTTGCCATAAATGAAGCCAACTTGGGGATTGAGTCTTCTTTATTTAGGTTCCACGCATTTTACCTTCGTGTTTTCCAGTAAAATTAGCTAAAATCGTAAAACAAAGGAATAGGGAGGCTATCTATTCCTGTCGTTCAAGCCAGAAGGACTTTTCGTAGTTTAGTTATACATCGATTGTTCACATCCCTGTAACCCGAAGATCCGCAAGCAGCTGACGTACAACAGAATGACGAAAAATATTGATTTTATTGGCGATGTGATAGCGAATTTTGAAGTATTAACATGACTGAGATAGAAGAAAGTTTTGGGATTGGCACATTCGACTAGTTTGAATTAATGGCAGGACTTTTTCATAAACATGAACATAAAACCCATCTTATTTTGAACAATTTCAAAATTTTGAACACATAGCCTACGTATCTCCAACAGGTAACAAATTAATAAGCTTTTTAATATTTTTGGGACATTCTCTATAATTACATGGATCTATGTATCTAACTATATATCTACATATTCTATATTTCTACATAAAACATCTACATATGGAAATATAGAAATCATTTATATAAAATAAAAAATACACACTCATCTAGATTATATTTTGAAATACAAAGATGATATGGTAGTAAAAGAAGATTATAGTATAATAGGTCATTTCTAAAAGTAGTCGTATGGAGTAAATTCAAGTATGAATTGTAATTTAAACTGTGCATAAAGCAATTGTTATGCGCTAACTCTTAAAGAGTGTAAAGCTTTATTCGTTTACATATTTCATAGTTAGGATTTCACTTTGTCTTTTAATTTTTTCAATTAAAAGCATCGAAAAAAAAATTAGATCACAAACGTTAATAAAGTTTATTCGTTTACATATTACAAAGTTAAAATGTCATTATTTTTCCTTTAAAAGCCTCGGAAGAAATTAAATCACAAACGTTAATACAGATTGTGTATGTTAATAAAAATGTAAATTGAGGGAAAAAAAAAAAAAAAAAAAAAAAGCTCGATTAGGAAATAATTTTGCCTTTCGGGACGTTGTGTTCAGAATTCTTAAATTACAATGCACATTTTGTGATACATTATGGATCTTTATATATTAGATGAAAGGAAAGGAATTTTAGCATCAATCAAATGCATTTGGCTTTTGGTCTTTTTCTCTTGGGATCGTATTAACGTAAAGTGTCATATGATACATCTGAAGAATATCTTGATGGGAATGGAGTTCAAACAACCAGTTCCAAATAATGTTGCGAGACATACAGCGGTCTTCAGATTACGATTATTCTATGAAACTGTTGATGTGTATTAAATGTACAATTATGTGCACTGGTGTGTTTTCACTTTTAATTCTAATTGCAACTGGCACAATAAAACAAATTATTAAAAAAAATGCGAAGTATTGTTTTATTACAGCTATACAAACATTAAATAAAGATCTTATATCACAAATTTAATTTTGTATAATGTTAAAAGATTTTTTTTACTAATTCAAAAGATTGTAAGTTGCTGAAAATTCATGGAAAAAGTTGTATTTCTATACAGATATTATTTTATTCTACAGTACTATTTCATTTTGTAATGTCTGGTATAAGGTTAAAAATAAGGAAACATCCATGTGTTCAGATGACTAAATTCAATTACTTAATGTTAATGGCCTGTATTTATTTTTTTTAAATGCATTAAGAGACAAATATAAACATTTTTTTAAATAATGAACTCAAGTAAAATATACTGATGTGTATATACAAATATGCATTCAATGCTGCATCACACACGACAAAAATAATAATAATACAGAAAGATCACAAAACCGAACAATCGGGAACTACTTTTTTGTGCTAATTACCATACGGATTTTCTTCTTTAAGCTAATTGTAGCCACTTTGTATTAAGATATGAAATTTTGGCCTTTTATAAGTGATATTTTATCAAACTCATAAAAACCCTAAATATTAATTGACTCAATATAGTCAGACACATTTTTTTTCTTTAGAAAAAAAACAGTGATATCAAACAGAAAATTGCTTTTTGTTATTTTTTTTTTATTTTAGTCTAAAAAATCTAATTAATTTCTAAAAATGCAATCACTTGTATTTAACTAAAGAAGAAATTAGACGAAATTTTCATTTTATAGGTAAAAATATCCATTCCATAATTTTAATTTAATCATAACAATAAGCATATAGCATTAACTACTTTCGGGGGAAAAAAAACGCATAGAATATGGAAGATTAATGTTTCATGATAATATTGCCTTTCTACATGCATTGAAACTTACAATAACTATTCTTCCTCGTGTTATGAAAAAAACACAAGTGAATCAAAATACGTTGCGTTTTCTACTGTTATCTTTGTAATCAGGTTTGAATAATTCAATTATTCCGTACAGTTAAAAATATAATTGTTCTCATACAAAATGCCATATGGAAATTAATCTTACGAAATGGACATTTTTTCATGCACACAATAACTAAGTTATTGTGATACTAATTAACTACTAGTATTTATGTATTCCAATAAATAAGTAAATAAATACATAAAAATAAAATAAAATATATCATCTTAAATAAATGAAAATATAATTTAAATAATTTGTCGAGGTTTCAAAAACCCTTTATTCAATTAAGTAGTCAATAAAATTGTTAAAAATGTTACAGTAAAATTTAATTTTAGTTTTTCTTGGAGATTAAAAAATTTCGAGTCAGATAATATAAATACTACAATCTTCAAGAGAAAATTAAATTTAATTAAAAAAGATTTAAGATAGAGGTCTGTAGCTTGAATAATGTAGTTATAAATTCCTTTTAAATTTTTCAATGGTTCAAAGAGATTTATCTAAACGTTTTATAATTAAACTTAGGAATTACGTTTTTTTATCTTGAATGTTTTAGAAAAAATGAATTTCATAAAATTCAAAAATATTATGCCTAGACGGAAAGTTATACTATATATAGATTGTAAGTCAGAAAAGAAATATATATATATATATATATATATATACAGTAAAATCCCGTTACAACGAACTTCACGGGACCGCAAATTTTATTCGTTGTAACGGGAATTTCGTTGTAACGGAATTCAATAGAAAATTAAACATTTCAATTCAGATCCTCATATCATAGTTAATTATAAAAATATAGTAGTATAATACAAATTAGTAGATAATTAATTATTAAAAATAGTAATAAAAATTAGTAGTACCTTCTAATAACGTAAAGTTAGTATAATACAATGTATAATATTTTTTATAGAACTGAAAAATTGACTTTCCACCATTTCAATGATCTTCAAATTGTACAAGAAAAAATTTAATGCAGAAAATCAGTGATTTTTTTTTGTACAAGGGAGTTTGAAGCTGCGGACAATACAAAATTATGTACATGATTAATATTAGAAAAAATGTTATCTGGTACACTGCTCTGTAAAGAAATAAAATTGCGCACTCTTTCTAAGCTTTCTAAGGCTTCAGCAGATGTAACTTTTGAAACCTCATTTTCTTCATCTTCAGAACTTTCTTCATCATTTTCTAAAATGCGATCATCAACAATAGACTGCACAATATCTGTCTCTGTTAATGAATAACAAGTTGCAGCATTGTCATCTGCAGTTAAAAAATCTTTAAAGCTTATGCTTTGAGACAGACCAGATTTTTCTTTTACTAAGTTCCAAGTGGATTCGATCTCATATTCGACTGTCTGCTCCTCATCATGTACTACATCGCTAGATCCTTGAGCCGTCGATTCTTTATTTAAATCCTGGTCAATCTGCGCGTGTTTCCAACAGTGGGCTATTGTTTTCTGGCTTATATCATACCACGATCCACAGATCATATCAATTGCCTCTTTCATGTTGCACTTTCTGTTTACGTTATTTTGCAGATCACAGAGAATGCGTTTTAATAACATAGTTTTGTATCGTGATTTTACGGCTCTGATAATGCCTTGGTCAAGAGGCTGAAGTATTGCAGTACAGTTAGGCGGGAAATACTCTACACGAATGTGATTCAATATAGGAGGATCATTGTGTGCTGTGCAGTTGTCTATGAGTAGAAGAATTTTACGTTTTTGTTTTTGCATATCTTTATCAAAATTTATCAGCCATTCATTAAAGAATCCTTGCGTCATCCATGATTTTTTGTTGGCTTTGTAGATGCATGGTAAGGACTTAAAATGTTTGAAACAACGGGGTTTTTCAGATTTGACGATTATGAGTACTTTTCGTTTTTCTGTTCCTGATTTGTTGCAGCAAAATAGGGCTGTAATCCTTTGTTTGGAAAGCTTTCCTCCAATACACTTGTCTCCTTTTAACGCTAAAGTCTTCCTTGGTTCTAACTGAAAAAATATTCCGGCTTCATCGGCATTAAAAACATCGTTAGGACTATACGTCTTGATTATTTTTTGTATTTCACCTTTACGCCATTCGTTTACAAATTCAACTGGGACGTCTTTTGCTTCTCCTGAAATGCATTTTGCCACTATACCGTATCTTTCTCGGAATCGATTCAACCATCCGACACTGGCTTGAAAATTTTCAATGTTTAGCATTCTTGCAAATTCCAAACCTTTTTCTCTAATTAAAGGGCCACTTAGAGGAATGTTTCTAGAACGAACATCCATAAACCATTTGTAAACAGCACTATCCACATCTTGAAACTGGGCATTTCGAATTCGTTTTCTGCTTGGATCAAAGACTTTAACTTGAATTTTTTTCAAAATGCTTTCTTTATCTTTTAGAAAAGTGGATAAAGTAGACGGCGAAATTCCATATTTGCTAGCAACATCAGATTTTTTCATTCCTTTCTCAACTTCAGAAATTATGGCTTTTTTTTCTTCCAAACTAAACTGTTTTCGCTTAACAGCCGCCATTTTATGACCTACTGGTAAGATGAAAATTTTCAAACTGATTTCGAGCTTTGGAAATTCCTTTGCGAAAGTTATTCAGGTAGGGAGGAGAGGGAAGGGGGAATGTGCAATACTCATTTCACGTTTTGTTAAGTTTGCCTACATTGGTTACAGCTTACTTGGACTTCCAAGAAAAAGGGGTGGAGAAAAGGGGAGAGCGAACAAAGGAAACATTCCTTCTGCAGTGAAATGCCTATGCACACCGATTTTACAACAAAGCTCGGAGAAAAGCGATTGCTTTAGAGATAAGCTTGATTGTCCCTAAGACTAGGCATCGAAAACAAAAATTGTCAAGCGATAAAAATGTACAACTGAAAGTATTTGCCGTGTCATATTATTTCGTTCTAACGAGATTATAAAAAATTGAATATTTCGTTATACTGAGATTATGTTAACATTATTTGAATACATTTCAAAACGGGACTCGCTTGCATTTCGTTATAACGGGATTTTTCGTTGTAATGGAATTCGTTGTAACGGGATTTTACTGTATATATATATATATATGTATGTGAGAATATATATGTGATATATATATATATATATATATGTGAGAAAAACTAGTCGACATCTCAACTTGACGGAGTAAAAATATTCACGAGCCATGATAAATTCACTGGCCACGATGATGGATGATATCAACATCAGAACGGTTTTCGTAGATATCGGATGTTTTTATGCAAGGCTTGAGTAGCTTGCTATTTTTGTTTTATGAAAGAAAGCAAAAGTGCTCTTTTCTGCCATATTAAGACTCTAATATCGGTATACGGCCATATGTAATTGTGTTGATCCAATGTGCAGTATCTGAGGCTTATGCCTTTATGTATTTTATGTTTTATTAAATGTTTTTTATCGTACTTACATAAAGTGTAATCAATATTGTGGTTAAGATCTTATACTACTTATCTAATTCTGCCAATATATATATATATATATATGTATGTATATGCATACATACATACATACATACATACATACATACATATATACATACACGCACACGCACACACACTCATACTCATATATATACAGAGGGTGTCCCAAAAACATTGACTTCGGCTTTTATTCCTTAAACAATGATCACAGACGTATATTATAAATTACAAAGTTAACGTAAAAGAAAATACAGAATTTTATGATAAAGAAAAGTTTTTAATAGGATGAAGACATTTAGTTGAAAACTGGCTAACGAAGGAAAATCATTTTGTAATCGAATTACCAACGTCATTTGGAGAAACTTGCAGATTTCATAAAAAATAAAGTATAACATGTAGTGTTGACTTTGTTAAAATTCAAACTGCCATGCAAATTTAGGTAAGAAAGCTTCGCTTACATTCTATTTTTTTATACGTTCATCCATCCGTTATCAAAAGAGCACAGCTCTAATCGTAAACTAGTCGGATGTGATCAATCCCAAATCTCATACATGTTAAGATTTTTTCAAAAAGCGTATTTTTTTTTAATTATGTATTTTAGAATCCAAAAACACAGCGCCACCTATTGTATGAGTTACATGAAAACCTAATAAGACTTATGTCCTAATAAAACTTAATGAGCACTTATTCCAACTGAAGTGAAGGTCTAATATAATATGAAGTTTGATGAAATTCCGTGTATTAATTATTTTGACTATCGCTAAAATCGTATAAATCCTAAAAATGCAGAATAGCAGCGCCACCTTTTGGGCTAATACACCAAAATCTAATCCACAACAATGTATGTCAGCGTCTAACTAAATCTAAAGTTTGATAACAATCCATGCATTTGTTCTTCAGATAGAGCTATTGCGGAAATCGTGAAAAATGCAGCATAGCAACGCCACCTATTTGGCGATTTACACTAAAAACTAATCAACATCAATTTATATCAAGTTCTAACTCAATCTAAAGTTTATTAATTCCCTTGCATTAGTTCTTGAGATAAGACTATCGCTAAAATCGTGTAAATCCATAAAAATAGAGCATAACAGCGTCACCTGTTAGGAGATTTACACCAAAACCTAATAAATAACAACTTATGTCAGCGTCTAACTGAATCTGAAGTTTGATGAAAATGCGTGCATTAGTTTTTGAGATAAAGCTATCTTCAAACTCGTGAATAATGGAGCATAACAGCGCCACCTGTAGAGCGGTATACACCAAATCCTAATAAAAAACAACTTATGTCAACGTCTAACTGAATCCGAAGTTTGATGAAAAAACGTGCATTAGTTCTTGAGATATGTGAAAAATGTATCCTAGTAGCGCCAGTTTTCGGGAGGTTTGCACCAAAAACTAATCAGCACCAATTTATATCAAGGTCTAACTGAATCTAAAGTTTTTTTTTTAATTCCGCGCATTAGTTCTTGAGATAGAGCGCCCACAAAATTTTTGTCACATACAGACAGAAAGTAAGACTCACAGACAGACATTTTCTAAAATCAGTCAAATCGTGTTCAGGACCTTCTAAAATGTATAAATCCGTCGAAAACTGGAAGTGGAAATTTTTCATGAATCCTATACTTTATTCTTGTAAAGATAGAAAAAAGTAAAAATCCAACACATTGATTTAACATGAGAATCCGTAGATTGCGACCGGAATAATTGTGTCGCTTTTAATAGATGAAAAATACATATTATTATATGCGTTGATTTCTTGGGAAATAACTGATACATGTTGCATTTAGTTAAAAGTGTTATATTAACATTTTCATTTCATTTGAAAATTTACAAAGCATTATGTAAATTTAACATTGAATAAGCATTAATTTTTGAGGTATTTAACTGAGCTCCTTAGCACACGGATTACATTTACATTCTTAGTAAGATAATTAAAGCTCAAAAAGTAAGTCAGCAGTTCTGGAAAAAATCCATGTGAAATCACTGTTTCTCACGTGATTATTGCATCGTGATGATGCAATTTGGACATTCCACTTCTCGTGTAAAAATTAATGTAAATTTTACGTCGTTCGTGTAATTTTGTTGATCGATTTCATAAATGTTTTTTCATAATATTTTTTATTAAGATCGATAAGATTGTTTATGAGTCCAGTCTCGATTTATGAGATTATTTATTATTGTTTATTTCATATATATAACATCTATCGAAGTGATTTAAAATGCAAACGTAATGCTTTAGTTTTTCGATGGACTATTGGTAACATTTTTTCAAAGTTGTTAATTATTTCAAATGGGTCCCCTTAAATGCACCAAACAGTAAAATTTGTTGGGGATCATGAAATTCAACAATTTAATGGCCCTGACATTCCCAAACTTCAGTAGTATTAAAATTTATTGACTTCCGATTCATTTTAAGGAAGATTCGATAGATGGTAAAAAATTTAAACTCTTTGTTGTGGATTTATGGAATATTATGTTTCGATTACCTTTGAGACATATTTTTCCTTGATTAGGAAAGAAGATTATAAGAGTCTATTTCTCGAAATATAGAAAATAATAAAAGGTTATATATTTTGTAAACTAGAGTTCTTTGAACAAAATAATGTAAGCTTTGTCACAATAAATGTTTTACCTAACAAACTTATCATCCATGCACTTTATATCCAACATATCAGTCCAGATACTATGATCAATAAGGTTAACTGGGTGAATTAGGTCCTCCAGGTTTCAGTTGGTAGAGCATTGACAGCTTCAGCCAAGAAATCCTTGTTTTGAATTCTGGCTCGGACATTCTTCGCCCGGTTGGGAAATTACAACTCGTATAACAAACTGTGTATTTATACGTTTGCCATTTTTTTACTCCCTACTACTAGTATATTAGCATACTGCATATTTATCAAAGCAAACGTAAATGTTGTTTTATATTTTACAATACATTGTTGCTACAGCCATTATTATCATACCAGTGGACCCGTGCGAGGATTTCGCACTGCAGTCTAATATTTTGTTTAGCAATATCTAATATTTTTTAGATGCAGGTTTAAACTTCTAAAGAAAAATTAAGGATATAAATATCTGGAAACAACATTAGTGAAGCCAAATTATCATTTCATTTATTCCATCAAAGTTACAGTAAATACTGCCCAAAAATACCAAAATGCATGCGCGAAAAAAAAAAATCGTATTTTAACTGCATTAGAGGATGACGTCATCCGCTTCGGAAAAAAAATAGGATAAAGATAAATTAAGGATAAAAATACCTGGAAACAACATTAGTGAAGCCAAATTATCATTTAATTTATTCCATCAAAGTTACAGTAAAGACTGACCAAAGATACCAAAATGCTCGCGTGAAAAAAAAATGAAAATCGTATTTTAACTGCATTAGAGGATGACGTCATCCGCTTCGGAAAAAAACATAGGACAAAGAAAAATAAATTGAATACATATAAAATACCATTTAATCTACTACAAGTAAGCATACCTTTTAGGCTACATGTGAAAAACCACAGCTTCGATCGAACGGCAGTGTCTTTTTCTTCTAAAAAATTCAATTTCAATTATGTTTTTTAATCATAACTACAAAATAAATCCGTGCTAAATCGCACTTTATCTTTTTTGTACTATTATTTTTTTTATAATCATTGTTGAGCACGATATAACGCGGTGTTTTATTTTTGTGGCAACACTGATTTGAAAAAAATAATTTTCATTTCATTTGTGATAATAACGCTTATTTAATTTTTAATTAAACGCAAGTTTTAATCGAAAAACATGTTTTAACGAAATATGAGTGTAGTATGTCAGAAGTCGGTTTAAAATCATTTCATATGGTGTCTTATTTATCGTTCTGCGTTTTGTATTTACTTAGATAAAGGTACGTTGACAACAGAAATAATGTATATTATTATTTTAACTTCCAATTCTGTCACACATCATTATTCAAAAGTAACAATCATACTTGCGATTTATTATGCCGCATGCTAACGTAGTATGTAATGATCAATTCTTAAACAATTGCAGAATTAAATTAAGTAATTAATTCTTAAACAAATTTAATAATAAAAGAAATGACACATCATTATCTGTCATATTACTGATTAATTTTAATTTTTACTGGATGGGATTAGCTTTATATAATGTACGAAATGAGTATACAAATAAAAAAAAACATATATGTTTATTGATTGCTGTATAATCTTTTAAGTGACATTAGCAGTGATCTAACTTTGCTTTCGAAACGTTTTTAATTGAATTTTGTTAAAGGTTAATAGTTAAAGGCTAAATAGCATTCAGCCAAATGCTAAATAACGAAAGAAAAGTTACTTTGCAATCTAATGATCGACGTCGTCTGGAGAAATTTGCAGCTTTACATTAAAAATAACGGGATATTTATCGAAAAGAGTGAAAATGCAAAAGTAACGCCTTAGTCTTTCAATGAACTTTTGGTAGAATTTTGAAAATTGCTTATTATTTTAAATAAGTCCCATTTTTGCAAAAAAAAATTATTTTCGCAAAAATATTCTAGCCATCTTCTAGAATGCAACATTCATTTCTGGTATAGGGACTGATTTTAACCCTAATTCTACAAGTTTTTATATAGAAGACTTATATAAAACTGTATCTTTTAAAACCTTAAAATATTATAACCGGCCTCTTTGATTGGGACTTATAGCTTGTTACCTTAAAATTTAAAAAATAACTAAACTATGTGGCTCTACAATCCATAGGGATCAGGGTCTACAGTTCCCAACTCTGTTTACTTGGCCATGGGCAGCATGCGTCTCGGTCAGGTGGTCAACCTAATGCGAGATGCCCAGTATTTAGTTCTCAACCAAGCGTGGTATTCACTTTATCGACCGCGAAAGGGTGAAAGCTTGAGTGAATCTTGTCCATTTCCGGAGTCGAACTCTGGACCTGTAGCGTGGTAGCGCGGTGCGCTGACCGCTAAGCTAATGGGCTTATGTTACCTTATTATAATACAAACAAAATCCAACTCAAATCCCCTTACAACTTTCGAACAAACCAACATATCTTACAATTTGTACTTGATTTTCAAAAAATACACTTTTGAATCTGTGTTACTGTTCTATAAAAGCGGCGAAGATTCATGGAGCGATTTTTTTTACTGATAATTTGTAATTCTATACGTGTCAAATACCTGCGATATTTAAACACTTTTCTTCTAAGCAAGTAAAACAAATGATAATTGAAAAATGTTTTGTATTGAATAATATTAGTGTACAATAAATTGAAACTGATTTTGTCTTTTCAATCTCGCACTCCATTCAGAATATCAAATGAAAAGAAATATATATACAAAATCAAATGTTAATAAAAACTAATAGTCATTTAATTTACACGTTGAAACTCGTTATTATTTAGGCACCTACAAGTAATATCTAACATTTGTAATTTAATAATTCCAGTTTTAATTATATTTTTAACACTAACACATATACAGTTGAAGACCATAAAGCAAAACGAAGTGGTAAATATTAAATTTTATTTTTAATCGAAATTTTCAATTGAATGCAATTACCATTTAATAAAAATAAACGGATATGATCAGAACGGATTTAATTAAATGTTCTTCAAAACCGCAAAAGTAATTTAGCAGAAGCTTTTAAATTGAATTTTCAAATCTCTTTATTCAGAAATGTATTATCGGATTAATAATTCAGAATAACTGGAAATGTGACTTCATTTTGCTACAGAATATTTGACGAAAAAAATTCTTAATCGGATTGTAGTAGATTATTATTACTTTTTTTACAAAAGAGTTTGTCATATAAGTAAATCAAAAAAATTTTGATTAATTAATATTCTTCAGAACAAATAAATAAAAGTTAAATATTATATTATTTATCTGTTTAGGATATCAACACACTTTTAAAAGCACATAAGTTACGTTTAAGTACAGGTTTGTGTTTCTATGGAGGTGTGAAGGAGATTTAATAAAAATTTGTATCATGATATCACATCCAACTGTATATATATTGGGTTTTCGGATGAATATTTACTCTTAAGAAATTTAAATTTGTCGAGAAGAAATAACGATTAAAAATTTTGAAAAAGCTGTCTTATTAGAAAGTTCCATTTACCAGCAAAGGTGGCAAAAATTATAAAATATTAAAAAAAAAAAATCATAAATGTATTTTACCCACAATGGAGTGTAATTAAATTTACTAAATCGTATTGCACATATTTATTTACGATTTTAAAATGCTTTCAAAAGCATGTAATAACATTTACCAACATTTTTCTATTAATACATTTATTTACATATAAATTTTAAAAAATAAAGAAAACTTCAAAATAATTAAATTATTACATGCAGAAAACATTTAATGGTGAAAATTAGCTTTATGTATCAGAACGCAAATTTTTCCTCATTCACTCTCCATTCCTCCGAATGATTTGAAAAGTCAATCCCAAAAACCGTATTTTATGTATTTTTCCCTATTTTCCCCATTTATATCTTTCTTTCAGTTGCGTTTCCAAGATCTAACCGAAAATTGCGTCATATATATTGCGTCATAACGATTTTCTTATAGAGTCGTTATAAAGGTCCGGGAGGGAGCGAGATTTTTTTACTTAACAATTTTATACAAGCTGATTTTCAAATATGTAACTCGTCTTACTTAATCAATCACGAAAGCAGCCGTCATCTATCGAGACAGCGGTGGATGCGGCCTTCGGCATAGAAAATGCCCCAGTCAGAGGACAATGAATGGCAACCCGATTACAGAAGATCGCCACTGGTCGTGATAATATCATTCAATCTTCCGTTGTCGAGTATTTGTTATTAAGCAGAGCAAATAAATTGCATTTTTTTTTTCATTTTACGTGTCCCTGTAAATGAACTATACGAGTTACATATGTGATTAGTGAATATATCTATGATACTGAAAAATCATATACTGTTCAAATTAGGTTCAAATTCATTCAGTATTTTTGACGTAAGCGTGGCGATAGGTTTTGCATGTTTTCCTTTTGGGTGTTTCTGTAAACTATCTATGGGAGCAACATTCTTGATTAACGACCTTATTCGAGAAACTGGCCAGATCAATACACTTTCCCAATTAAGTTCTAATTGGTTTAGTATTTCGGACGTTATAGTGATGACAATCGTTTCGTGCTTTCTCTTTGTATGTCTCTGTAAATGAGCTATATTCTATATAATTTTTTATATTATCTGTATAAGAGCTATATTCTTGACTACCGGATCTTCGCCCGCTTCTGTACTAGGTTATTTTCAAATTCAATGAGTCTGGGGTTAAGCCTCACCGCCTTCGACAGCGTACACTCGTGTGAGCTACGCCTTCTGCGGTCTCGGATTAAACTAACCTTGAATTATTGAGATTTTTTAGTTTGACCCAGATTAAATTCAAATTTTCAGCATAATCATTCACGTTGCTATAGGAACCGATTTGGCATTCTTCCGAATTGAATTGAATTTTTTGTTCGATTGTTACTGAATTTACCGTTTCAGAAAAAAAATTGCAAAATAAATTACCGCAAAGCACACACACACACACACACACAAAAAAAAAAACCACTAAAAATCGCATAAATTTTTTTTGTGAAAATCCAATTTTAAATCACTTTCGGTGCTACAATTGACCTAAGTTTTGATAGTGTGACGTATTTATGGTTACTTGTAAAAGAAATATTTGAAATTTGCCTCATTCACACCCCACGGCGCAAAAACAGTTGCCCAATAAGGGTACGTAAGTGTCATCACGTATGTGATAATGTAAATGTCATTGATTGCTTCAGAAATAAACCGATGTCCTTCGATTAAACCGTGGAATGGTTGGTAAATGCGCCACCATTCAATTCTGTTCAGGGTGTGACTGGATGTGAGTTCGATCCTCAGGAGAACTTTGATCGATTTTTCGTCTTGCCAGAAAGCTGGATTTAAAATTGAATCCCCATTTTATTTTATTTTTAAAACAAACTGGTAAAAAAATAACTCATAATTTAGTTTGCTTCTTTTAAAAAAGGTATTTATTTCAATCAATTGTCTTTCAACATTTTTTTCCCTTTTTAGTACATTAAAACATTTAAAGTTTGTCAATAAAAGCTTGTCTTTATTTCTGGTAGTTTCTTGTGTAACGCTGTACATTTTGAAAAATGTAACGTAGCGAGTTGTACAATTAAAAAAATAATAATAATAGTCTGTAACGAACGTCGACACTATTTTTAGCGCGACTTCAGGAAAAATATATGCTATTCTACAAATCATGTAATCGTAACTTGCTTTTTTGTGCAAAATGGATTCTGAGAAACAATTTATGAATGTCAACGACCAATCTCAGCTGTAGTGTTTCGTAAAGCATGTATGATATTACAGATTTTTTCCATTGTCACTTGTTGCTAAAAGTAAGTACTGACCAACCAAAGGAATTAGTTCTCTTACTGCCAACCTCTTGTCAACTTACTTGTTATGCGATCTTCATATTTTAATGTCGGGTCTTCTTTTGAGATTGCTTTATTTACACATTTATTATTTTTTGATATTATGACAGAAGAAAATAATACTGAACAGCCCTGATCCGCATATAACGAGTATCTTAATGTTATAGAACAAAGTGAATGGTAAGTATCTTGCAACACTTTGTCCATTTAACAAAAAATATGGTATGCAAACATTATGCAAATTATTTAGATGTGCGTTTGGTTCACATCCTACCTATGGATTATCATATTTTTTCATTTTCTTGCATGTTATTTTTTGTAATTTTCAATCCTCTTCTTCACTTATTTTATTGTATCCCGATAGAACCGCTACTATAACATTAGCACTGTATTACTTAATCCGTGTACTCATTTTGGAATATAGTTAGAACGTTTTGACAACATCTGAATGTAGCAAAGTAGTGACTACTTTTGAAAAATAGCTTGTAGTCGCTATTTTTTAAAAGAAGTGCGTGAAGTTGTAGTTAACCACATTTTATATAAAGTATTTGTAGTTGTAATTTGTTATAAAACAATGTACTTTTTACGACCACTGGATAGTTAAATGGCTCCGCCAGAGAAATTCATTACAAAAAGGGATCTGCAACTCCAAAAGACTGGGATGCACTGATCTGGATTATAAAGGAACCTTAATATAAGATTTTCTCTCTTTTCGAATTAAATAAAAATGGAACTTATCACAAACTTAATGCACATTTTAAATGTTTTCTAACAAAATACAAGTTTTTAACAAGAGAGAAGCTTATTGTTCAATTAAAGTTTCAATTAAAATTTCATTATTAACATATTTCATACATGTACTTTAGTGATGGTTTTACAAGTAACTACTTCTAATACATTTCTAGTTTTTTTAGATAATCGAGCGAATAAAAGTAGGCTATAAAGATGACAATTAAAACGACAAAAAAAAAAATTTTAATAATAGTTGCTACATTTTCTGGGAATTAAGGTATTGGATTTAATTTACATAATGTATTCTAACCTCACATTTATATTCTAGGAATAGAAAAGTATTTTCTTATTCTCTGGTAAAGAACATTTTTGCAATTCTAAACTAATCGAATAAAACATTTTATGCAACATTTTATTTCATTTCCTGCTTCTTAGAGATTTTATCATGAATAAAGTCACAGTTAAGTATTAAAATTTCGAATTATGTTTCAATAAGCTCAATTTGTTTTTCCGTTTTCTGTAATATTTTATTTTATATAAAACAATTTAAAAAATAAAGATCTAATTCTAACTTTTTCCATGAATTTGCTAACTGAACAGTGCTTTCTTAAAATTTATTTTATTTGCTCTAATAAGAATTCATAAGAAATGTAGATATTTTTTTGCTAAATTTTGTTGTGTGAATGTGCAAGTTAGATAATTTACATTACACCAGGTATTTCACAAGTGTGAACGAATTTTAGACAGCATCATAAAAAAGAGAAATTGCCTTCGCAGAATGCGCTTTTTTCCTTACTATTTGGCAAAAGTGCAGAATTTTTGTTTTCTTTTTCTTTTTCTTTTGGCACGATAAACAAAAATAATTAACATTTTTACCTATAGATGGCACTGCAGTGTTTAGTGTCGTGAAAGTATACAAATTACATTATTACAAAAATTGTATATTCACAAAGATGAAGTTTATTAACTATTTCTTTTGTAATATATGTAGGAAATGAATTACTGTTTCTGTTCAGTTATTGTGGACGCCATATTTCGGTTCAACATCCGCACACTACAAACTGGTGCGATTTGCGGTTTCTTAAATTTGACTGCTTATAAATTCGTTGTAAACTTAAGGATAATGAAATGTAACACTTGATTCCAATACGCAATTTAACAAGGAATTGAACTGAGATTTTTATTTTTATCAAAAATTTCATTTCGCTAATGAAAAATGCAAATTAACGAAAACATAGTTTCAAAAAACGCCGACATTTGTAATTTTGTTTGGGGTGATTTCGCACTGTGTAGTTCACGGGTTAGGTATCATTAAATAACTGCACTGCTGACAATATCACAAACGGCATGTCTGGGAAAATTATTTTATTTTTCAATCCATCGATATCAATGTTCTTGGATGTGGTGGAAAATACATTGGACATTCGTCCTTAAAATGCCTTTTGAGGCGCAAACAAATATCTGTTGTATAATCTTACTATTTCTTATACCGTTTGATAATATGACCCTTAAAGACCTACATTAGTCAGGTGACGACATTCGAAAGAAAATGTTAAACGAATAGAAGCGAATCGGTCATTTTGAAAAGGGATCAACTCCTATTTTTACACAAAATAGGTTTTCAGTGTATTCTTATTCAGTAAACATTAATTCGTCGAATCCATATGAAAACGTGTCACATCTCAATCTTCAAATGCCTTTTAGCCAATGTTTACAAACAACGTTCACTTTGAAAACGGGCCATATCCGAAAGATTGCTGAAAAACGAGAAACTTTTAGGAGATACCTCACCACTATTCATACAACATCCAACGAATAACCCTGTTTACCAAGGGAAATCCCGATAAATTACAAGAAAATCCAAGATATAAATTGCCTTATAACCAGTTTTTTTTCTTGTCCTGTAAAACTTCAAAAACTAGAGATGACATCTTTCCAAATGACTGATTCAAGTGTTCTTTACATACGTCTCATTTATATTTCAATATTTTTAATTGATTCATTTTACATAGGATATATTATGCCGATACCGATGCTGTTCCCTTGTGCGTTTACAATCTTGGTTGCTGTTTCACTTTGGGGATACTTTAAATTTCGGAAAAATTGGTTAGTTTGTTCCAAAATTGAAAGTATCTGCAGAATGAACCTTTAACAATAATCGAAAAAGTAGAAAAATACAATGTTAGGCTTGACCTCACACTGCTTATGCGAAATAAATCATAGAAAAATATTGCAATGCAAATGAGAAATTCATAATGAACGCTTTCACTGGTTTAATATTAGTTACGGAATGTGGACTAATAACTAAAATAGCTTTCTAATATCGTCAACTATTAGCAAAACTCTTAAATATATTTTCTTGTGCTAAGATACACTTAATTATTTCACAAGTTTTCGTTGAACTATTTTACCCTGAATTAGCAAGAATGTTCTTGCATGTTATGCAAAATATTTCGAACATTTTTTCTTGTAATACATTCTGAAATGCAAATGAATACCTTTTGCAAAATTTTAATAAATCCCATTGCTTTTGATAGTACAGTGCGTCGCGAAAGTTTATAGACAGCGGGGTTTTCTTATTTTACAATTGAAAAAGAGGAGTAACAATTTCAAAACAATTTATAATTATATATATTATCAAGACAATAATAATACCATACAAAAATAATGTTACACAATCACAGACATTGTGAGAAAGTTTAAAACTTAAATTTTACAAATTCCCAAAAGTTTAAAGACAACTAATTTTTTTTTCCTTTAACGTTCAAATTTTTAAACCGTTTTATCTAATCACTTCAAAGTCTCGATCAGGCATACTCAAAACAAGAGTTTGATAAAATTCTAGCTTTAAAACAAACCAACTTCATTCATTTTGCAGCTTTATACCTTGAACCATTGTAAATTGACGCCTATTTGCATATACGTCTCTAGCTAATATTCCCCAGAAGTTCTCTATTGGATTCAGGTCAGAAATTATGACTGGCCAGTCCATAACAGTTACTTGCTTTTGTCCAAACCACTGCATTGTAAAGTTGGAAACGTCAACGAAGCAAATGTCTTGCTGGTATATCCATTTGTCCTCATCTAGGAACTTTCTAAATGGAAGTAATTGTACTTTAAGCATTTTCTGGTAATCTTCGGAACAATATCGGTTGTTCCATTATAAGAATATGCTCCCCACACCATGAGTTGACACCCCTCCTTGTTGTCTGCTGAAAACAGTTCGTGGTTCGTTGCTAATATCGTGCCAGTAATATGTCCAACCACCGACGCCATTTAAATTAAATGTGTTTACATTACTGAAACGAACACTCAACTAATCATCTGTCGAATCCATGTGATTTCGGGCCCACTGAATATGAGCGTCTTTATGCCGTTTTGTAAACTTTGAAGATCGACATTTTTGATATTTTGAGATAATCAAGAAATGTACTTGCCTGCATCCGTATATGGACCATCGATTTTGATATTGGAACGCTTACTTCTGTAGAAACTGACCATAGAGACAGGTTTTGGGTTGAAACTAATCTAAAATTCTTTCTGTCCTGCCGTTTAGTTGTTTTCTTTAGTCGTCCAGAATGGTATTTTGTCTCAAAATTGTTACCTTTTGACAGAATTCGATAAATACCAACCCTGCTGCGTCCAACGTTTCTTGCAATGTCCACAACTTTCCATCTACGAGAATTTAAATGATAGATTTGCAAAATTTCCTTTTTGGAAAACTGCACATTGCGAGGCATCTTTGCAATCAGTCGGAAACGAAAAGACAGATTCGCTTTTATCTCAGAAAACTATTGCGTCACAAGTATATGACCTGGGAATATGCAAATTTCGGATATCAGTACTTAAATCAGCTTTTAACACCGGTTGTCTATATATTTTTGGGACAGCATTTTTTTGTTTTTACTTTTTTATATTAAATCTATGACTGCTAAAAGTTGTTTGAGTATTTTATTATTCTTAATTTATCATTATATATTTGCATAATTTATTTCGTCTTTCTTGCTTGTTTAGTTAGCTCTTAAATCCAAAAAATATGGTTGTCTATAAACTTTTGGGACACACTTTATGGTACTCAATAGCGCTACCTATCGGTGAAAGAATAATTTTCTTTTCTTGTGCCAAAATTCATCTACCTATTTGACAAGCCATAGGGTGCAAACTTCACTTCACGTCGATTTGTTGTGTTTTTAGGAATTTTAAAAGATTGTCTAAATTTGACGTCAGAATGACTTTTTTTACATTTAAACTATTTGTTAGTTTATAAATAATGAATTCAGTCTAAATTAAATACATTTGCGTCTTTTATTTTTAGAATAGGTACTAAGGAAAATGATAAGTATTACAAGTGGAATGATACAGATGTAGAATTTTTTTTATCTGACAGCAAATATTACTTTTAAGCATAATAAAAAGCTATTAAAATTCTCTTTATATTTAGTATGAATCATATATGAAGTCTGGAGAAAATTTTTAAACATTATGTGCTCAATCGCTTCTTTTTTTACCGTTATCTAACTAGTAAAAATTAGTTATTAGAATCTTAAAAAAAATGACACTTTTTCAAAGAAATATCAGTTTACAGATATACAAATAACTGCAAAGATCTTTTTAAAAGAGCTGTTACATGGGCAGTAGTTAATACTATGACAGACTAATATTAATTATTTGTAAATTAAAATAAAAATGCGGTACAAAATTGAATTTTTTTTTCTCGTAGTTTGTCATTTAAGCTGCTAATAAAAAAGAGTAACATCCATTTTCATATTTGCACATATTTTATGTTATAGTCATCATCACAATATATCAATTATTGCAAAAGCCCTCAAAAAATACCGAAAGAAAAATATTATAGATCACAGTATTTTTGTCTCACATTTTGTAAGTATTTTTAAACTATCCTCTTTAATAAAAAGCTATGCGTTGCTGACGACTGGGATTTTGGATAATCGCATTGCCACAGATTAAACTCGGAAAATGAAACATTTGAAAAAAATAATAGCTCGAAAAGTATTTGTCAGAAAATTGTTAGACAAACTGCGTTAGAAAGGTAAAAAATTGTATTTTACTTGATATAAATTTCAAATCTAATGATTATGCCGTTTGTCAAATATTGAATTTCAAAAATTACCAAATTTCACAATGGAGTACCATAGCGAAATTGTCACGCGTAAAAAAGATAATGATAACGGCCAATTGTCCTGACGTATACCGTGACCTACGTTACTGACTATAGCACGAGTTACAAATTATAGTAACTTTACTATTCTGTTAAAATATAAAAGTGAATTATGATGCATGATTTTTATTTAATTTTAATGTAATCACATCTTAGAAACAAGGTTTTGGAATTTTTTTTGAATGAGACTCATAAATTGTCCAATACTGTATATTATTTTGAGTTTAAAAGTGGGGGAGCGCTTTATATTATTTGGGTTTCCTCAGGAACTTTTGGTCAGAAACTTTTGGTCAGAATTGAAAGTTTAATTTATCAAAAAGTCATACATTAAATCGACATTAAATCGGCAAAAACTATAACGACTGTCCTTCCGTTCGTTTGGATAGATTTTCATTTAAAAATATAAAATCATTCAACATTGATTTTAGGTATTTTTAAGGTTATTATCACGGGCCCGGGCATGTCAGCTAGTACCATAATAATTATGTTTATTTATTTAAAGAGGCAATTCAAATTAAAAACAAGAACGAAAAATCATGCGTCAAGCATAGATAATGTAACACTTTCCAACGCTTCCAAAATAATTTTACGAATCATACTCTTTAATAAGCTAAAAGATAACTTCTAAGTAATCCGAATACTTTTATTCAGCCCTGTATAGGATCTATAGATTTGTATATATACTACATAGGATGCTAAATTTTAGTTCAGTTAGGAAACACGTAGCACAGTTTAAAATTCTCCGTCTGGAGTTAAATAATACGGAAATGTGTTCCCGAACTTTTGTGCTTCCCTGTATATGAAATACAGAATTTATACACACCACGTAATATACAAAAAGCGATTTAAAATTAAAATCGCATTCAGTAACTTAAAACGCACTTGCAGGAATTATTGTTAACATACAGTAGAGAATTCTTTTGTGTGTCCCTGTAAATGAACGATGACTGCTATACACACAATATTCTGTAGTAAGTCTCTTGTAACGAACCTTATATAAATTTCAATGCGTTTAAAATAGTGAAACATTATTTAAATAAACCGCAGACGATTTTTCTCCATAGACGTAATGTAACGAAATTCTTTTGACTGTCCCTGTAAAGTAAGTATAAGTGCTATGCACACCCTATTCCATATTAAGCTTCTTCTAATGCATCTTAGTGATATATATAAATTTCAATGCGTTTAAAATAGTGAAACATTATTTAAGTAAACCGCAAATGATTTTTCCCCATAGACCGCAATGTAACGGAATTCTTTTGAGTGTCCCTGTAAAAAAACTATAAGTGATACACATTTCCGTTGAAATAGGGAACATGCTATAGATAACGATTATAACATATAAAAATTGCAGGGCAATCCGAGCATATTTACGGGAGTTAGAGCACGGACAGACGGCCAGACAAACCGAAGTCATAAACACTTTTCAACTAGGTTGGAAAGTGTTAAAAATGTTCTACTAGTGTCTCTCAATGTTCTACTAGTATCATGCTACTAGTGTCTCTCAAAAAGAAACCGTTGTTAAACTAAAAACCCTTTCCTACTCTGAGTGCCTGACATAATAAAAATTATCCAACCTTCGAATAAACAAGCTCGTTGAGAACAAAACTTATTTTGATAAAAAAGATATAAGAAAAAATAACACTTGTAAATTATTATTACTTTTAAATTTCTGAAGTCATTTATAAGTTCGAGATTCCATGAGAAATTTTAATAAATCTGAATATCTGAATACATAATAACATGGAGAATAAAACAAATAAGATTTATTTTATGAAATGGAAATTAGATAAACAGAGCATTTGTAAATTTTATTTGCTCTCAAATTTTCAAAGTCATTTGAAATGTTTAGTAAAATACAAGAATTCTTAAGTATTTTTAAGAATAAAAAATTTAAAGAAATACATGAAAATGTTTTAAAGAATTCTGAAAATAACAGAATAAGTATTAAGTTGAAAAATCTCTGAATAGTTGACTAAGAACATAATCAAAATTTAATTTGTCTTTTTTCTGTATTAGTTGATAAATCTCCATAAACCTTAGAAATGCAAATGAAAAACTTACGGAATAGTTTTCTTGGAGAGATAAGTGGAGGTGGAGAAAATGGAGAAATAAGTAGAGAGATAAGTGAATCTACATGATTAAAGAAATAGAAAACAATCACAATACGCGTGTGGATTAGTTATTGAACATGTTCATAAAGGCTAGAAAAATTTTATACAATTCAAATAGATTTTAAAAATGTGTTTGAAATATTCTAAGAACTCCATAATATAGTATAGAGTTTTAGGATATATAAAAATTAATAATTTTATTAATATTGTAAGAAACTTCTACTTCTAATTTCTTGTTAATATACGTCAAATAAACAAAGACTGTAAAACTTATTTTTCACATTTTCCAACATAGTTGAAAAGTATTTATGAGTTCGGTTAGTCTGTCTGTCTGTCCGTCTGTCTGCCGTCTGTCCATGCTCTGACTCGCGTAAATATACTCGGATTGCTATGCACTTGATATATGTTATTAAAGTTTACTATGGCATGTTCGGTATTGAAAATTTAGTATGTATCACTCATACTCCTTGTACTCAAAAGAATGGCGTTACATTATGGTCTATGGAGAAATATCCTTTGCAGTGCATTTTAGTAATTTTACACTATTTAAAATATATTGAAATTCCTATATATTGCTGAAGTGCACTACAAGATGCTTAATATCGAATATGGTACATGTAACATGTATAATTAGTTTACAGGGGAACTCAAAAGTATTCCTTTATATCATGGTCTATGGGGAAATGTCGTTTGCGGTGCATTTTAATCATGTTATACTATTACAAACATAATGAAATTGATATCAGTTTGTAAGGTGCACTAAAACACACTTTTTGTAGAATATGAAGCGTTCCTCAAGCATTTACAGGGTCACACAAAAGTATTCGGTTACATAATGGTCTACGGAGAGAAATTGGTTGCAGAATATTTTAATTACGTTACACTACTTCAAATATAATGAAATTGATATACATTACTGAGGTTTACTACAAGATGCATGTTATAAATATGATATGCATAGCATTTATCGTTCATTTACAAGCACACACGAAAGAGTTTGGATTCAGTACTTTATCCGAAGTATTGTCTATAAGCGATAAGTGCTGGAAGTGCACTTTCAGTTAGGTATGCGTTTAACTAAATTTTGCATACTATGTGGTATATGTATAAATACTATAGATCATATACAGAGCTACACAAAAGAATTCGTAAGCATTGCTGTGTATCAGCGTAAATTGCTTAAGGGTTTTTAAAAATCAAGCTATGCATTTTGAACGCAAAATATATTTAGTACACTAAGAGATGTTTATTGAAAATAAATAAAATCATACATAGGGCCACGGAAAGAACTGGATACATGGCCGCTTATGTATGATAATTTCTGGAAGTGTTATTTCAGTAGTTTACAGCATGTTTTTACCTGAATTAAACTTTAGCTGTGTATGTGGCGTGTATAAAAATCTTAATGTAATATACAGGGCTGTACAAAAGAATTCAAATATGTTCCCATCTATTGGTATAAACTGATGAAGGTGAATTTTCAACTGTGTTATGTGTTTTCTTACTAAATTAAACTGTAACATACAATAGAGTGTATATATACAAACCTATAGATTATATACAGGGCTGCACAAGAGAATTAGACTACTTATCTGATTATGGCCTGCAATTTCTGAAATCTGGTTTTCAAATGTATTTTGCGTTTGCTAAAATGTTTACTTAGGTACCTTATTTACCTTATTAAACAGCGACGGTTTGTTAAATTATTCTGGAAGTCTTGGAAAGTGTTTCATAATATATGCGTGATGTATGATTTTACTTTCTTGTTTGAATTATAACACAGGAGAACAACAATTTTTTTTCCTGCGGCATTAAATCTCTTTGGTGATTTTGATGTCTAGAAAAGTTTATAATTATGGAATATAAGGTAGTTAGTTGAAATAGCTCTGGTTCTTGTAAAATTTTGAAAGATTAACGATTTAACAGTTTCTTTTTCCTTTTTTTTTTTTAGATACAATAAATTTAAAATAGTGACTGAACACCACTTTTTCCATTCTAAAATATTTGCCATATATATGTAATCGAAAAATGTCTGTTCAATTAATAAATCTAAGATTCATGTTAAAAATTAATGGTATCAAAAAGGTTTTAGTAACGAAGCAAGTAAAATCTTCTTGCCGGAGCAGCGTTCGGGGAAGCTGTTAAGGGGTTAAGAACTAATATGAGCATTAAGGTGCATTTTTTACACTGTCATTTAGACATATTTCACTGTAAGAAGTTGCTGCAGTAAAATTACTGCAGCAGAGATTCCAGGCAATGTCCACAAGAAAACGAGTTTTGTCCCTAGATAAACCAGCTTTGTTCTTACATAAACGGTATTTGTCCGTAAAAATATGAAATTTACGGAAATTGACCGTTAACCTTGAAAAAGGGGCATTTCCCGTAAAATTACGGCAGAAATTCACGGAGAATGCCCGTGAATTTACAATTTTTTTACAGTGATTCCTAAAAACTTATGTGATTATAGTGAAGAGCAGGGTGAACGGTTCCACCAAAATATCAGAATAATGGAGCAAAGGTACCAAATAAGTTGGTATCGCCACATGATGGCTGGCTGCGGTTGTACCTTACAAAGTGATTGGCTCGAAGAGAAACAGTCTAGAAAATCATAAAGTAAACGATGTTAATACTAATGTTAGATTTATATTTCTGTTTTGCAATACTTGTCTCACTCAATATTAAATATAACAAAATATGTAATAAAAAAAACCTTTACATATTTAATGTTACTTTTTTGTACTTGTGTCATTATCGGATTTCTGACTTTATTGCAAAAACGATAACCAATCCAGAAAATTTGCTATTATTTTTAGGGCCTGATTACCACATTGGCCAACTAGGCCCTGGCCTTGGGCCCACTAATGATAGGGGACCCAAATTAAATAAAGTGATTTAGAAAAAAAATCTTAAAATTGCAGTTTTCTGCAATTATTTTCTCAAAAACCAAAAAGATTTTGGTTAACTTAACAACCTATCGTAATATCTAATGATAACTCCGAATACTCCCCCCCCCCCAAAAAAAAAAAAAGAAAGAAAGAAAGAAAGAAAAATTTAGCTACTATTTTGGTGCGAGGAAGCACCGGAAAGCTACTGGGTCTTGGGCCCCATACAGTATTAATCAGGATTTGTTAGTTTCGAAATAATTATCGCGATTATTTTCCACCAGAAAATATTATACCGGGGAACAGGGATTTTGAGAAACGGAGTTGGATAACGGATTTCGTATCCCTCGAAATCCGTTATCCAACCACGTTTCTTAAAATCACTCTTCTACGGTATAATAAGTTATTCATTACCAAATAAAATACAGTGTAAAAGGAAATCAACAAAAATCAACAAGATCATAATTTTAAACACAGCTCTCTATTGTTCAATTGTTCAAAGAAATAATATGCTTCCTCTATTTTCTTTCGTAATGTCCGAGAAATTCCGATGGGAAATTCATTCGAATTCCCTTCATTATGTATTGAAAAGTGCTGTGAAATAATGGTTTAAAAACATTTAAAGAAAAAATATTTTCCGTTTTACTTTCCACTATCAGTTTTTCTACTGTAAAGTATAGTTTAAAAGTTTTGTATTACCGTTTATTCTTATTTTAATTCGAAAAATAATAAAAATATTCGATCATAATCTCCGAGAATCTAGAAAGTATTTATAAAGAAAAGTCATTATTATGATCTAGAATACTCTGGGTAATGTTATCATATCATTTCTTCTTTTTTCATCATCTTAACTATATATATACATGGCGTTTAAAAAAAATAATTCGAGAATATTTAATACATATTTATTTATATATATGGGTTGTGACAGACCTTTCTGGCTAGACAGCTAATTGAGTACTAATGAAACCAAAAAAGGTCAATGCATTGGAGCAGGTAAACTAAGTCAACGATGATCAACTAAGACCAAGTACAAAAGAAGGGGGAATTAACCAAATCTACTTCAATACTACTTACTAAGTTCCAAATCTACTTGAGTGCAAGATGGATATCTTGCTTGAAGTAGATACGATTAGAATAGTAGTACGATTATCATAGTAGATTAGAATATCACAATATTCTAATCGTATTCATGAGCTTAAATAAAACTGCTTATGCAAAATATCACTACTAGTTCTTAGATCTAAAAACACACGATACAATAACACTGGAAAATACGTCAAAGTCATTTAATTGAGGAATTATCGTGGACCCTAGTACACTTTATTTTGAAGTAATGAATTCAACACATACCAAAAGTAAAGCTTTGGCGCTGCAGAACCTATTTCCACTCTTAATCGAACACGAACTGCAATTCTACCAACACGAGTTTTGAAGAAAGCTCATAAAGCTCTCTTGAAATTCCATAAGGGATAGAATCCTAGAAAAACCGTTGGATAAAACTTCTACCAACGTATTTATATTTTATACTAACCAGTCGACCACAGCAACTTAATTAGCATATCACTGCTTAAAATAAGTGCGGCAATCAGATTCAGCGAGATTCAATCATACTTTTCGAAAGCAGTACATACCGAGCTACACGTTCATACCGAAATCTCAACAATCCATTTAATCCTAGATTACTTTTATACAGAGAGTAGCTTAGGCTCTACGCTGCAGAGTTAACATTGAAAACAAGTTACAAATAGGGCAATTTTATCCCATTCATTAAAGTACCCATTCAGTCCAATTTTTAGCATGATAGCCTGAAATGCGAGTCAAGTGTCATATGTCAGATGTGCCGATTTACACGGAACGTCCCGTCAAAAGCTCCAACACTCGTTCCGCGGACCACTGCGTGGAAGCTCAAACTCCCGATTTTTCATGATGCACAAAATCTCTTTTAAATTTCTTTTAGTACTATTCTTTCAGTAGTACTACTACTTTTAGTATTTTTTTCTATTCCATACTCTGCATGAACTGAACCCTAATTTAGTAAAACCTCTGAAAACAGAACCTAAGGACTGAAAATTTTTATGGTCCGACCGAAAGAAATATCGTACATAGTTAAAATCTACCTGATAAGACGAAAGCTTGTCTAAATCAAAATATTTTTCCGGTTACTTTTTGTTTTTACAGACTTTACTGTGATTTATTCAGCAAAAATTGTGAAAACGGAATCTGTCTGTAATTTCATCCTGTCTTAAACATAAAACTTCCATAGTCTCTACAGAAGGTACTACGCAATTATAACTGTTCAATCGAAAACCTCACCAAAACGGATCGTATCCTGTGATTCTACTTTCAGAGATTTTAGTGTACAAGATTATTGTGCTTATTTAGTACAGTAAAGCCTGAGACGAACTACTGACTGTAGAATATCTTCGTTTTAGACGTTTCTATCTTAACAGGTATAATTGTATAAATTTCCTTCCGTAGGGACCATTATTTGTTTTACGTTTAAAACCGGAATTCGTTATAGACAGGCTATTTATCATAGAATTTAATATATACTAGCTGACCTACCCGGCGTTGTCCGGGCCCGTGGTAATGAATTTAAACAAAAAAACAAGCTTGTATGATTTTATAACTTCGGAATTTTTTTCAAATGAATATAGTTTCAGGGGACCCACAGCCTGCGGCAGCGTAGAGTGTTTCAAAAGAACATAATTTCCTGACTAAGGCAGCGTATACAGGCAGTCCTCCGCACCGCCGGAGACAATCGAAAACCAAGTTGAACGAGTCAAACCTCGTAGTAAACGCGCCCATAGAATCGGAGATAAGAATGCACCCCTAGTGGAGGAAGGTGGAATCTACAAGACAAACGAAAACTAAGTTGAGTGAGTTAAACCTCGTAATCGGGCCCATAGAACCCTATATAAGATTGCGTCATCTAGCGGTGAAAGATGGAACTAAAATTTGTAAACAATCGTAAACTATATTAAATGAACCAATTCCCGTTGAAATCGGCCCCATAGAACCGGAGAAAAGAATGCACCCCAGTCGGTGGAAGATGCCGCCCATCTGTAAATTAACGAATTACCTTTAATATAATGCTATATTTCATTTACGGATGAACCCCTCTCCTCTAAAGTTAACCATTTATCTTTAACATTAACGCAAATTTAAATTTACAGCTGTAGTAAGTAAACGTAAGTTGATGCCGAAAAGGAAGATTAATATTAAAAGCAGTGATAGCTAAGGAAATTTTTAGTAGTTTATAAAGTAGCTGGAGGGCAATAGAATTATGTTAAAGAAAATTGCCACAAAATCGGATAATTTTTAATGAAGCTACTACAAGGGCCCCAAGAAGGAGATTAATTTTCAAAGTTGGTGGCAGCTGACGTCCGAGAAAAATTGTTTTCGTTTATGTAGTAGCTGGAGGACCTAAGAAGTTGTTAGAAAAAAAGCTAATGAATTGGACGATTTTTAAAGGAGCTATGGTAGGGAGCCCAAAAGGGTTCAAAATTGTTGGTAACGGAAGTCCGAGAAATTTTAAGCTAGTGATTCGGACCATTTTTAAGGGAGCTTTAGTAGGAGGCTCAAAAGAGCCTAACTGATAGTTTTGAGCAAGGTCCTAAGATAATATTCATATAAGTTATGCATTCACTTGAAATAACGAAAATAGAAGTCAAAGGTTGAAAAATTGTAAAATAATTAGAAAGATTCAATTGGAACAGCATGTAATGAAATAAACATGAACAAATATGTGAGTAATACATTTCAAATAATACTCAATTCTTAATATTTAGTACTGTAATCTCCAAGATGAATAAAAATTGTTTTTCTCTGACATATCTCACCACTAAAAATTCGTTATATTATATAAAAATATCAGACAGGGTATGGAAATTTTAGAATAAATATTAAGAATAAACAAATGCTTCTCCAATGTAGGAAGTCAATGTGTTGAATTTTTGTGATTTCCATATCACAGGTAAAATACTACCTTCTGGAAATGCGTACCCTATAAATGATACCTTACGCACGGCGATCGCTAATAATTGAAATATTAGTTATTATATATGAACATACGTATGTACATTATGATGCAAAAAAATGAGCTGAAGAATTAATGTTTATGCATATAATTTTCTTTATCAAAAAACATATAATTATGTATGCATGAATTTTTTATCTTACCTCTACTAAAATGTTAAATATTGAAAAATAATTGAATTTTAAATATTGAACAAGAAAACAAAAAGAGATACATAACTTTTCAGTTTCATAGATAAATGTCAACTGTAAAAAATATATTTACTGCCAGAAATAATGAATTTTAAATTTCAAAACCTTTAATTAGAATAATCAAACATATGTATATTGTTTCTAAAGTATAAAATTAAATTTGATGCATTTTTTTTGTCCTAAGAATAGTTTGAGTTTTAAGGAAAGAATAGATTTAAGATACAAATTAACGACTTTCAAAATAAATTTATTAACTCCAAGGAATACTGCAAATTACAATGTAAAGCACAGAATAAATGATATTTCGCTTTAGCAAACATGGATATAAATCAAATTGATTAATATACCACTAGAAATCCAAAGATAAATAAGCAAATTTATTGCACGTACTTGTTCTTAATGAGATGTATGAAGTTTATTATATTTATTTTATGTAAAAATTGTTGCTGGTAATATTTGTTCATTCTAAATATATTAAAACACACAACATTCTTATGGTTTAAAGATTATCTTAGTTAATAATGCCAGACAAACGCAAGAAATTATTCAAGATGCAAAATCATTTATTATGAAGTTAATTTCAGTATAGTGCGCCAACTTCTGTGTTCACGATGCAAAAAATCTGTACCACTATAAAAAAAATCTATGAAATATGTAAAAGCATGTACCATACAGTTTAGCATGCTTTTAAAATTATTTCAGTAAAAGGTGGCAGTTTTGTTTAGTTAGTGTCAACTTAATATTTTACAATTTTTTCGTCTGTAGCAAAATTTTCTTCTTACATATTAAATAAAAGCCAAATAACAGATGTTTAGTTAATATAAAATAATGAACAGAGTATAACATTAATATAATTTAATCTAATAACAAATGTGTTTTAAAATAAACTTCTGTGTTGAAGAATGATTTATAAGCTTAGAGTAGTTTTCAGTTATCATCGTTTTTTAATCACAATTATATCCTTTGTCAATAATTTACATAAATCTGTCATAAACAAGCTTCATTCTTTGAGATATTTTATTAGTGAAGAAATTATTTGAAAATAAATTTAAGAAATTAAATTTTAAGTGTTTAACCGATTTTATAAGTTTTTGTAAATATAGGTAAACTTAAATAAATATAATCTACTGAAATTATTCTATGAAATTATTCCGTAATCTAATGAAATTATTCCGTATATTTTCTAATAAAAAATGGAATTACAACATACGAGGTGTGGCTATTAAATAACGAGATTGGTGTGAGAAATGATGTTTGTTTCAAATAAATTTATATTTAACTTTCATCTCCTTCGACATACATTCCTACTCTATCTATACATAGTTGCGTAAGTGTCTTCCATTGTTCAAAACAATATGCTGCAGCTCATCAGTTGTAAGCCTCTTCAACAACTTTGCCGTTTTTGCTTTTATTAGTTCAACAGACTGAAAATGTGTTCCCTTCAAGTGTTTTCTTTACACCGTGTCCCTTTTCGCTTTTGGGAACATGTAGAAGTGACACGGTGACAAATACGGAGAATGATCAGGCACGGGAATGCGCTTGTCCACTAGAAACCGCTTCACAGATAAGGCATTGTGAACTATGGCGCATTGTCCAGATGCAGATACCACCCACAAATCGAATCTTTTCTTCCTTACACTTTCTCTCATCTTGATTAGTACTTCTTTATCGATTATCCGAATGCTCAGACGTTGGTATTTCTGTAGAGTTTCATTAATTTTCTGAACGTTTCCTTCAGTTCTTGCAGTCACAGGTCGACCGGTACGTTCATCATCTTCGACCTCTTCCCGACCTTCGAAAAACCGTCTGTGCCAAAAACTCGTTCACGTGTAGTAACATTATCACTAAACACTTCCTTTAACATCTGTAAACATTCCGTTGGTGATTTTGGAACGCTTCCATATCAATAAAAACAAAAAACTTCTTAAAAACATCAAGACTTCAAAATAGTAACACGTCTTCTTTGCGCCTGGCGAAGAAAGACAAAGTTCTTTCGAAAAGCCTGGCGCAATCCTTATTTTATAGTGTTTTTAAGTAGTTTTTATGTTTTCATTATCACATCAGTTTTTTAATACTTTAATGTTTCCATATTAATCTGTTGAACTAGTAAAAGCAAAAACAGCAAATTTGTTGAAAAGGCTTACAACTGATGAGCTGCAGCATTGTTTTGAACAATAAAAGACACTTATGTAGCTGTGTATAGATAGAGGAGGAATGTATGTTGAAGGGGATAAAAGTTAAATATAAATTTATTTGGAATAAATATCATTTCTCACACCAGTCTCGTTATTTAATAGCCACACCTCGTAAAAACCAGTAACTAAACTTCAAGAGTTATTATTATTATTATTACTATTGTTATTATTAAATGTTCTTTATCTTAACTATATCTGACATTGCTGCTCTTTGATACAGATAACTATCTAGAAATATCTACATATTTTTATCGAAAAAACATTTAATCACATACATTCGGTAACCCATTCGTAACTGAAATAACGCCACTGAATTACAGATAATAAATGTTGAGTCTCGATCTATTAATAGATCAAAGGACGAATTCCTTTTCGCTGGAAGCAGAAAAGTTGAAAACGCTCTTTGGAGATTTCGTTTAGTGGAATTCGATTTTCTTATATTAGTCACGTAACATCATTTTTGTCAACACTGTATTTATCGGATTTCAAAGTATAGAAGACAGTTCATGCTTTTTTATGAGATTTGTTTGTTTTTGGAGTTCTTTCCGGCTCTAATATAAATTGTTGTATAATATATTCATAAACAACATTAAATGATAGTGTAATAGATTAATTTCGATTATTATAGTTATAGAATTGCCATATTCAGTACTAGTAAGCAAATATATAAAGGAATTTTTCAGACAATTTGCGTATTATTATTTCTTGTTTATCTCTAAAAATGTTTTAGAAAAATTTGCATTTTTTATGCGTTTCATCCAAATATGGTTATAACTCCGCTCCATTTTTGCAGCAACAGTTTCTGCCATTGAAAATAAAAAAAAGTTGGAAATTGTACGTCAAATGTGACACATGAGGTGCATTTGTACCATAACTAGTTTCAGTGAAATGAATTATATCGTTTTTAATATATGATTAATTTTCGTAATATGTACATTTTTAGTTGGAAACATTTTATCGTTTGTTGACATTTACTGAAAATTCCAGTGGGAAACTTTAGCCTAGCTTTGAAAACTTGAAATCCATATTTAGACTCTTTTTCCATTTAATAACAATTTCACTGGAAATATCTCTCTAAACATCTGTCGATAGATTATAGGAATGATATAAGGAAACAATTTTAATATACAAATTCGGTCTTTAAATCCAGTAATACGGAAATAATATGGCTCCATCTTAAATAGGACCTAATCACCATGGAAACCTAGTATCATTACCTATCATGGGATATCATTGAATTAATTACGTATGATTGGATTTAATAGAATGAAGAATGTGACTATAACTTCGTCATAGAGGTTATAAAATGTCATATACCTCATATATTACTATAACGTCATACATGTCAGATAACTTGGCGATACATCTCGGTCGCTTGACGATTAATCCTCAGTAGCTGCTATAACAAAGAAGTACCGATTTATAAAAAAATCAAATTACTTAGTAAATATATTTATTAATGTCTTTTTAAGGTTTGATTCGATTTTCATAAAATTTGAAATGACTCGACAAAATTCTGCAACGATTATATATATTAAATTTCAAATCATTTGGGTTGGGTAGTTTTTGAGCTGTTATATGCGGACTCATGGACGGACGAACCAGACGGCGATTATAGGCGCCAAGTACTTATATAATTACGAACGCACATAAAAAGCTGCTGGGATTGTTATCGCTATGAAATTACAGTGAAGTGCATGTCTTTACATAAAGGAAAATGGATTTTCATGAGTGATATTTTATCAGTCATTTTACAATTCTGTATTTTGCGATATTGCTTAAGAAATCCAACAGATTGAAAAAATCCAACGAGATATATTTTTATATTGAGTGCCCAGATATACTTGCAATTTATAGCGAATCCAGATCCATACGCTTTACATTTTATGGCGCACCTTGCCCCACCCCTCTCCTCCTCACCCCACACACATGAAAATTAAGCATTCAGGCATGAACATTACTTAAATAAAATGTCACATTTAATCAGACATAAAAGTTACATAAAATACACTTAAAACATTAAAAACATTAAAAATACTGCAAACGTTTCAGGCTATAATTTAGCCCCTCATCAGTGCAACTACGTACGTTGACCGGAGAATTTTGAACTATGTTTACAGTTAATAAAGTTATCCAGTTAAAACTTGAAAATTTTTTTGACGAAACTCCATTAGAGCAAGATTGTATACTCAGTTGGAACAGCACAAGATTCATTAATTGGTGAAGTCTAATGACCTAAGCTAATGATAAAGCTAATGAATCTTGTGCTGTTCCACCTGAGTACACGATCTTGCTCTAATGGAGGTTCGTCAAAAAAAATTTCAAGTTTTAACTGGTTAACTTTATTAACTGTAAACATGGTTGACAATTCTCTGGTTAACGTACGTAGTTGCACTGATGAGGGGCTAAATTATAGCCTGAAACGTTTGCAGTATTTTTCATGTTTTTAATGTTTTAAGTGTATTTTATGTAACTTTTATGTCTGATTAAATGTGACATTTTATTTAAGACTTTTATTCATCAGAAGTTAAAAAATGTTTAGTTATTTTAATATGAACATTACTTATTTCACAAACTTAATAATATTAATTATTGATTCTTTAAACAAAAACCAGTTTCTATACTAAAGAGGTTTCCTTTATATGAATAAACAAGTAATTGAAATTAATCATCTGATGTAGAAACAGACACAAAATTAGATATTTACAAGTGATAGTTTTCTTGGTTATATCAGTGCAGATGTATGATTTTAATTATATTTTAACAAATATAATTTGTATAAACTAAGGAGTAATAGAATTTTACTAATTGCAATAATTTTTTTCTATAATAAATTGTTGTAATCAGGGAAATACTTTATGACCATCCCATATGATTTACGAGTTCCATAATAAAAAACAATTAACATTCAGTAAAAACAAAAAGGCTAAGTAATTCATTCAAAGTCTCTTTTAGTATTTTATTCGGAATATGTTTTTCAAAATACATATACGAATGTATTTTAAAGATTTTTTTTACAAAGCTATAAGGAAACCTATAAGGTTTTCTTTTCTGTTCAGTAAAATTTATAAAAATAAATTAGGAACAATTACTTGCTTAATTTGCAAGAAATGAAAAGAGTGTTCAATTTTATATAAAAGTAGTTTTTAATCTTACGTTTGAAATTATGGGAATGAATAGTGCGAGTTTTTTTTTTATTATTCTTCGATAAAGAACATTTTTGCAATTCTAAACTAATTAAATAAAACCTTTTATGCAACACTTTATTTCCAGTTCTAAGTCTTAGATATTTTATCATGAATAAATGTCGCAACTAAATGCTAAGGTTTGGAATTAAGTTTCAATAAGAGAAAATCTTTATCGTATTTCGAAGCATGTTATTTTATATGTAATTGAGAAGAACCTTAATTTTGAAAACCATTTTTATCTTTTTATTTGAATGTGCACATTGAATGGCATTTTTTTAGATTTTCTATTTTCTCCAATAATTATAGATAAGAAATTTTGGTAAATTTTTACATTAGTTAAATTTCCTGAAACTGTATTTATGTGTATATATCAGTTTAGATAACTAATACTCTATTATTTTTTATTATCTAACTTATTTGGAACTTTCTAAGTAATGCAGCGCGTTTTAAGAAAAATGTTATAGAAAAGTCAAAAAGATATTTTAAGAAGGAGTAAATAATATTTTCGATTTTAATATTAGTTAATCTTATTTCTAGATTTTATTTTCCTTGAAGATGAAATACCAGAAAATTTAATAAATTCAAGGTATATTTTGTTCATATTCTAACAAAACATATTAATAATAAAAGAGTTTAATTCAAAATTGTTATTGATACTCCATTATGGTTATAATTTTTAAAATCTATATACGGATGCATTTGAGGGACTCTTTTCACAATTCCACAATCAAATATTCTAAATATACTTGTTTTTTTTTCTTTCCGACAGGTAAAGTAAAAATAAAATGATGAATATGGTTGCATAAATTTTTTGAACTTAAAAGGTAGCATTAAAATCCATTACGGAATAAATGATTTTTATAATTGCCTTTTGATACAAGAAACACATTCTCTTTTACGTAATTAAGAAACGAAATTTTTACAGTATCAAGCTAATTAAAGAAAATCTTGGTATTTACGTACTATCCGTGCCAGGAGATTGATCGCCAAAAATGGTTGCCAAGTACCAATCTTGTTTATCGTTGCCAATCATGTTTTCAAACGCAATAATTTAACATTATCAAATAACATTGTTAAAAATGGTAATTAATATAAAATAAATAAAATGTAATATATGTTTATTAAATTTATAACATTGTTAAAAATAGTAAATAACATTATTTTAATAAAATTAATAAATGATAAATAGCATAGTAAATAAGAAATATTGTAGATTATTCCCAGGCATGTTCCATGTAGCAAGAAAAAAATATAAAAGTGTTACTATAATTAGTAATATTGGCTCTATGCCTGGCGCAGTTGGCTTAAAACTGGCGCGGATAATACGTAAGTACCAAAATCTTTAATACAATAATTTACTGCAATTACATCTTTAAAAAAATCAATATGAATCGCAGATACAATTTTAAAAATTATGTTGTAATGAAAACTAACTCTACATGGTATTTCGAAACATGATATTTTACACGTAATAGGAAAACAGTGTTAAAATAAAGTTTTAATTTATTATCTTCCCTTAATTTGCATATTGAATAGAATATTTTTCAAATTATTTATTAACCCTCAATTAAATAGTATTCTTTGCTTAAATTTGTTGTATTTGAACTTATGTCCATCTATTTGCTTACATAATTAATAAGTACTTGGGAAACCGAGATTCTGCATCATCGTAACTAATCTTCAATCTTATAAGTGATTGTAATTGCATTTATGACATCTATTTGTTTACATAATTAACAAATACTTGGAGCCTCGCTCGATAATTCATACCTCAGTTTCAGTGTTCATCCTGTATTCGAGTAAAGGCAAAATTATATTAATTTTTCTTAGATAAACGTATAATTTCTAGTTTCTAAAAATTATTGTAACAAATGCTGATAACTCATTTTTTTAGTTTTCTTTCTTTCTCTGTTATACTTTATCCAATTTATCCATGTTACCGAAATGGAAGTCATGACTTTTTATTATATATTTCTACAGTCATTTTTACTTACCCATCATACGTAGTATAGGGTAAGTCTTGTAATCGTTTTGAAAATCGAAAAATTTTTTTTGACGGATTTACACGTTTCAGACACTGAAGATTCCGAAAAACATATTTTTAGAAAAAAAATTTTGCCGTCCGTCTGTGTCTGTGTGTCTGTGTGTGTGTGTGTGTCTGTAAACGCTCTATCTCCCGAAAAAATTGAGATAGAGACTTGCAATTTGGTATGTACTTAGTATGTAATAATGGGAAGAAGCCTATTTCATTTCAATAACCTCGATTAACCGGAACAATTTTTTTCGGACTCTCGAAATATTCGTTCTGATGAAAGGTATATAAAAATTTTCGAAATTGTATATTTTAAGAAATGAATATAAAAGACAATAAAAAAACATAAATTTTGAATAAAGCATGAAGTCGATCGGATAATTAGTTGCCGAGATATTTGGAATCCTGTTTTCCACACTCTTCGATTTTTCATGACCCTGTATTTCATCCAAATTTCACTTCAAAGATATATTTTAATTAGAAATTTGACGCCTAATCAGATGCAATAAACCGCTAGTTAATAGGATTATTATTTTTGGAGGTATAATGAAAAACCTCTTTCAAGCAATTCAGTAATCGAGCCTTTAAAGTTTGTGACGTCATCAAGCCACGATATTATTTGAATTGCAATGCATTTTATAAGTAGTTTACACATTTTTATTTTAATATTTTACATTATGCATATCCATGATGGGTAAGTATTACGGTGGCCCCCAACGACTAGTTATTACATAATTTCGCAGTCGTCAAAAACCAAATTGGTTAATTCTCAGGGTATTCAACACACTCTAAAAACGACATTTTCAACACTGAGCAAAAAATACTCAAATCTGCATATGTCGCATAGTCAAAATGGCTCCGAATCAAAATTACTCATGTTTGAAACATCTGTACACTGATTTCTGAAAACATGCACAAAATCTAGAATAAAACATCATGTACTCATTTTTGAGTATTTCCATGTTTCAATAATGTGTTTGAACAGATTCTAATCATTTTTGAGTATGTCTATGTTTCAAAAATGAGTATGGACTTACCTCGGTGTGCTCAGTTTTGAGTATGTCCATGCTTCAATATTCTGAGTATTTCTGGTATTTCAGAATTGAAAGCATGGGGCGTCATATTTGAAACAAAAAGTTTCATAATAAAATGAAAACATCGATTTACTCAGATTTGAAAGTGTCATTTTTCTCAGTGCACTTCTTTCTATGCAACATTATGTATGTGTCGAAGATTTTGTGTAGGCAGGAGTACATTTAAACACTTTTACTTCTAACTCCAAAAAAAGCAATGTAAAATATCCCATACATAAAAAAATATATATATATATGGCAGTTCACAGAAAACAACGACGATGAATTCGTAAAGTCGCATAATAGTTAGATATAATTTTTTTACGTTCTGAAAATGTTGTTAACGAAAGACTCGAACATCCTCTCAACCATGGAATTAGCCGGAATTTAATGGAATTACTAGGACCTATTATCCGGTCACAAAATAATTTCGCACAATTACTTATGATGATACGAGAGGTCGAAGAACTGAAACGGCAAGCAAATGCCGAAGGAATAATGCCTTGTCAAACTCCCCTTTATGATGCAAGAAAGTGCTGATTTCAGAAAATCATTGTTCCTATCACCAACAGGTATGCTCTGTCTTAACCCATTCCCTGCTAATGGTGCGTTTTCGCAACATTCAAAATAAAAGTGCAAGAAAAAATACCCTGCCCAGGCACCACTATTTTAATATGTTAAAATATACTTTATTTAATAACAATAACTTTGCTATTAAAGATACCGAATATTATCTTTCAGAATTTTTGGTGGTAAACGAATTTGAATAAAAACATTGAAGACTCCGCCCATATAGTTTCGGCAGTTAATGGGTTCATTTTTTCCTCATGTTCGAATCAGTGCATAAATCTTGTTTTGTGCAATTTGTATTAGATAGAAAAGTAATCGCAGAAAGTTCTAACTCATTGAACATCATCACGGTTCATGCATCATTTGAAAGACAATGATACAGATGAGTTGGTACGAATGTGCAGAATCTGTAGTAAGTATCTTTTACACCGAATTGTTTGACATACGCCATATTTCCCATTAAAAAAATCCTTCGTAATTAATTCGTCCGTAATCATATTGCCTATCAATTACCAATGAGAGAAATTCAAATAAGGAAGATTGACGACAAAAACAAATTGTTTAAATCTATCAAAACGTATTTTTTTTAAGTTGAGACCTAGTTAGATGATTTTCTTGTACTTGAATAAATGCATAAGCCATATTTTATCAAAATCATCAAAATCGTTTTCGATTTTAGCAAACAAAGTACCTCTCTACAGGTAAAGTTAGGTATCTTTCGAAATAAAGAAGACATTTTAGAAGATTATCAATAAACGTTTATTAAACCTAATTCTACTACATGAAGCATACACTGATTGCTGCAGCATACACTCATATCTTAGGATTCTCTACACCCATTTTGAAATTTTTCCGATCGCATCTCATGGGTCTTTTTTTTACATACATGTCAGGCCTGTCTGAAAAAGAACAACTATATTAATTTTTAGGTTTGACTCTAGAATTTGACCATATTACTCCACATTTTAATAATTACAGTTTTATGCTAAGCACTGCCATTTAACATTAAACTTTTAAATTAAATTAGTGTAAACAAATGTAACGTAAACATACCTGAATTAGAAAGCAGTTGGTTAAATAGTTTTGTAACAGTGTGCTTTTGAAGTCGATACTTCTGATCACATATTTGTTAAAATACTCCAGTTAAACCATTTATCACAGAAGTTCATCTTGGTAATCTAAAAGCTTTTCATACTAGGACAACGAGAAACATGGTATTATCATATGATATAAATTAAATACTTTACAAATTAATGATGTTAGGTTTTATAAAACAAAATTAATTTATACTTAAATTATCCTTATATTTTTTTATCAATTTTGGTAACAATTTAACGTTTAAGATATCTTTAAATATGCGGTACTTCAGCTTTAAAATTATAACATTTTATGTATTATGTCTTTCTCAAATTGTATTAATTATTGCAAATAGAAGAATACTGAGACAAAGAAATGTCGATAAATTTTTGTATTACACGTTTAAAATAATTTCGAACGTAGTTAAAAAGTGTTTTTATGAATTGGGTTGTCTTTTTGTGTTCTAACTCACGTAAATGTATTCGAATTGTCACGTTATTGATATACGTTATTGAAATATACCTTGTCATGTTCGGAATTGAAAATGAAGTGTGTAGCACTTACAGTAAGTGTACAGGAGAGCTTAAAAGTATTCTGTTATATTATGGTCTATGAAGAAAAATTGTTTCGGCCTATTTTAATAATGTTACTCTGGTACACACATAATGAAACTGATATGAATTTCTCATGTGCACTAAAACATGCTTTCTGTAGAATACGGGGTGCAAAGCATTTATCATTCATTTACAGGGTCGCACAAAAGAGTTAGATTATATAATAGTCTCCGAGGAAAACTGTTCGCAGCGTATTTCAATTATGCTGCACTGTTTCAAACACGATGAAATTGATGCTTGCAGTAGAATATAATGTGCATCACATTTATCATTCATTTACAGGGGACACAAAAGATTTCGGAAACAATACTGTATCCGAAGTAGTACCTATTAGGGATGATTGCTCAAAGCACGTTTTCCGTTATGATATGCGTCTTTAAGTTTAACCAATTTTTTCGTACTACATGGTGCGTATAAATTCTATATATATCTTTGGGAGTACACAAAAAATAATAACATTACTGAGAATGTGCGTGAATTGCTTAAAAACTCTTTTTTTAATTTGAGTTATGCATTTTCCAGCTCAACTACATTTAGTATAACTTTATGTATAACTTTAGTATAACATCATCTCTTAGTCAACTAAGAGATGTTGTTTGAATATAAATAAAATCATATACAGGGCTATGCAAAAAAACGGATGGCAGTCTTAAGTACTGGTCAATAGTTTTAAACCTGTTTTTGTCTGAATTAAATTTCAGCTTAATATTCGGCGTGTATAAAAATCTGTAGGGAATAGTCAGGGCTGTACAAAAGAATTCGAGTACAGTTCCGTCTGTTGGTAGTAATTGCTTAAGGTAAATTTCTAATGTGTTATTCATTTTTTTTACTATACTAAATTTTAGCATACTATGTAGAATATATACAAATACATATACAGAGCTGCATAAAATATTTGGAGTATTTTTCCGGCTATGGGTGGTAATTATTGAAATCTGGTTTGTAATTGTGTTATGCGTTTTCTAAAATGTTTATTAGGTATCTTCTTTACCTTGTTAAACAGCGAAATTTTGTTGAATATTCTGGAAGTGATGGGAAGTGTTTCCTAATCTATGCTTGACGCATAAATTTTCATTCTTGTTTTATATTTTAAAAACATACTCATTTCGTTTAAGCATATTGATTAACAGAGATTGTCTAAACAAACTAATATTCATTATCAGTAATAATTATCAGAAATAATGATGCGCTGTCCGCCTAAAAGCACATCCATGTTATATTTGCTAGGTTTAATAAAATGGATTAATCTTTGATTGCATAATCTCGCTGAAAATAAAGCTTCTAAAATCATTTTAATGAAACAGAAATTACACAAGAACAATGTCGGTTGATTATAACGGCTTTTAAACTTTCAAAGGCATTCTTAATTTGGAAAATTTCACATGTCGCCATCATACATATGAATGAATATATTAATAAGCCTTTAAAAAACTGCAGCAAGACAACCAAAGAAAAATAAATAATAATAAAAAAAAGCTTGGATTACGATTATAAGAAGAAAGTTAAGCTTTGCCTTTATCTGTTGAGAAATCTCCTTTTTGTACTAGAAACGTTTCATTTAAAGGTTGAGGGGGGGGGGGGGGAGCTGAACACATCAACCCCTACATGGATGTAAGAATAACAAACAATAAATATTGAAGAACTTGCTCTTAAATATTTATTTTTAAATCAAAAATCCTCTATTCTCACTAAAATATGCTGCACGAATGAAAAAAAAAAACTTCAAAAATCAGAAATTCATAAGCTAATAAATTTGCTATTTCCCAAAAACGGCTGGGAATGAAGTCAGAATTTTTAAAGAATCCAAAATAATATTGTTAAGATATTTCGTTTTTAATTAACAAATGTGTTTGTTGATTTATAGATAAAAGGTTATGCATATTATCAAACGGTATATAAAAAGAGAAGCTGTGACGATTAATGTATTCCTAAAGCAGTTAGTGATAGTCATTATGGCTCCTAGATGCGAAAGTGCACGAATAGAAATATTGTCATTAATCGAGAAAGCCTTCTTAGTTAAACTTTATTATAAAAACTAGCTGATCCGCCCGGCGTTGCCCGGTCCCATCAAAAAATAATACGAAGGGTGAAATCACTCTAAAAATCGCTGCACGAAACCGTTCCTCTAGTAACCTTTCGTCTTTTCGGAATTAAATAGAAATACGAACCTCGAAGCGGAAATAAATTGAATACCACCCCCTCAAATGACTGGATCATTCGATTCAAAGTGGATATTTTTTTGGTCAAAGTTTAAAAAGTTACCGTCCGATTTTCTCAAAATTTGCATTTTCTGAATCCGAAAACTAAACTACGTACATACTGTGAGTTTCGATACCTCCAATAGTTTTCTCAGTACTCAAGGATGAGTGAAAATGTGGATATTTCGTTGTCTGGGATTATCAAGTTGGTAACTTTCTATTGTGGTTTCGCAACAAATTGCCATTTCGGCTCTCGCGTAGGAAATTTTTTTAGTTCCACCGCCAGGAAGTGCATTCAGTTCAAAACAAATCGCCAAATGTATCCTCGCTGCCTACGGTACCGCTTAGAAGGCGTGCTGAAAATCTATTTGTTTCAGTTTCCACCACCAGTGAGCGCATTCTGTTCTAAACAAACCTCTTTCCGAACGAAACTCCGGCACTTGTGCCCACTTTCTACGGCACTGTAGAGCGGGAGTGCTGAGCACGTGCTTCAATATATTTTAGTTTCAATTTCCACCGCCAGGAGAAGCGTGGTAAAATACAATAAATGCGATATTTAATAAAAAGTCGTTTATTTTCCCCCCTCTTTCCCATTCTCACAAATATAACAAATAAACAGTTAAAAAAGAGTTAGTTACATTTTCCACCGGAAGAGTTCGCGCAATGTTCTAAACAAAACTCCTTCTGAACGAAACTCTAGCCCACTTCTTACGCCCACACTTGTCCCCACTTCTTACGGCACCGTATAGCAGGCGTACTGTGCGCGCGCTGAAAATCATTTAGTTCCATTTTTAACCGCCGGGGACACTAAATCTATATCGTAATTAGTTCTGTTAAGTTGAATGAATCAATTTCCGTTGAAATGGGCCCCATTTAACCCGAGAAAATAAATCCTCCCCTGGAGATCAGATCAATATTCATAAATGGTGGTAACGAAGATCTGAAAAAAATGATACCGAAGTTTATTTAGTACTTGGGAGATGTGGTAAGAATATTAGAAACGATTTCGTTTGAATCAGACCAATTTTAAATCCGAAATCTTTTAGTTTCACTTTCCACCACCAGAGGACTCACTCTGTTCTAAACAATCCTCTTTCCGAACGAAAATTCCGGAACGTGTGCCCGCTGCCTACGACACCATACAGAAAGTATGCAGTGCACGCGCTGCAAAATCTTTTAGTTCAAAATTTTACCGCCAGTAGTCGCCAAATCTGTATTTTAATTAGTTATCCATATTTTAATTCGTTCCTGTTAAGTTGAATGAACCAAATCTCGTTGAAATCGGGCCTATAGAACCCGAGAAAATAACCCCCTCTCCTGGTGATTAATGTTCAGAAATAATGGTAACCAAGGGCTGAAAAAATGACACCAAAATTTATTTAGTACCAGGGGTACCCGAGAAGAATGTTTCGTGTGAATCGGAGCTACATTAAAAAAGTTCTGAGATTACCAACGACCTTTAACATTAAGAATTATTAAATTTTGAAACAGATACAAAATGGTGAGGTTAAAACAGAAACAAAATGACATCTTTTTTTTTTTTTTTTTTTTTTTTTTTGACATACAAATACAGTAAGTTATCGTTGACAATTTCTGACACCAAATACATAAATGACGTCACGTGCTTGAAAAAACTCTAAAAATCGTATAAAACAAATTGCGAACAGGTACTGTACTGTTTCTTTTATATTTTTGTAATTGGCAACAACTTGTTAAGTACTTCTACTTCTACTGCAAGTAGCGCAGTAGAACAGTCTTGTTTACATCTCTCTCACCATGCTATGAGTTATAATTAAAGTCTGAATTATTTCAATTATTTAGTAAGATTTAATTAATATGATTAATCTTAAATCTTAACAGGTTATGGGTGTTACACACGCTATATGCGTTAATAGTTGAAGTTAATTCTAAACGTTAGTATGGCAGTATCGTAGTGTTAAGCCTAACATGTGATCAGCGAGAATAATTTGTTTTCTAAGTCTCAATTCAAGTCCTGAAATCATTTTTAAGAAAATCCTAAGGAATTTTATGATTGAAGTGGATTGAATAAATTTTTAGTGTTTAACATATATTTGAAAGCAGAGAAAATATTTCGTTTAGAACACTAATTATGGAGATAGGAAAGTTGCAGATGAAACCATTGAGTGGTGAAGCTGATTGGCCAATGTGGAAGTATAGGATCAAATTTGCCTTAAATTATTATACCGATGCCTTAGAAGTTGTCGAAGGAAAGATTACAAAACCAGATCAGCCACCTGATGGAACTGATGCAGCAACCTTGAAAAAGTACCAAGAAGGCCTAGCAAGTTATAAAAAAGGTAACACATGTGCCATGATGGTTTTGACTAATTCCATGACAGAAGAAAACATGCAGAAAATCATGAGATTTGAAACAGCAAGAGAAGTATGGCTAGAACTTCATAAACTTTATGAAGCTACTTCAGACAACCAACTCTATAATATTTGTCTGCAATTTTTTCAATTTAAGTGGACGAATGACAGTATGGCAGTTCATCTATCAAAACTAAAGAACCTTTGGAGTGAATTAAATCTGGGTTTACAAAGAAAGCTTGAAGTTCAACTCCCTGAAATGTTGCTGATTTGCAAGATTCTAGACACCTTACCTCAGGAATATCGTTCTTTCAAGCTAAGTTGGCTACTTCTAAATGTATAAATTCTAAATGTATAAATAGAAGATAAAAGAACAATTGATGAGTTAACCACTCAATTATGTTCTCAAGAAGGAGAAAATAAAGAAGAAAAATCAAAAGGTGAAGTTCAGAATTAAGAAGCATTAAAAGCAGAAGCCAGTAAAACAAAAGCAGCTTTTAAAAGTAAAAAGCAATATGGAAAATGCAATTATTGTCATCAAAGTGGTCCCTGGGTGAGAAACTGTCGAAAGTGGATAGCTGATGGAAAGCCAAAGCCTGGTCAGAATGATAAGATTCAAGGAAAATATAGCATTGTAGCAAATATGACCTTAGACGCAGAAATAGTTTCATCAGAAGAAAATTGTTACGATTGGTTTGTTGATAATGGTGCATCAAAGCCTATTACCAACAATAGTAATTACTTCACAGATTTTGAAGAATTTCAAACCCCTCATGGAATTACCACTGCAAGTGGAAAAACTTTGCCAGCTGTAGGTAAGGGAACGTTAAAAATTATGACAAAAATAAAAGGAGAGAGACAATTTAAGGAACTTAAAGACGTCTGGTTTGACCCGGGTATAAGTAAAAATTTATTTTCTGTTCTAGCAGCACAAGACAGAAACCCCAAGAGTATGTCTGTAGCAACTGCAAAAGAATGTTGGTTAAAATTCAACAACAAGGCTGTACTCTATGGAACAAGAAATATAAATGGTGGTCTATATAAAGTTCATATGGAAGTACTTATTCCAAATAATCCAATAGAAGTGAACATAGCTACTACAAGTGATTCTATTTTGCAGTTATATCATGAGCGCTGGGGACATCAGGACAAACGTCATGTAAAGAGTGTCCTAGAAAAACAAATGGATATCAAAGTTGGATTAGACAATCAACTCTGCGAAGCATGCATATATGGTAAAGCACATCGCTTGAAGTTTGGCAGCAGAAAGAAGACCACAAAACCTGGAGAGCTTATCTCAGCAGATCTATGTGGACAATTTGATCAGTCTTTTAGAAAATACCGTTACTTTGCAGTCTTTAAAGATCTTTTTACTAAATTTAGATATGTATTTTTTCTTCGCCAAAAATCAGAAGTTGCACAAGTTTGTGAAAATATGGTAGCACACGCTAAAAATTTAGGACACAGCATCAAGGAGTTTTTAAGTGATAACGGTGGGGAATTTGATAATGAAGAAGTTAGAAGAATCCTGCAGAAAAATGGAATTGTTCCCAGATTAACTGCTCCTTATACTCCGCAACAGAATGGTGGAAGTGAGCGTAAGTATAGAACCTTGGTGGAAATGGCCAGAACGTTGAAGAATTCTAATTCAGAAATAAGTTTTCCTTCATTATTATGGGCAGAACTGATTAGCACATCTGTGTACATATTGAACAGAACAGGAAAAAGTTCAATACCAAATGCAAGTCCTTATGAATTGTGGATAGGACAGAAACCTCGAGTGAAAAACATGCGTATAGTTGGATCAACCTGTTATGCCCACATACCAAAACAGAATCGTAGAAAACTGGATAAGAAAGCAATAAAGGACTACTTATTAGGATATGATGGCGATGAAAGGTATCGCATCTGGGTAAAAGAAACTAATACTGTTATCTGCTCTCGAGATTTAATATTTCAAGAGAAACCTTTAGCAAATTGTGAAGCTCCAGTAGAAATACCTTTGCTTGAGCCTAGTAGTCAGTTGCCAGAAGCTGAAAATGAGGGAAAGAATGATCAAGAAGACTCAGAAGATGTAAATTAGTAAATTAATAACTAATAATAATTGTAATTAAGTAAATTAGTTCAGAAAGTGAAGATGAAGATGAAAGGAAATCAGATACTATGAAATTAAGAAATCGCAGTAAACTAAAACAGCCTAAAAGTTTTGAAGATTATGTGACGGCATCTGAAATTTTCATGTCTGATGTTCATGAACCACAGTCATATGAAGAAGCTATTGATTGTAAAGAACATATTTTTTGGAAAAAGGCTATGAATTCTGAAATAATTTCTTTAAATGAAAACAATATCTGGACACTAGCACCCCTTCCAGATAAAGCTAAAGCTCTTCCCTGTAAATGGGTCTTTCGGATCAAGAAAAATCCAGATGGTACTATTGATAAGTACAAGGCAAGACTTGTGATTAAAGGCTTCAAACAGAGACAATGTATTGATTATCATCAGACCTTCAGTCCATTCACAAAACTAGGAACTGTGCGTTCATTAATAAGTATTGCAGCCAGTGAGAAGATGCATCTTATGCAATTTGATGTCTCTACTGCATTTTTATATGGTGACATACCCATATAGCACCAAAGCTCCTGAAAACCTCCCCAGGAGTTCCAATTCATCCCAAATTCCTCCTGAAACTGTAATGACGCTATCAGGCGTTCCTGGGGAAGATACTTTAATCACTTCCCCAGGACTGATCTCCCAGATCCCTCCCAGGGAGCAAGCTCCTCAGGACTGATCTCTCAGATCCCTCCCAGGGATCAAGCTCCTCGGGATGATATTCCCAGGGAAGTACCTAGGAAGAGACGGTGCTGGTGCCATCTCATGGGTGATTTTGACACTAAAATAACTTATTATAATTTTTTATTAAAAAAAATATTTGATTTGATTTGGTTCGATTTTTTAATTAATAAAGTTTATATTATTATTGGATTTATTTTATTTCCTAAGCACATCTGGTTATTGTTTAACTTTTAATTATTATAATATTTAATTATCCTTATTTAGATATATTTTTAATTTATAAAATGCAATCAAAATGTAGTTAAATAAATAATTAAAATAAATTAATCTTTAAATATAAATTGAAAATTTATTATTTATTTTATTTCTGATCTTTTAAAAATTAACTTATATATTAATTCATTTTATCATTACATTCATTAATTATTTTTTCGGAATTTTCAACAATTACTTATATATTTTTACTGTTACTTTTTCATCTAACTAATAATTTTACATTGATTTCACTTATATACTTTATTAGTTTCTATAGAAATAATTTAATTTTAAATATAAAATTGATTTACTTTCTCCTAATAAATTATTTTTATTTTCAATTATAAGAAATCAGAATTATTTTTTTCGAAACACGAAGTTTTATATATATTTATATATTTGTATAGAACCATATTTTATAAATTAAGGATTAGAGATACCTAGTAAAAATTATTTCTTCTGATCCTTTAAATATAGTCTTATATATTGAATTATTATTATTATTTGTATTAAATAATTAATCATTTCATATTAATTTGAATTATATATATAAATAATTTTCAGATCAATATTTAATTTTAAAATATAAATTAGATTTATTATTTTTTTTTCGCTGACCATTTTAAATTATCATATATATATATATATATATATTATTATTATTATTTCTAATAAATGAGGGTTTTTTTTTCCGTAACCGTAAGAAATCAAAAGGAATAAAAAATTTGTTACAAATAAGGGTTTTATCAACAGTTTAATATATATTTACGTATTTGTATCTATTCAGAATTTGATAGTTAATAGATTAGAGATAAGCATTTTTAAATTAAACAATCTATTTAAAAAAATCTTATTTCGATTGTAAAAGTTAATTTTCATGTATGTTTCAAAATTGAATCATATTTAAGTCATATCGAGCATATTTACTTTTATTATTATTCTTCTATTAATATTTTTTTCTGATCTTTTTAAAAATTACATATATATTTATGTATTTTATTATTACATTTTCAACTAATTAATTATTTTATATTTATCGTCATTATCCAATCAATAATTTACTTTTAAGTCTAAATTATAACACCAACTTAGAGATTATATGCTCTATTGAAATGGCACATTTGGTTTTAAAAAATACAAACATTACAAATACCCCCCCCCCCCACCCCTCCCCCCTGAATAAGAGTTTTGCTTGAAAGATTTTTTTTTAAATATACATTCTTACAAAATCGGGTTAAAGATATAAATTCGTGCTGATTATTATCACGGACCTGGTCAATACCACTTGTCTCATTTAATATACTTTATATATGTGTTGGTAATGAGCATATGTTCGCTAAATGATGTCAATTTTTAATTATGTATGAATTTTTATGAAGCGTCTGTTCTGGAGGTTTTACCATATTAATTTAATTTTATTTTTTAAATACAAATTAGTTATTTTCTATTACATCTTTCAAATTACGATACATGGTATATATTTTTTAATTCTTAATAATGAAGGTGAAATCTCAATTTAGTGAACATAAGAAATATTAACAACATACAGATTCAGAAAATATAAATAAATATTTATCTTTCTAAATAACAAATATTTCTCAAGAATTTAAAACTGAGTTGTGTTTTGCTTTAGTTGTTAAAACTTTCATTTAAGAAACCTATTTTATATTTGGCAAACTTTTTAGTTTAGGATATTTATAAAAGATTATTTTTCATGCAAATTCTTCACTCCTGTTAATATACGCCTATTATTAGTTATGTATCTTAGGGTGTTTCTCAAATGCAAGGAAATACTTCTATCCAGATGTCAAGAACGATTATATAATCAGCTGCAAATGTCCCATAATGCAAATATGTTTAGTCAGGTAAGGGTAGAATTTTAACTACAATAAGAGCATGAATAGTACTGAGCAACCTCCAATTCCTTTTGATAGATGAAGAATGGATATGTATGCTTACTGGAATGCATGCAATACTTGCAAAGAAAAGTAGTTGAAAGCATGGAACTTAGTTCCATGGTTGAAAGCAGAGAAACTTTCTTCTTCCCAGAATAAGGAGTAAGCTATTTCAAATTTAGCTTTGATATAACTAAAATAAACAATTGTCGGTACAATAGAAAAATAATCTTTAAAGCAGTCGACCAATGATTCTATAAAAGACAAAAGTATTGCTTTTAAAGGATTTCCTTGTTTAGAATTTTTACACAATACTTCGTTGACAATCATAACAAAGAACTCAAATTTTATGTCAAAGTATCCGTACATTTAGGCATTTTAAATCTCCTGAAATATTAGTTTTGTTAGCTAAAATGAAATTATATTTCAATGAAAAATAGTGCATAATGAAATTTCTATGTATTGAATGTTTTCACAGGATTTCAAAAGATCACTAAATGGAGATTTAATTGTAAACTAGTTTTATTTATTACAATAAGAAAAAAAAAATATTTTTGTTACAGACACAAATTTTATTAACAGTACTTTTTTTCATATTTAACTAGTTACAGATATAGAGTAGAAATGCCCATACTTTAAAAATTAAGAGCTAAAGAAATATTATTGTCATTTTAAACAGCAGTTTCATGTAGGTAATTGAAAATTAAACGATGTAGGGTGTTTCTCAAATGATCTGCTCAACAACGTGAAACTTTCTGACACATCTTTTGACTTATTTTTAAACGCAAAGACATAAAATTGGCTGGCCTGACTATTGAATTGATTTGAGATCGAAATGAATTTTCCATTTTTTGATAAATAAATTACTTATCGGGTTATAAGTGATTCATGTTACATGACGACACGTTTTTCTCCTTTCTCGCACTACGGCGTCGAAAATTCAGCTCAAAACACCGACTTTGACGGTATTTTCTGAAAGATCTTCTGTCTTTACCAAAAAAATGGAAAACATCGTTTGATTACAAAGTTTATAAATAAGAACACCTGCCAATTTCAAGCGTTTCCGAACAAAAATAAACTAAAAAATATGTCATAAAGTAGCCAATTTGAATTTGAGAACAGCCTAGCATGCATAAACTCAGAAAAGCTTTTATAGATATATCGTTTAGCAACTTGTAATATGGTAATATCAATATTAGAAATCAAATTGAGTTTTGCTTATTCTAATTCTAAATTTAAAATTATAATATTTCTAATTTTAAAAAAAGTGCATTTTGAATTTGTCTTTCAATTTTTGGTTCATAAAAACGTCAATTTTTCTCTTACTTTGTTTAATTGTGATTATTTATAATTTATAATTTAATTTACTTAATTTATTTAATTTTAAATATTTTATTTAATTGACCCCTTTATCATAGACCCCTGACCCTGATATATGTGGCTCCTAACTAAAATGATAAAACGTATTGTTGTTGCAAATGATAAAACACCCCTTCCCTTTTCCCTTTTATTGTGATGCCGCGTGGGGAATTCGGGTCAAAACGATGACTTTCACAGTATTTTCTAAAAGATCTGCGTTTACAATAATAGTAATAATAATAATAATAATAATAATAATAATAAAGGAAAACATTTTTCTAGTATTACATAGTTTCTAAATAAGACCACCTGCCAATTTAATGCATTTCCGAACAAAAACGAGTTAAAAAATGTGTCAGAAAACAGCTCCTTTGGGTTTGAGAACAGCATTAAATAATCGATACGCTTTTTTTCTAGTTATCAATTTAATATTGTATTGAATATATATCAAAGGGTATGCATCTTTATTTGCAATAAAAGTTACAGAATTCCTACTATACGAAGCATAAAAATATGTATGTTTTCTATTTATTGACTCTCATAAGAAGAAAAAGAAATACATGAATACCGTATAAACGATTCAGGTACAACGGCCGTGTAGCGTAATCACTAGAGCGTGTTTCTCGTATGCGTAAGTACCCAGGTTCAAGTCCAGTCGGCGGTAAGAAAGTTTATTCCGTAAAATCTGTATCATAACTGTCATGTGATTCTGTGTGCGTGATTAATAAAAGTAATGTGTCTTATGCAAATTTTTAAAAGATAATGTTCGTATTTATTAATTAAAAAAAAAAATACTTTTTACATTACGTCGAATAATAATAACTTCGGTTGTTTTTTATGCACATTAAGTGACCCTGAAGTCTCCCAAATTCCTCCGGTATTACTTCCTGAAATCTTCCCTAGAACAACCTGAGGAGGAACCTAAAGGAGGTCCTGGGGAGCTCCCTGGGATGCTATGAGGCGGACATTTTCGGTTCCTGAGGACCTCCTGATGACAAATTTTTGCATCCTCAGGGATGCCTGGAGGATGAATGTCAATCTTCCTGGGGACGTCCTAGGGAAGCACATGTGCTATATGGGTAGACGAAACTATTTATATGCTTCAACCTGAAGGCTACAATAATGGTACCAATAGAGAATGCAAACTTCAGAAAAGTTTGTATGGACTAAAACAAGCCCCTCGATGTTGGCATAAATGTTTTGGAAAATTTATGGTAGACCTTGGCTTTAAAGTTAGTGAAGCAGATCAATGTTTATTCATTCGAGAAGAAGAAGGTAAAAAGCTACTTGTAGCTCTTTATGTGGATGATGGTCTTATTGCCGCTACTCATGAAGAAGACTCGAGAAACTTCATAGATCAACTGAAAACAATGTTTAAAATCACCAGTAAGCCAGCGTCTTATTTCTTAGGAATAGAAATACAACGTCTAGATAATGGAAGCATTAAAATTGGACAAGAAGCATATGCGACAAGGATACTTCAGAAATTTGGTATGAGTGACTGCAAGCCAGTCCATACACCCATTCTGAAAGAAAAAGAAGTATGTACAGAACAAGTTAATGAAACAGAGTTCCCTTATCGTGAAGCTATTGGAGCAATAATGTATATAATGATGGGGACAAGACCTGACCTGGCATACTCTGTTAGTGTTTTATCACGTAAATTAGAAAATCCATCAAAAGAAGATTGGGTCAAGTTAAAACGCGTTTTTAGATATGTTTCAAGCACCAAGCAGAAATGTATTGTTTATCAATCTGGTTATAAACCTGGTATTCTAGAGTGCTTCAGTGATGCTGACTTTGGGGGATGCATGCAGACAGGCAGATACACAAGTGGAATTGTAGTGCTGTATGCTGGTGGAGCAATATCCTGGCTAAGTCAACGTCAAGCTATGGTAGCAACTTCAACAACAGAAGCTGAAATAGTTGCAGCAAATGAAGCTGCGAAAGAATTGATTTGGTCAAAGAGACTTAACAGTGGAGTTTCCTTTCTAAAAGAAGTACCAATAATTTATGTTGATAACAGCGCAGCAGTAAGACTAGCTCAGAACCCTGAGTTTCATCGCAGAACCCAGCTCATTAGTTTGAAACATTTCTTCATTCGTGAAAAAGTGTTAGAAGATGAAATCAGTGTGCAGCAACTTTCAACAGAAATGCAAGTTGCGGATATGATGACAAAGCCCTTGCACAAACCAAGACTATTAATACTATGTGAACTGATGGGACTCTTATAAACTCTGAACTCTAACTGCTAATCTAGAACTCTAGTTTTATAAGTGTATCTTATTTTTCTCTTAACAAGGGAAAGTGTTGTAGTATGTTAAACAGAAAAACAGGTACTGTACTGTTTCTTTTATATTTTTGTAATTGGCAACAACTTGTTAAGTACTTCTACTTCTACTGCAAGTAGCGCGGTAGAACAGTCTTGTTTACTTCTCTCTCACCATGCTATGAGTTATAATTAAAGTCTGAATTATTTCAATTATTTAGTAAGATTTAATTAATATGATTGATCTTAAATCTTAACAAATTTATGTGACTTTTCTATGGTATCTTCTCAAAAACACTGTTTAACATGATAAGAGTATAAGTTTCATTCATACAAAGCAGGTAATCTAACTAGTTTATGGCAATTAATGCCATTTTTTCAATATATTTGCAACATTGTGGATGATATGACTTGAGCTATTTTTAAGTGTATTTACAGCATATTTAAATTGTACTCCCATGATTGTTATTTGCAAAATGTATAAGGTAATCAATATTAGGTGCAAACATTTTTTCCGTCTTGTGATGATTTTAACTAATTACTCATAATTTTATTTGAAATACATACAATTTTATACTTTCCTTCACAATATTTCCATGCTTGGTAACTTTTGACAATTTTTTTTTTATAGGATTCATAAAATGACACTAATTATTATTACCCTGTATATTTGTGAAAAAAAAAAATTAGATAATCAGAGGTACAAAATTTATTTTACCTAAAGAAAAACAAATGTTGTAAAGATACAAAAACACTAGAAAAAAGTTCTTTGAAAAAAAAAAATATATAAACAACGTCGTTTATTCTGAAAAATGCAAGCATCTATTGATTAATCGATATCTCCCCTTTTTAAGAATAAAATTTCCACATATTCTATGTCAAACGAAAAGAGAAAAAATGTCATACGAGAAACAATTTCAATCTCATCTTCGGAAAGATTAGTTTACCTTAACTGATAAAATATTCTCAAGACATTATATTTAGCTTTATATGACAAAGTGTATTTAAGAGATTAGAAACGTTAACGAAAGTTTTAAGGAGATAACTTAATATTTTTGTCGTTTATCAAAAACATAAAATATTGAAATATATAGTTTACTTAACATAAAATTTGTCATTCTTAAAACCAAAAATGAAATAAACTATGAAAAACTATTAGGATAATATAAACAACATTAATTTAAGGATATGTTAAAATTTCCGAAATCATATATATTGTTATTTTTTGCATTAAATTTTCAGTGCATTGTCAATAAAAACGCTAGTAATTTATTTATTTATTTATTGTATTCATTTCATTTTGAATATTTTAAAATTTAAACTGTACGTTTACTCTCATTTACATTAAACTTTTATTAAATGAATGCATAAGCAAATTTAATATACACTATATGGCCAAAAATCACTGGACACTGTCGATTCTACACAAATTGTCAAATATCTAGAGAAATATTTCACGGATTCTTCTAGAATTTCAGGAACACAAAGATCATATTTGATCTCATATTTTACAGCAACGGTTTTATGACGGGAGCAATTAGGGGACCAACAACAAAATGAAGAAAAAAAAGTAATAATGTTGATCACCCTGTAAAATAAAATGTTCGAAATTTTCTGTAGCTGCAGCACATTACTATGTGAATCTTGTACAACATTTGTGTTCATTTCTGTACGTATAGGCCACTTATCCATGAAGATATAAAGGTCTCTTCAAAAATAATCAACAGATGTTTTCAAGTTTTTACTTACCCATTATACGTAGTATAGGGTAAATCTTGTAATCGTTTTGAAAATCGATTTTTTTTTTTTTTTTTTTTTTTTGACAGAATTACACGTTTCAGACACTGGAGATTCCGAAAAACATACTTTTAGAAAAAAAAAAAATTGCCGTCTGTCTGTGTGTCTGTAAACGCTCTATCTACCGAAAAAATTGAGATAGAGACTTGCAATTTGGTATGTACTTAGTATGTAATAATGGGAAGAAGCCTATTTAATTTCAATAACCTCAATTAACCGGAACTATTTTTTTCGGACTCTCAAAATATTCGTTCTGATAAAAGGTATATAAAATTTTTCGAAATTGTTTATTTTATAAAATGAATATAAAAGACAATAAAAAAACATAAATGTTGCATAAAGCATGAAGTTGATCGGATAATGAGTTGCCGAGATATTTGCAATCCTATTTTCCACACTCTTCGATTTTTCGTGACCCTGTATTTCATCCAAATTTCCCTTTAAAGATATATTTTAATTGAAAATTTGACGCTTAATCAGATGCAATAAACCGCTAGTTAATAGAATTATTATTTTTGGAGTCATAAGGATGTTTCTTTCAAAAGCAACTCAGTGATCGAGCCTTTAAAGTTTATGACGTCATCAAGCCACGATTTTATTTGAATTGCAATGCATTTTATAAGTAGTTTACACATTTTTATTTTAATATTTTACATTATGCATATCCATGATGGTTAAGTATTACGGTGGCCCCCAATGACTAGTTTCGTTATAACATGCATGGTTTTCAACCAAATTTAACGTCATTTTCAAAATTAGTATTTAAAGTAAGTACACGCGTAGCTTTGGGACAGATGCTTCGATTATTTATTTATTTATTTATTTATTATTTTATTATTTTTTTAAATGAGCTTGTTCTGATTATTTTTCCAAAGAGAACTAAGGAGGCATCAATAAAAAATAAAAAATAAGAAAATAAAAATGAAAAATGACAAATTGAGGATGATTTCTCATAATCCAGATGTTTTTATAAAGTAACTGAAATTCAGCTCACTATAGCGCCGATATCTTTCTGAATTTTCACGATATTCGACTGGCCTTTTTATATGAATTGCCTTGTATAATCGAAAGAATTATGCAAAAATATATAATGCTATAGTTAGCGCATGTGCAGTTCAAAATTATTGTCTACAAAGGCTCATATTTCATCAATTATTTAATATATTTATATGCTAATTATGATATACTGTTTCTACTCTACGTTTGAAAATTTTCTGAAAATGACGTTAAATTTGGTTGAAAACTCTGCATACAATAAACAAAACACAGGCCAAAAATTTTTTATTATTTTCTAAAGAAACACTTATATTTGATTAGATATAAGGTGCTATTTTTACAGCAAAGAACACAAATGTTGTACAAGATCCACATAGTCACGTGCTGCAGCTACAGGTCATTTCTAGCATTTTATTCCTTTCTTCTATCTATAATAGAAGAAAGTACTGTAATCGAAATTTTTTCGGCTTCCGGTTTCCGACGGATTTACACATTTTAGGGGTCAGAGGTCTCGAAAACCATGTTTATACAAAATGTCTGTCTGTGTGTCTGTCCTCATAGTATCATCGAAAAGTGTATGAAGTTATGCATGGAATTGAACCAATTATTTTATATGTTTTTGACTATGTCTAGCAGGTCTTTCTTGAATTTGGAGATATTTCGCTGGAAGGAGGCGCTGTAATAGCAAATTTTGGGACGTTTTCATTATTGCACCATTAAAAAGTGTATTAGTTATGCATAGAATTGAACCAAATTTCGATTTTTTGTAGTTTTGTTTTAAATAGACTGCTTGTGCAACGAAGGTAACCCAGCGTTTTGCAAGCACCTGACGTACAACACAATAATGGAAAATATTCATTTTTTTGGCGCTGTGATAGCGAATTTTCAAGTTTTAAAATGTATAAGATAGAAGAAAAGGAGCAGATGTGTTACACTCATGCACCGATGTTTGGCGACTTTTTTCTTTTTTTTTTATAACAAATTTAAAAAAAAAATGCGTGAGTGTAAGACATTTTAGCCGAAGAAAATTTTGGGAAAGCAACATCCGATTAATTTTACTGGGTTAACAAAAAGTGTAAATTCGAACGTTTCTGGTGATTTTGGGCCATAAAGTGTATGTTAAGATTTATTATAAATGGATATTAATGTTAAAATGAAAATATTATTTTACTTTATCTTATTATGTTCTAGAAAACTTTCTTATATATAATACCTAATAAAGAAATATTGTTTTAGTGCAATTAATACTTACATTTTTTTTATGTGAGAATCTGATAATTCAACCAAAATGTTTGATCTAGAATTAACCTGTCTGCGCTATTAAAAAATGGACAAATGTGCAAATATAAAGGATATATGAAATATACTGCCTGAAAACAGTAGAATTAATTAATTAAGAAAGCCAAATCCTAAGAATGATATTTGAAGCAAAGGGCAATCACATTACAGAAGTTACATAACAGCGATTTTGTCACTTTCTGGATCAATATATATCAGATAATAAGTTAAACCTGAAATAACGCAGAGTGATTTAAATACCATATGATAAAATCTTTAATTTATGAAAAGTCAATTTCATTTTATTGAGAATATATCTAATAAGTATAAGCTGAGTCTTGATATTTAATTGACAGTCGTAAAGTAACACAGAATCCCCATGCAAAAAACAACTGGGAATTTAAAAATTGGTGACACTTTTCAATCAGTCTACTCTCCGTTTGCCTAACAACTTATAAATACTTTTTACTCGTATTGATAACAGCTTTCAGATGGTTGTTGTGTTTATTGTATCCAGAGGAGAAACAAATTGTCATTTTAACGTTTCTTGTCCACGTTGTTCTTTCACTAGGTCATGCATTCCATAACACATGGATGATACATAGAATTCCAATGACATCCTTTTCTTCCCAATATGATAATTTACATTGAGGCCCCAGGTAGAGATGGCTAACCTACAACCCGCGTGAAAGATAGCAGAGTTTAAACGCACGATAATTGTTCTCGCAAGCCAAGATTTTAATGGTAATATCCTTTTAGAAATAAAATCTTTATTAAGTAATATTTTATTTCAATTCTTTCCATGAGCATGTTCTCCTGCAATGTTCTGTTATAAATCCTAAAAAATGCTCTTTGAATTGCAATAATTCAGTGTTAAATTTGGAATTAACACTCAATGAACTTTGCAGAACCAATTTTCTTCACTTTATCTCTGCTTGGCCCTCTAAATCTATAAGGAAAAGAAAAGAAAAGAAATAAGTCATTGCTTAAAAGTATAAAACACATACAACTTGATTTAATTTTTTTTTTTGGATATGCAATATGGATTTTTATACTGTCGGCATTAGTGTTTAAAAGCATCTGAAACAAATCTATGGTACACTTGAGTTCAGTAAAAGTTCCATGAAATTCTTTGTTAATGTAGACATACTTATGAACAAACAAATTCTTAAATATCTAAGGTTCTAAAAAGCTATCTTCACAGATTATTATTATTAATATATATATATATATATATATATATATATATTGGGGGAGGGGGGGTTTCGGGGCATACAATTGGCAAATAAAATAGTACACGCCATATATTTTAATCACAAAACTGTCCACCTACTCTTACTCAAGTGTTAAAAAAACTGAAACAGCCATTTGATTGGAAATTATGTCTTATTTTAATTTATGTTGTTTATAAAAATACGCTTCGCCCCGAAATCGTACCAAGCTCTAAAAATCTTCAGTACGAATACTTAATTTTGACAGTATATATATATATATATATATATATATATATATATACTGTCAAATATATGTGTATATATATATATATATATATATTTATAATTATTGTTTTATAAAGTTTAGTTTAGTTTATTTCAGTTTAATTTTGTTATATATAATTCGTTCACGTTCTATATTTAATTTTTATAGTTTTGTTTATAGTGTTGGATTTAATCTTTTGTTTCTATTGTGGTTAATTTTATAAAAAATTGTATTTAATGTGAATATAAGTATAAATTATGGATTATACAAAAAATGGAATATTAGATACCGGCAAGAAATGGAATTCATTGGAGGACCATTGTGCTCGGTCGGTTCCCGATAAAATGGTAGGGAATGGATCGTTAAAAAGTAACCATTATTTGGATTTGGATTTGGATGGAAGCGGAAACGGCCACGGAAGGAAGGGTGTTGATGATGGTAGTGGTAAAAAGTGTTTGTCCAGTTTAGTTATTGAGAAAAATAAAAAAAATTATAAAAATAATAAAAAGTGTGGAAAAAATTATGAAAAAAATTGTGAGTTTGATATTTGTTTGGAAAGAGGGGAGGTTGAAGGTATACGAAAAAGATATTCGATCAGGTATAACACCAGATATATTTATAATAGTGTTTTAATTAATGACGTTTACGATGGTGGTGATGGTAAGGATATTGAGGTAAAATATAAAACTAGAACGTTTTATAACACAAACTTAAAAAAGGAGATAAGTTTCAGTAATCTTAAACTAAGGAAATGTACTGATAAACGATGTAAAGTTTGCCTGAGTGTGGGAATAGAGTATAACACTATTGAGGACATCAGGTATTTAAAGGTATGTAAGGTATATAATAGTGTATATAAACTTAGTTGCAAGATATGTGGTATGTCATATATAGGTCAAACTTCTGACCCAATTAATAAGCGGTTTAACAACCATAAGTCTGACATCAGAAATTGTAAAACTAATAAAGAAGAACAGGAGATTGAAATTAGACATTTTAACAAGCATGGTATTGAAAATATGGAATTGACGATTTTAAAGATAGTTCCTAACAAAAGGGAAAGAATGATATGTGAAAATGATATGATGATTAAATGTGGTACTGTGTACCCTTACGGGTTAAATGTTATGTTCAATGGAACTAAAGTTATGAAAAAATTAAGAAACACATTATTGGATGTTTCAATATACGAACGTATCGAACATCCCATGAGTTATGGATTCATTACAGAGATGGATCATGGGGTAATTGGAAAAGGATATGATAGTATAGATGAAATTAAACGCTCAATTCTTGAGAGTGATTTTAATGGTATAGTAAGAAATATAAAATTTATTATATTTAATGTGAAAAAACATTTTATAGGTGATTTGTTAAACTTTTTATATTTATATAAGAGTAATTACAATATTGATTTGGCTTTAGATATTTTGAGGTTAAGGATTAGATCACAACATTTGGAGCAATATTTGGGGAGATGCAATAACAACAATAAATTGGCCAATCGTATGTATTTTGTAATGGACTACATGGAACATAAAAAACGTGGTATTAATATAGGTCATGTATTGAATAAATACAATGAATTGCTTCCAGATAAAGACATAGAAATTGTCAAGGTTTTTAAATATGCTAAACCTTTAGGACGTACAGTTTTTAACTATAATAATTTTTCAAAAGAAATCGGTAGAAACAATGATAACAATTTATGTCATTGTCATGATCCAAGGTATAGTAATTACGTGGATGTGGATCACGGTCATGTATTGACTGGTAATTTAGATATTGTCAAGGACAAAACATTGAGGAATTATATGCAATACGGTACAAAATTTCGCTTAAAAAGAATAAATACAAGGGATTTTATAAAAAAACGATTAAAAATCAACGTTGACATGTTTATACATAAATTAATGAGCAAGTTTTGCTTGCCGGAAATTGCTTTTTTGGAATGGAAACATAATGTATTGAAGGATTTGAGTTCAATTTATTGCGGTAAAACGGGGGGGATTTCGATAGAAGATTATAATTCATTAAAAGAATCTATTAAGGATTTACAGAGTAATTTTGTTATAACTTATATAGATAAAGCTAATACAAATTTTGCAATTATTTGCAAAAAGTTATACAGTGACCAACTAAAACAAAGTTATAATAAAAAACATATTTACAGGTTATTAAATACCAATGTAAAAGAGACAGAAAGAAGAATTGGCGCATTTTACAAAAGGTTAAAATACACACAACGTAGTAAAGAATTACCTTATATGGTATTGATTCCTAAATTTCATAAGAACCCTGTTGCCTTTCGTACAATTACTTGTGGTTTTGGAACTTATTTAGAAGTTGCTAATAAAAAGTTTTTGGATATTTTGCAGAGTTTATTTGATGTGGCATTGAAACATAATAACACTTGTATTATAAAAAATAGTATTGAGTTACTTAATAGATTGAAAGGTTTGAGTAATATCAAAGGTTTATATGTTTATGATTTTGAAGATTTATATAATAACATTGATTTAATAGATCTTAAAAATAAAATTTTTGATTTTTTTAAGCGTTACAATACTTTGGGTAAAGATTTGGATCATTTAATAAATTTATTTAATTTTGTAGTTAATGAAAATTACTTATTTGACGGTAAACATGTGTTTCAGCAGATTAAGGGTATACCTATGGGGGGTAGTTGCAGCTCGGTACTTGCAGATATTTATTTATTTTTATAGGAAGTTAATGATACATTAAACAAGGATTTTTTAAGTTTCAGATATATTGATGATGTCTTGTTGGTAAAGATTAACGATTCCAACAGTGAATTAAATTTTGATTATTACCCCCAAGATTTGACATTAAAGAGAACTTCATCTAACACAAAACATGTAAATTATCTAGACCTTGCTATCGACATCGAGAGGGGTGACTTGTGTACTTGCATTTACGATAAGAGAAATGATTACAAATTTGAAACAATCAAGATATTAAATTTTAATTCTAATGTACATATTTCAATTTTTAGAAATATATTTATCAACAGTTTAATTAGGATAACAAAATTAAATTCTAAACATGATAGTATAATGAGTGACATAATAAATCTCTATCATGGTGCAATGGTTCAAAGTTATCCTATTGCTTTGTTAAATAGTTTGGTGAACAGTTTTGTCAAAGGTAAAGAATACAGTGATACTCTCCTTTTGGCGATTAAAAATATCGCCAAGTGAGTGTAGGTTTTATAAGGAGCTTCGTCCGGCTGAGTCGTTCTTTTCATCTTGGTTTAATGTTTCCTACGGTTAGTTTGGTTGTGACAGGCATGGGGGAAGTTTCATGTGTAATGCCGGTATAACCCAGCATGCAGGTCTTTAGCCCTGCAGCCTGTCTCCATTGGTTGTTTTTTCTGTTTGTAGTTTTGTTTAAAGTTTTGTTAGTTCGAATTTTTATGGTTATTTGTTTGTTTTCTCTGCCGTTTCAGTAGATTTGGGATTGAAAGTATGGTATGTGGTTTTCGCATTATATATATATATATATATATTTGGTACATTTTACTTTAGGATACATGCCAAACAGGAAGTCGCTCTATCGAATAGCTTAGAATCATGAAGATTTAATGTTTGGAACCCCTAATGTTAAATTCATTTCTAATCGTTGCAAAATAGATTACAATGTGCGTTATTTTTAAAACGTAGATTTATTACGTTACTGAGCAGAATGTAATTTTAGATTCGTATATTTGAAGCTTCTGAAAATCGATTTCTCTTTAAAATGTTCAAAATACAATTCATACACTACATTTGTTAAAAATACAATTCATATCTTTTTTTTGAAAATCAACTTTAAAATATGTATATCTTTTAAATTAGTTTTAGAAAACAACATAAATTGTCCAATAAAAAGTTAAAATTTCAGTGCAAATTCACCTTGTTTAATAACTAAAATTCATAAAGATACAACTAAATGTAAATATATTGCTTGAAGGTGCGTAAAAACATACATAAAACATTTAAAAGCACATCAAAGTCCTTTTAAAAATTCAAAACGTTTTCAACCGAACTACTCGGTCATCATCAGTGAAAAACTAATTGTTGAGTTGAGTTGTTGTCTCTTCGCGTTTTCTTGCTTGCCCGGAATAAACTATAGTGGCCCGGTGCCGGAAATATAGTGCTTTTAAATGTTTTATGTATGTTTTACGCATCTTCAAGCAATATATTTACATTTAGTTGTATCTTTATGAATTTTAACATAAATTGTGACATGATTTTTTTAAAACAGAAATTGATTTCTTGAACTTGCGAGTCCAAAATTATAACTCATTCTGCTAAGTACTAGTTTAAAAACTAGCCATATTGCAATTGCAATCAATTTTGAAACGCTGAAAAAGGAATGTAACATCCGAAATTCCAAACTTTGAACCATAATTTCGTAACTATTTGACTGCATGACTTCCCATTTTGTATCCTAAATGCACCGAAAAAAAAACAAGTTTGCTGTCAAAATTGTGAGTTCGTTTTAACAAATGTAGTCGTTTGGTACAATTTCAGTATGAAGTTCCAATAATCCAAGTAATCAACCCTTAAGTTTATTTTTTGAACATACATTGAAAAGGATTTAATTTCCTGTGGAATGATTATTTTAAATTTTTTCTGGCACAAATTGGTGTTTAAAATGTGTATGGGTTATTCTCTCTCTCTCTCTCTCTTTTATTTATTTTATTTTTTGTTTGTTTGTTTGGCTAACTGTACAATTAATATTTTATTATTCTATTTTTTTTAATTCTCTATATGTTTCAATTGTGAATTTGATTCTATTTTCATATCTTAAAAAAATCTTTACATACTTAGCTAAACGACACTTTTTCTTCGTTATAATTTTTTTCGTTCTATTGCATGCATGGATAAAGTGATTTACTTAACCTGTTTATCGTTAGAAATACTTACTCATCTAAATACTATATCTAAGAAGCCATTAGAGAGATAAATTATGTTTTATCCTCCTGACATGAAAAGTGACATTGGATGATTCATGACGACGTCGAGATGGTGACAACATGATAAATAATTTACTTATTTTTTAATATAGAATTTAGTTACTTTAATGTATTAATGTCTACATATTTTCCATTTAAGTGAAATGATATGTGTATATAATAAATTATAACACCTTGTAATGATATATTTCCTTTTAATGCTAAAAGGTGTAAATTAACAACATAATAAATACACAGTAAAATAACTTTTATTAGGTGGTTTGACATGTTTCGGCACACTTCGAGCCCTTTTCAAAAACAAATGAGAATATTCTATAATTGCACGGTCTTTGAAGTTATTATTTAAAATGCTATCATTTAATTTTCATGTAATTTTTTAAAAAATTACGCAACTTATCTTTTATTTTTACTTGGCTGTTCATTTTCATATCTGTAACCATGGAGTAACTCGAGCCACAATTTCGGTAAGTTAAAAGATGCTGCATTGTTACATATTGTATTTTTGCGTGTTAGTATCTCTATGGTAAACAACCCAGTAAAAATGAAAGATAACATGCGTATTTTTTAAAAAGTACATGAAAATTAAATGATAGCATTTAAATAATAACTTCAAAGACCGTGCAATTATGGAATATTATCATTTGTTTTTGAAAAAGGCTCGAAGTGAGCTGAAACATGTCAAACAACCTAATAAAAGTTGTGTATTTATTATGTTGTTAATTTACACCTTTTAGCATTTAAAAGAAATATGATATGTGTTTGTTAATTACTATAAACATTTTGTTTTCAAAATTTTTATACAAAATATGTGTAAGTTTCTTATAAAAATAATTTCTTTGAAGAATGCACAGCTCAAAAATAGTACAACTAATCGATGCGACGTTAATATGGTATCACAAATGGCCGCAAATACCAGATTCACAAGATAACTAAAGTGTTACTTCTTTAATTCGTCCCATTATGACTTTCGAGCGGTGGTCCTATAGCAGCAACTCCAATGTAATGTTACAGTGACCGATTTTTTACCTATTCATAGCCCGTTACAAAATGTAATAGATCGATATCACAGTGATTTGGATGCGATTTTCTTTTCACGTCATGTGAATACATGACGTGAGTTCATGATATGTTCATTATACGTCACTATAATGAGTCTAACATTCACATTTTTGTCACTGTGTACTGACATTTTGATAATAGTTTGGCTATATAGACGATTGTTAAAAGTTGAAAAGCAATTTGCTGTATAAAATTTCATGTACAATGAATTGTTGATAAAATAAATGTTGACGTAGGGAATTTTATATATATTTTTAAATGGGTGTTTTCTTAAGTAACCGACAAATTTAAAGAGAAATAAAAATTAACCAACAAATACATGCGTATATCATGGGGGTGTCATTTGTTTGTGTACTTTTCCATAACTTATTTATAATAATTGTTAAAAATATCTCAAATTATCCCACTTATCAAACATTGCATCATAATGTATGCTTTAAAATGTAAAACCTTTTAAAATTCCCGAAATACACGAACCGTATTGTACATAATAGTATACATAGAAATACAGTGCTTAAAATTTCTAACATAGTTTTAGTTTCATATTTTATTTCATAATGCTAAAGTATTAATGTAGTTTACATGAAAAAATATAGCATGAAATATGTAAAGGTTTATATTTAAATTATTCAAGCAGTTTATTTGATTTAGCTGGAAAACTTTCAATGCTCATCAAAATATTTTCCTTGAAACAATTTTAATCCAAAAGGTATCACGTTTTCAAATACATTTTCTATGTATGTTACTTATTTTAATTTTTAAAAATGTATTCGGTAATAAAGATTTTTGGAAATAGTCGAAAACAAATGCCTTATAAATATTACATTTCACTTTGATATGAAGTGTAAATATTTCATCCCAGAACCTACTGAAAGACATGTTTGTTTCGCTCATTTGATTGACAGTTTAATACAAGGTTGTTTATTGTTTGCTTCTGAAGAAAGGTATAAACTTTAATCTAATATATAATGTCTGACATTTGTCAGTATTTTACAAGAAGTTTTAAAACTTGCCGGAATAAAATACAACTTTTGTCTGAATTTAAATCTCAAATAGAATAATATGGCGAGCATTATGTAAATTTATCAATTCTGTAAATGTAAATTATTGCTGAAACAAATGTTGACACAGTGAATTGTATACATATATTTAAACTGGTATTTTTCTTAAGTATTTGCGTATAACATGGGAATGTGATTTGTTTTTTGAGAATTTCATAATTTATTTTTAATTGTTAAAAATATATAAAAATATCCATCTGATCAAAACATTACATCAAAGGGTATACTTCAAAATGCAAAACTTCTTAAGAAAGACCGAAATATATGAACCGCATTGTACAGACCAGTATACACATGAATACACGTATAATGCTTTTAAAATGTAACATCGTTTTAGTTTGATATTTTATTTGAAAAACTAACATTTTAATGCTGTTATTAATTAAAATGATAGAAAATTATTTCGAATTATAGGCAAATAAATTGAATTGTAATTGAGTTTATTTGCAATTATATTCCATTGCAAACAATTTAGTTTAGTTGCATTTCGCATTTAAATAAATTACGGTTAAATTAATTGTAATTAAATTGAATTAAATTAATCGTAATTAAATTATTTACAATACAATCAATTGTGAATACATATTAAAGATGGGGTACACTTACTTTTTTTAACATCCCCAAGATTAAAATAGATAGAAGAGTTTAAACTCTTTGATGCTCGTAGAAACTAAATTTATTAAAATTGATTTTTTATGTTTTCTCGAATGGCAATCGAACCGAAGTTAAAAATAATTAGGACAGATTAAACTCAATTTTTTTAGTTACTATAGCCACCTGGCGGGAATGTAGAAACTACAATATTAAAAAAAATTAATTTAATACTTTCTCGAACGACAACCATACGTAAGTTAAAAATAGTTAGAAGAGATTCAACTAAACATACTTTTACGTTGACCATGCAACATAGCAGAAAAAGTAATTAAAAATTACTTTTTACGTTTTCGCATCTGGGAACCAAACCCAGATAAAAAACAAGTAAGACAGATTCCACTGAATTTTCTTTTATGCTGCTTGCTTTTCTTTGATGCCGCCATATAGCGGGAAATAGAGTAACTAAATTGATCAAAAATGATTTTATATTTTCTTGAACAAAAATCAGACACAAGATAAAAATAGTTAAGACAGATTCTACTCCATTCTACTCCAACTTTCTTTTACGCTGCTAACGCTCATGATGGGAATCGAATTACTAAATTTAATAATGTGTTTTTAAAATTTTCTCGAATAGCAATGCTATAGTTAAGACAGTGAATAGTCAATTTAACTGAAGCTTTTTTTGCACTTCTAGCGCCACCTAGTGGGAGGAAGAGTAAAAAAATATATATTTGTAAATTTTTATGTTTTCTCATATGAAAACAATACCAAAATTAAAAATAGTTATAACAGATTCATCTCAACTTTATTCGATTCTGCTGACGCCACCTAGCACAAATTAGAGTAACTTAATTTTAAAACATTGATTTTGCATGTTTTTAAATGGCCTTTGGACCCATGTTAAAAACAGTAGGACTGATTTAACTGACATGTTTTTACGGTAATATCGCCCGTGGCGAGAAATCAAATAACTAAATTTAATAAAATTGATTTTTTAAGTTTTATCGAATGGCAATTGTACCCAAGTTAAAAACAGTTAAGACAGATTGAAATCAAGTTTCTTTCATGCTGCAAGCGCCACGGGGCTGGAAATAGGACACCTAAAATATTTTATTATTTTTATATTCTCTCATATAATATCCATGGTTAAGTGAAAAAAAAATTAAGACACATTCAAATAAGTTTCTTTTACACAGCTAGCGTCATCGATGAGATATTGAATCACTAAAATATTTGAAAATTTACTTTTTATTTATTGGCGCATAACAACAACATCCAAGATGAAGCACTAACACCATTCAGTTTAGCTTCATTTTACACTACTGGCAATCTCTAGTAAGAAATATATTGACTAAACTATTTGAAAATTGATTTTTGTGTATTTTAATGCATGGCAGCTATATATAGGTAAAAGTATGTAAATGTATATGTGTTGGGATTAAAAAATATGGGTATTCGATAAATAGAGAGGTCCGCTATTTGGGAATTTTCATAAAAAGAGCCTTTTTGGTATGTACTGAAAATAATTTAGATAATGAATATATAATATGTGTAGAATTGCTTCTAAGAATGGTTTTAAACTACAATATATTAATAAATGAATCATGTATTTTGAAAATAATAAGAAGCATGAAAACAAATTTCATTCACAAAAAAAAAGTTTATATACTCGTCAATATTTTTCAAGAGTTTTAAGACGTTCAAATATAGCTTTAAATGTTTCAATATGTACTTAATAGCCACGCCAAAGTATCTCCAAACTTAAAGGATATCATCTGCAATAAAATTGACCCAATACATTTTGAAAATTATTCAGCAGTATATGAAATCCCGACAGTATTAAAACCGACGGATCATAGAATTATTATATTGGCATCACTAGCTGAAAAAATAGTTGTAGAAAGAAAAGAACACCTGGCTGATATAAAGTATAAAAGAAAAACTGCAGCACTTGTAAGATTAAATCAAGAAGAAGCCATCCAAATAAATTTCAATGAAAGGAAAATAGTTTTTCTCTCTAATCTATACTATCCATCCATTGTAAGAGAAACATTGAGATTGCAACACGTAGAAATTCAATAAGTAACGATTCAGCATCATGGTACTTGCCAAAATTTTGGGTTGAGTTATTCCATGGTTACAAGTATGGAAAGAAGCATCAAATTAGATACAAAATAGCATGAATAATCTGAGATAGAACGTGAAAAACGTGAACGATGACGTTTGAAATCATTGCATTACAGATCGTTCAGGTGTAGAAAATTCTCATTTGTTTTCAAAAAAGGCTTCTATGAACTGAAACATGTAAACAATTTATATGTTAAACTTTTTTTACAGTTTTATGTTTTTATTTAACATATTTTAGCAAATAATGAAATATATTTAATTTAGTGTTAATAAACTATCAGTATTTAACATACTGTTAATTTTAGTATAGTGGACCAGAAAGGTTGAGTTAACTAAGCAAAAGTCTGAAAAACAAATTTTAAAGTTTTAAAATCTTTTAACATATAGGTAATTTTAGTGTTGAGCGCTAAATTTTTCTTTTTTTGTCCGAGATGCAATATTTGCAAAATTATTTTTCGTAGATAAATTTATCCATATATGTTAACAAAAAAAAAAAAAAAAATCTGAGAAAAAGACGTTTAGAAAACTCATAATAATTATGAGACTAAAACGTAATAATATTAATATTAAAAATGTGCACTAAAATATAAATGATCAATAAACAAGCGATCTTTTGAGATAAACTTTACATAACGATACGTAACATCTTAAATTTGTTCAATTTAGCATTTAAATTTTTTCCGGTGGCACTTTCTGTGATCGGGCATACAACTGTTCGTGTCAGTAACTGAAAAAAAGTTTAAGACATCTAAGAGCGGACTTGAGGAGGTTGGGGGACGTTTAATATGTTGGAAACCGCGACGACTTCGAGATCATTATAGATGTTATTATATGTTTTTAATATGTTTAAATAATGATTGATATATTTAGAGTAACTATCAGTTAATAGCATTTTTTTTCATTCAAAATTATATCCTCCGTAATTCGTTTATCTAATACTCCCAAAAACACATCTCAGCTCTTGAAACATATTAAAAAAAAATAATAAATAAAAATTAGTAATTGAATTTTAAATGCTTAACACAATTCTATGAATATATTACAAAGATTATGAAAATATAATAAATTATTACATCTTTAAATAATATATTTCTTTTAAATACTAAAAGGTGTAAACTAAAAATATAATATGCAGTAAAATAACTTTTATTAGATTGTTGACGTGTTTCTGCTCACTCCGAGCCATTTTAATATTCTATAATTTGAAGTTATAATTTGAAATGTTAAAAAAAAAAAAATTACGTGTGTGATTTTAAAAAGTACATGAAAATTAAATGATAGCATTTCAAATAATTACAGTAAAATCCCGTTACAACGAATTCCATTACAACGAAAAATCCCGTTATAACGAAATGCAAGCGAGTCCCGTTTTGAAATGTATTCAAATAATGTTAACATAATCTCAGTATAACGAAATATTCAATTTTTTATAATCTCGTTAGAACGAAATAATATGACACGGCAAATACTTTCAGTTGTACATTTTTATCGCTTGACAATTTTTGTTTTCGATGCCTAGTCTTAGGGACAATCAAGCTTATCTCTAAAGCAATCGCTTTTCTCCGAGCTTTGTTGTAAAATCGGTGTGCATAGGCATTTCACTGCAGAAGGAATGTTTCCTTTGTTCGCTCTCCCCTTTTCTCCACCCCTTTTTCTTGGAAGTCCAAGTAAGCTGTAACCAATGTAGGCAAACTTAACAAAACGTGAAATGAGTATTGCACATTCCCCCTTCCCTCTCCTCCCTACCTGAATAACTTTCGCAAAGGAATTTCCAAAGCTCGAAATCAGTTTGAAAATTTTCATCTTATAAAATGGCGGCTGTTAAGCGAAAACAGTTTAGTTTGGAAGAAAAAAAAGCCATAATTTCTGAAGTTGAGAAAGGAATGAAAAAATCTGATGTTGCTAGCAAATATGGAATTTCGCCGTCTACTTTATCCACTTTTCTAAAAGATAAAGAAAGCATTTTGAAAAAAATTCAAGTTAAAGTCTTTGATCCAAGCAGAAAACGAATTCGAAATGCCCAGTTTCAAGATGTGGATAGTGCTGTTTACAAATGGTTTATGGATGTTCGTTCTAGAAACATCCCTCTAAGTGGCCCTTTAATTAGAGAAAAAGGTTTGGAATTTGCAAGAATGCTAAACATTGAAAATTTTCAAGCCAGTGTCGGATGGTTGAATCGATTCCGAGAAAGATACGGTATAGTGGCAAAATGCATTTCAGGAGAAGCAAAAGACGTCCCAGTTGAATTTGTAAACGAATGGCGTAAAGGTGAAATACAAAAAATAATCAAGACATATAGTCCTAACGATGTTTTTAATGCCGATGAAGCCGGAATATTTTTCAGTTAGAACCAAGGAAGACTTTAGCGTTAAAAGGAGACAAGTGTATTGGAGGAAAGCTTTCCAAACAAAGGATTACAGCCCTATTTTGCTGCAACAAATCAGGAACAGAAAAACGAAAAGTACTCATAATCGGCAAATCTGAAAAACCCCGTTGTTTCAAACATTTTAAGTCCTTACCATGCATCTACAAAGCCAACAAAAAATCATGGATGACGCAAGGATTCTTTAATGAATGGCTGATAAATTTTGATAAAGATATGCAAAAACAAAAACGTAAAATTCTTCTACTCATAGACAACTGCACAGCACACAATGATCCTCCTATATTGAATCACATTCGTGTAGAGTATTTCCCGCCTAACTGTACTGCAATACTTCAGCCTCTTGACCAAGGCATTATCAGAGCCGTAAAATCACGATACAAAACTATGTTATTAAAACGCATTCTCTGTGATCTGCAAAATAACGTAAACAGAAAGTGCAACATGAAAGAGGCAATTGATATGATCTGTGGATCGTGGGATGATATAAGCCAGAAAACAATAGCCCACTGTTGGAAACACGCGCAGATTGACCAGGATTTAAATAAAGAATCGACGGCTCAAGGATCTAGCGATGTAGTACATGATGAGGAGCAGACAGTCGAAAATGAGATCGAATCCACTTGGAACTTAGTAAAAGAAAAATCTGGTGTGTCTCAAAGCATAAGCTTTAAAGATTTTTTAACTGCAGATGACAATGCTGCAACTTGTTATTCATTAACAGAGACAGATATTGTGCAGTCTATTGTTGATGATCGCATTTTAGAAAATGATGAAGAAAGTTCTGAAGATGAAGAAAATGAGGTTTCAAAAGTTACATCTGCTGAAGCCTTAGAAAGCTTAGAAAGAGTGCGCAATTTTATTTCTTTACAGAGCAGTGTACCAGATAACATTTTTTCTAATATTAATCATGTACATAATTTTGTATTGTCCGCAGCTTCAAACTCCCTTGTACAAAAAAAAATCACTGATTTTCTGCATTAAATTTTTTCTTGTACAATTTGAAGATCATTGAAATGGTGGTAAGTCAATTTTTCAGTTCTATAAAAAATATTATACATTGTATTATACTAACTTTACGTTATTAGAAGGTACTACTAATTTTTATTACTATTTTTAATAATTAATTATCTACTAATTTGTATTATACTACTATATTTTTATAATTAACTATGATATGAGGATCTGAATTGAAATGTTTAATTTTCTATTGAATTCCGTTACAACGAAATTCCCGTTACAACGAATAAAATTTGCGGTCCCGTGAAGTTCGTTGTAACGGGATTTTACTGTACTTCAAAGACCGTGCAATTATAGAATATTCTCACTTGTTTTTGATAATGGCACGGATTGAGCCGAAACATGTCAACAATCTAATAAAAGTTATTTTACTGTATGTTATGTTTTTAGTTTACATCTTTCAGCATTTAAAAGAAATATGTTATGAAAATATACTCTAAAATAAATATTCATTACGCAAATATGCATTCGAACAGAAGAAAAGAACAATACTACTAAAACAAATAATTAAACTTTACGAGTATATTTTTATTTCCTAAATGTTATTTATGTCAAATGTTATTTATGATTGCTCTTGAATATATATAATCTAGTGATGGGCATAACGATTATTTTGATTGTTCGAATGATTTCATCCGGGCATGCGCAGAAGTACGCCTTTCGATGATATAATGAGGACAGACACACGGACACACGGAGAGACAGGCAGACACACAGATGGACATTTGGCATAAACATGAGTTTGGAGATCTCTGACACCTAAAACGCGTAAATCCGTCGACAACCGGAAGTCAAAAAAATTTCGTTCTATTATAGATTTTTTTTTTAAGTAAAAAGACAACCGTTTCTTAATCTAGGAAAATATAATATAACCATGAGCGAGTAACCTTTTTCGAGCTACTCATGATTCTAAAAAGCGTTTTTTAAGTTTAGAAACCTGGAAACAAATATATTTTTGATATTTAAAGAAACGTTTATATATAAAAAAGTTTCTTTTGCTGCTAGTGATTTTCGGAAACATTTCCGATTGGTTTCCGAGTGTATTAATTCGTTTTTTGATCATGGAATATAGATTTTTCGGATGCTATCAATTCTCAAGTAAACATTTTCACGTTCAACAAAGATGATGACAAACTTGATAAATTAAACAGCATTAAAATTAACACTAAAATTAATATTATTTTGTTATTCTTGCATGTATAAATCCAATTACGCAGTTGAAAATGATTAATTGGGAACTATAAGCATCCCAAAAACCAATATTCCAATTTTAGAATACTGATTAATGATTCACTATAAAAACTACTCTAAAAATTTTCCGAAAATCAGTGGCAGCAAAAGAAACTTTGTTTTTATAAATGTTTATTTAAATTTTGAAAACATATTGGCTTCTGAGGTTTCTCAAAATAAAGCATGCTTTTCGGAATCATGGGTAACTCGGGAGAATTTATTGTATATTTCCGTGAGTGGTTATATTGCATTTTCGTAGAATAAGCAACAATTTGTCTTTTATTACACTGTGATGTATTTTAATGATTTTTTCGCAGTTCTATAAGCAACTATAGCAACTGCATTCCTATACTATCCGACAAATACAATAAAAATAAAGTAGGAATAAAAATTGCTTAATTTGTTTAGAAATACAGATAATATTTATTTTTATATACAAAATATCTTCTAATCTCATATTTGAATTCAAGGGAAATATTGTTCTAATTTTTTTATTCATTGACAAAAATCTCATTATGTAATTCTAAACTAATAAAAAAAATTTATTTAAAATTTTATTTCAATTTCAGATTTTTAGAAATTTTTTCAGGATAAATGTTGGAAATAATTGAGGAAGTTTGAGAATTATAATCAGCACTATTTAAAAAAAATTCGAAACATTGTACTTTGTATGTAATAGAAAAACATTTTAACAGGAAAATGTAATTAAATCTTCTTCACTGAATTTCCACATTGAATAAAACGTTTTCTTTATTTTGTCCAATTAAATTTGAAAATATATTTTGGTATTTTTGTATTTAAAGATGCTGTAATTGTATATTCGCTTATCTAAATGTTTGCTTAGTTACTAGCGCATTTGTTTTTATCATGTAGTCTATTTTAAAAGGTATCCGAAATGTATTCAGTTCAAACATTGGTATACTTTGGCAGTTTTCTATATTTATGTGATTCAGATAATGTATGGTAAAAACGTAAAGGTTTTTTTCTGTCATGTATAGTAAATGATGTTGTCTTAAAACTCAGAAATCTATACTAATATTATAAAGAAATAACGATTGCTTTTTTGTGTGTTTGTTTGTTTGTTTGTTTGTAGGGGGTAATCTCTGGACCTACCGAGCCGATTTCAAAAGTGATGGTGGCAAATTGATGGTGACAACCCCTGCTCAAACATAGGGTATATTTTATGTCAGTGCCACTAACCCCAGGGGGGTGCAAGAGCGAAAAACGTTCTAAAATTCCGATTTTTTTTGTACTGAAGAAGCAAAAAATTTGAAATTTGGCACTGTAGCTACTTATAAGATGTAAATGCTCTCTAAGAACACATTTAAAAAAATTTGAAATTTAAAAGGGTGAAATGAGCGAAAAATGTTCTAAAAATATTCTAAATTACAACTTCTGTGGAATCTCTGGAACTATAGAACCGATTTCAAAAATGATGGTGGCAAATGATGGTGACAATCCCTGCTCCAACATAAGCCATATTTTACGTCGGTGCCGCTAACCCCAAGGGGAGTGCAAGAACAAAATAATTTCTAAAATTGCGAATTTTTCGTACTGAAGAAGCTAGAAATTTGAAATTTGGCACTGTAGATACTTATCAGAAGTAAATGCTCTCTAAGAACAAATTAAAAAAAAAAAATTAAATTTAAAAGGATGAAATGAGCGAAAAGCGTTCTAAAAGTATTCTAAATTACAATTTCTGTGGAATCTCTGGAACTATAGAACCGATTTCAAAAGTGATGGTGGCAAATTGATGGTGACAATCCCTGCTCCAACATAGGCTATATTTCATGTCGGTGCCGCTAACCCCAGGGGGGTGCAGGAGCGAAAAAGCTTTCTAAAATTGTGATTTTTTTTTATACTGAAGGAGATAGAAGTTTTAAATTTGGCATTGTAGTAACTTATAAGATGTAAATGCTCTCTAAGACAAAAAAAAAAAAATCGAAATTTGAAAGGTTGAAATGAGTGAAAAGCATTCAAAATTACAATTTCTATGGAATCTCTCGAACTACAGAATCGATTTCCAAAGTTATTGTGGTAAATTGATGGTGACAGTCTCTGCTCCAACATAGGCTATACTTTATGTCGGTGCCACTAACCCCAGGGGGGTGCAGGAGTGAAAAACGTTCTAAAATTGCGATTTTTTGCATACTGAAGTAGCTATAAATTTGAAATTCGGCATTGTAGTTACTTACAAGATGTAAATGATCTCTAAGAATAAATTTTAAAAAATTTAAAAATTTAAAAGGGTGAAATTAGCGAAAAGCATTCTATAAACATTTAAATTACAATTTCTAAGGACTCCCTGAAACTACAGAACCGATTTCAAAAGTGATGGTGGCAAATTCATAGTGACAATCCCGGCTCCAACATAGGTCATATTTTATGTCAGTGTGGGTGCAGAAGCGAAAAACGTTCTAAAATTGCGATTTTTTTGTTTGTACTGAAGGAGCTAGAAATTTGGCATTGTAGTTACTTATAAGATGTAAATGCTCTCTAAGAACAAATTTTAAAAAAAATTCAAAATTTAAAAGGATGAAATGAGCGAAAAGCGTTCTAAAAACTTTCTAAATTACAATTTCTAAGGAATCTCTGGAACTACAGAACCGATTTCAAACATAATGGTGGGAAATTGATGGTGACTCGCCCTGCTCTAATATAGGCTATATTTTATGTCAATGTCACTATCGCAGAGGAATAAGGTAGCGAAACATGTTCTAAAATTGCAAATTTTGTAATACTGAAGGGGCTAGCGATGGGAACATCATGGGGTATGGGTTTGCCACTCCCCTTCTTTTTGCATCTCTAGGTCAATAAAAAAAAAACTTTCACGTGAAATTGTACTTTTATTTCTTAAGTACTGTTTTCATCTGATTTTCTCAAATGATTCGAACCATGGATTACTGTGAGCTCAACGCATAGATCATATGAAACCACTATATACATCAATCGCTGCGGACAAACATTTCTATGCTACTTCCTCTTGTTTCCATTTAAACTGTTTCAAGTGATGTCTTATAAACTAATAGCGGGAACAATTTCAATACCCTAACCATTTACGTCATTATAAATAGGAAATCTTCAAATATCATTACTAATACAAAAAATAATTTAAAATGAAACTTACCTTAATTTTTTTTTTCAATTGCTCTGAAAAGCAATATATATTTTCAATTTTAGTTCGTAATGTCTTTCAAATTCCGATGGGAATTTTATTAGAATTCCCTTCAGTAAGTACTGAAATATCGTTGTAGAATAATGGATTTGAAAAATTCAAAGCAAAACGAATGTTTATATTTGGATTTTCCTTATCTGTTTTCGTACTGTACACTGTAATGTAAAATTGTTGTGTTTCATCTTTAACACACCTAGATTTCCATTTATTCTTATATCAGTTCAAAAACTATTACGACAATCACATCATAATCTCCAAGGATCTAGAAAGAATTAATGAAAAGCGTCATTATCATGTTTTAACGTCCTCTGGGTAAATCTATAATTTTATCTATTTATTTTTACTTTCGAAAAATATGCATGACCTAATAGAAACTAATTCAAGAATTCTTTAAACCACAATGATATGTGAACTAACAAGTTAAATCTTGTCTTAAGTGCAACATGATATCTTTTGTTTAAAGGCAGAAATAATAAGGCTCTAGATGTTTACATTAGCAGAAATGTAAACTTTGCACGTATTTTCTATTATTAATAGTTCCGGAAATATTCAATATAAAAACTGTGCTTTTTTGTTGGGGGTGGAGGGGGGGTGAAGGTTCAAAGGGAAATTCGTTACTATAAGATAAAAATTATATATATATACACATTTTATACATTAAAAAATAAATTCCAAATAAATCTCAAATACAACTCAAAATTCAAGCCTTTTTCGGGTTTCAACCCCTACAAAGACTAAAAAAAAAAAAATTTGAGATTTTTAATACAATTGTACACGTTAGTTTGAACCTTTTTACAATTTGAAACAGTGCAATGATCTCTATTGAAGAAAATTACATCTGTTTTTAAAATTACACCATATGAAATTTAGGAGTTACCAGATATAAATGTCAAATTTCTTTCATCTTCATATTTATTATAGTAATAGATTAGTGAATTTTCAAATTTAGGCGTTTATTACTTGTCACCCTGTACACATATATATATATATATATATATAAATTAAATGAAATTAAGATGAAAAAAAGATTTCCCTTTATATTTTGCAGTCCTAGGACTGTCAAAATACATTCTACACATGCAGTAAATTATACTCGTGTGTTTAAAAAACTTTCTTTAAATCCTTTTATTTATTTTTATTTTAACAACACATTAAAATATCAAATCAAATCAAATAGAGTATAGAGTAAATAATAGTAAAAGATATTAATACACAACAAAACAAAATTGCTGATTTTACGGTATAATACCGGCAACTATAATGCCAGTATTTTACCGTAAAAACAAAATTTTTTTTCAGTGAGTAATAGTAATAGTATAGAGTAAATAAGTATTAAAAAAATAGAGTTGATTGCTTCAGTTGTAATCAGGTTTTCATAACTTTGTCCTTCAGTTTTTCTAGAATATATAAGTATATTTAATTTAGAAATAACCTTTAAATTTTCTTGTTTTTCATTAAATATAATTTATATTGTATTTCATCCAAAGAAAGCTTTTATACGTATTTTTATTACGCGGACTGCTTATACAATGAGAGAGGGTTAGTTTGTGAGGAACGATCACACGTGACCAATGACGGTTTAAGAATAAAATATTAGATATTAAAGACTTAAAAAAAGATTTGCTTAAAAAGACTCTTTTGTTAGTAATACATTTGTTACTATATTACTTTTTAGTTTACTTACTGAAATATTCACAAGCTCGACGGTAGCTTAAATCTCATTTACGAAGATCTCGTTTAAAAGTAAAAACGAAAAGCTATTCATGGAAATTGGCTTTCTGCTACGCTTTATAACCAGAATAAATGATTTAAACAACTAAAAGGAGCTTTCTGAAAATAGGATTCAAATACTTTTTCCATTTAATTTTTATACATAAAAAATTTAAAAGCTTGTTAAATAAAAAACCCCGAATTACACTTTAATATAATGTCCCTCATATGTTTTGATGTAAAAAACAGTATTTTTGTAAGATTTATTCTAGAAAAAATTACATTAAAAATATCAGATTTCTGTTTGCTCTATGTTTTATATGTTTGTTCATTTATTTGAAAATAAAAGTTAATCTGTAATAGAATTTAGTAAATGAGATTATTTTAGTTATTATACCTATTTAAAGGAAATTTATAAACTGCGCAACATAGATAATAAAATTCTATTTTGCAATCCCCAAGTTTGAAAGCATTTATTTTGTTCTGAAATGTATCATATATTTGCAAATGATTTAAAATGTACAAGAGAAACACCCTGATCTACTGATACACTGATTCGCTGAATGTCAGACTGCCTGTTTTAGTAACATACCAATACTGGGACGTTGTTGTAATGATTTTATAACCATTTTTGTAAAAAAAATTAAAAAGTGGTCGTGCCGTTGTTCTAACCATTACTTACATTATGAAAGACTTTCCAATCTAGTAAAGGAAACAGTGTTTCCGGATGATTTCTTTAAATATATTGAGACCTTTTAAAATAAAAAACATTAAGTTAACTTGAATTATTTTTAATGTAGCTAAACTACTAAAACTAGATTATCTTTATCGTATTTCATTATGAAAGTTAAATACCACATGGCCATTGGTCATTATTTGACGAGCGTTGGCTCTTTCTCGTAAAAGATGCATTTGACGGACAAGCAGGCCGCTGAAGAGTCAAATATTAAGATATTAACCGTGATAATTCAAAGCAATTTCATCTTCACTGTAATTGCATTACCCATTTTAAAAGAAGCATTAGAAATATTATATATTTTTTGTAAGAAGAACAGTGGATCATCAAAATCCATTTTTTTTATTTGCCAAAGGTTTTTATTCTTTTGGAAAATTACAGAAAATGTTATTTATAGTAAATTATAGAAACTCTTATAGTGTTATTAGATATCAGTATGCAAATTTTGGGTAAAATAGTTCCAGTGTTTCTTGATATAATCAAAATTTAAAATTATGAGATCTCGAAAAATTGCGTTTCTCCATGAGCATTTAATTTTTGCATACATCTTCAAAAATCTTCCATGCTAATCATTTAATACATAAAAAAGAAAGAAAGAAAGTCTTTAATTTTAATTTTTATTTTGTTTATTTCATAAATAAAACTTTTAAAAATGAACTTATTTAAAAATCTACATATTTTAATTTTTAAAAATTTGAAACTTTTATTTATTTTTTTTAAATTTAATTATCTTTAAATGACATTATTTTAGTAACTTATGTTTACACATATATAGGGAGTCTCTGTGAGAAATTGCAATAAAATTTTAAAATGCAGAAGATTTAAATTCTTCTTATTCGTTTAATTTTCTTATACATTGCCTTTATTCTGTTCTCCACCTCTTGAACCTTTGATTTCTTCATGTTGTAGTTATCTGTATTATAACTTTCATTTAAAACTTTATCATATAGCCTTTTGCAAATGATAGCATAATTAGTACTTGTTTAATCTAGATATGTTATTATAAAATTATATTGGATATTTCTTATAGCTTTTTTAAGATTAGCATATCTCTCTTCAGTTAATCCGTCATAATTTTTAGTACATTTTTTTAGATATTTTAAAATATAGTACAGTCAAAACTGTCTATCTCGAATCTCTCGGGAGCCAAAAAACATTCGAGATAAACAGGTTTCGAGATATAAAGGTTTTATATAAACAGACTAAGACTTCTTTACACTATATAGAAAAGTCTGAAGGTTTAAAATAGTAAGTTTTAGTTACATACCTTACGAAAAGTAATCCGTTAGGAGTTTTTGATGTAAAACTTTTTTAGATTGGACAATTTTTTCAGTTTTACAACAGCAGAGATTTTCCTGATCAATATTATCTCGGATTCAAGAAAAATTCTCAATGTTTCAACGGCTTTTTCTGCTTCTTTTGGTGTAACAACTCTTTCTATATTGATGTTGTCCTCATTATCATTTTCCTCTTCATCATCAAAAATCCCTCGAACGTTTTCTAAAATTTCGGAATCAGTTAAAAATGTTCGCTCGTTACCAGTGATTCATCTACGTTTACAAAATCTTTAAATGAACTATCAATATTTAGTTTTTTTATTAGGAACTAGAAATACAGGTACTCTCACTTTACTCTGGTTGCCCCTTTACATTCATCTCCTTTAAAAATTGCTGTTTTGTTCGGCAAACATTGGAAAAAAAGGCCGGTTTCATCAACATTAAAAATATCAGCTGGATCATATCCTTGCAACAAAGATGGAAGTGTTTTAAGCCAATATTCGATAACACTTGTTGGCGCAGACGCGCTTTTTCCGCAACGTTTTCGGAAGACAACCCCATGTCTCATTTTGAAACTTTCAAGCCAGCCATTCCTATCTTTGAAATCACTAAGTCCCAGATCTTTTGCAAACTCTTCAGCTTTTTTTGAAGCATTAACTCACTGATAGGAACTTCTTCTCCACAGTATTGCTCAAACCATTTTTTACACATTCGTCCACATCGGGAAAAGAGCATGCATGGTTCTTTTTCATGGTTTTAATGCTGTTTTCAAAGTTCTTTTCGATGAAATCTTTATTCTTTATGATGGTGGAAAGAGTACTGGGTGGAATTCCAAATTTAACAGTGACCATACTTTTCATCAGAGAAGGATTTTCCTTGAAAAAAGTCAAAATCTCCATCTTTTTTTCGAATCTGACTTAACTCCCGCGCAGTCCCTGAGCAACCCTTGTGGTGTGGAGAGTGGCGTATGCCCTCTAGGAATTTCACGGAAATGAGGACTAGCGAGTTACAAACGTTTATTGTTGCTACGGTGGGATTGTTTGTTAGTCATAAAAAAGATCAGATCTTGAATTTAAAAAGGGTATTTCTTCCGAAAATTCAAGATAGGCAGGTTTGGAGAAAAATAATTTGAGATAAGTTTGGAAATAAGTTGATTTTTGAATGAAAATGCAGGGAAATTTGAAAATTTCGACATAGACAGGTTTTCGAGATAGGCAGGTTTCGATATAGACAGGTTTGACTGTATTTCCACTCTTCAAAGAAAACCTCTGGGAGACCGTATTAGTAAGTTAACTTTTGTATAAAGATTTTAATATTGCTTTTAAATCGATTCATAGCATTACTTCTCGTAACAATTCGCTTTAATCTATATTTTGTCCCATAACTCATATGTTTTTTAAATCCTCATCTGCTACAATATTTATATACGCTATATATATATATATATATATATATATATATATTATCAGCTTCAATAGATCGAAGCATAAAAATTCGTTTACAATTTATATCAGATGAAATGACGCGCGCTATGAATTTGTTGACGGCCAACAAATCACTATATGATATTATACTTTGGTAATGACATTTTTAATTTACGATAGAAGAGTTTTCTGGCCTCCTGATACTGGTAGTGAATCTTCTAAAAAGGAAATGGAGTTAAAAGGAGAGCTTTCGGGGTCTTCACCCAATTCCTTTTTTGGATCTACATCAAAACATAGCTAACAAAAAAAACATCCCGTCATAACATCGTTTGTTAACACCTCACATTGACAAAGACATCGCCAAATGAAATATTAAAAATTATAAAACAGATTGAAAAATTCTATGGATTTTTTAAAAACCTTTTGGGGTGATCGAAGGATTGCGCCAAGCCCAAAAATCATCCAATTCATTACATGATGAACCAATTACATGATAATACTTATAACATACTTAACTCCACGCTGTAAAAAACCTAAATAGAAAATATTCTCAGGATTGATATGTATAAACCAAGGATTTCTAACAGATCTACCGCGGAAAGCAGAGCTACTACTATTTACAATAAGTAATATTCGCCTTATTTAATGACAAAAATTATGCGATTAATAAAGTTTAGATTTTGGACATCGGAGAAACTCTGCAGCCATTGTTTGAGTTGTTTGACACCGCTGTTCTGGACACATAAGAATTTCCCTTCACGAGGATGAAATTGAAATAACAAGTAAAGATTCTTTGAGAAAACTTCAACACCTTCTTTCTATAATATTTCACATTTTTCTACATTTTAAAAATGACTGAACATTTTCCAGAACTTGGCAAAAAAATATATAGAAAACATTATTTATGTACTTCGAATTTCTACATAAAAATTACTCTTAAAATATTAATTTACAAATCACACGGTGTGTTTTCGATTTTTGCATTTCAAATTTTCCAAGAAATGAAATTTTTGTTGTAAATATAATGAATACTTGAAAAATGTATATAAAATCCTGTAAGTTTTGTTTAAAAAGAAAACATATTTAATTCATCAGAGTAGCTATGATATGTAAAATACAACTTTCTGACACATTCACAAACTCATTTTAAGTCCTATTTATTTTCCTTAAATATATAATTTATTTTCACACTTGAATCATTACTTTCTTTTAAGAAAAGAGTTTCCTTTATTAGGATTCAGATCCATAAAAGTTAAATAGCATTTTTCAGTCTCTTATAAATCCATTTTTTTTATTATAGCGTATTGCTACCAGGTAACCACCAATTTGTTATCGTCATACCAGAAGATCGGTTTAAAACACCAAATCTGATGACCTTTTCTGAAAGATTAGTTAACTTTTAAGGGATATGAAATACTCTATCCTGCTCCATAGCACCTAAATGAGAATATTTATTTGTTTTATGCCTTTACCAATAAAATTTAGTCCTTGAATGTTCAGTGTTTAGGTTTTGTATGAACTTAAAAAAAAAAAAAACTATGTAAAAAGTAATTAAAATGCGTGAAAAAATTATACTTAATATGAAAAGTTTCTGGAAAAGATTATTTGTTTAAAAATTAACGTAACATTCATTTCAAGTCTGAAAATAAAATAACTTTACAAGGAAATTGCTAAAAGTCACTGAACCCCATCTGGGAATTTATTTTAAAAATTGTAACCAACATTGCTAACTAGAATATTTGTAATGCAAGTTTTAAGAATCTTAAAAATTTTTGTGAATTTAATACATTAGTGACGGCAAGTTTTTGTCTTAATAAGGAAGCCTCACCTATGTGTGTTAATCTTGCATAATGCATTATTTAACAAACATTTCTTGGTTCGTGTTTGTATTACAAATGAATGTACATAAAAATGTTAATATGCTGTTTCCAATCTAAATATTTTTATGCATAGCACACTAGTTGTATAAATACGAATATATTATGTTTATCTTTGAGAAATTATGCAACACATAAAATTCAAAAGTACCGAACGTGACGCATATTTACCTCAATCATCACGAATGCGTTAACATTGACATTAAAAATTTACTCGTCAGAATAATCTGAACCCAGAATCATTTTGATACATCATTTCGGCAGAGGTGTTTTTAAAAACTAAAGAATGTGTACAAATTAGAACTTCACATTAGTTTAAATGTCTTTAAAAAATCGGATTTAGGAATGATTTTTTCATATGCAGTAAAACCTATGATGAGTCGTCTACTCTGACTTATAACAGTAGGCGAAGGTTCGATTGGGAACGTACTTTTGTCCATTAACAGACAATATGCGTAGAAGTGCTAAAGGCTATCTTTCTTTAACTTTCGATGTGAAAGCCTCGGAACTTGTGAATTTTCGCTTCGTTTACATATTTATGAAAATTTCTGCACCGGGTCAATCGATATAGCAGTATTTAAGCAGTGGAACGCGCTGGGTAAGTGGAACTTTGGATCGAGCTCTTCCCTAGTGTGGTTCTCTGAGATCTGTCCAGTTGACTCAACTATTAGAAAAGGAGTTCCGTTGGTAAGATTAGATTTACCTTGTTTTTTAATTGAATAAAGAATTTTGGCGTTCACGGAATGCCGATTTAAGAACTGTCATAGGCGGATATTTTAGAAGTTGAAATTAGACTAGCTTGGATAGTGAAAGTTAGATCTTGCTGAAAACATCTTAACCGACGTTTTGACGCTCGTCAAAGTCGTAAGTGATATTTTTGAAGTTATCACTTTACTGATATTCGAAGCTTTATTTTTCTGAGGGAAATATTTCTGGGAATTGATTTTCTTTCAGCCTAAAGCAAATTAAGCAGAGCTTTCTCAAGTCCCTTCCTTTTTTAAGATTTCAAATAAGTTGTTTGATTTTACTTGCTCTGGTGCTCATTTCGACTTAGCTAGCAATGATCATAATGAATGACAGCAACATGGCTGTTACAAAACTACATAGAAAGACTCACAAGAGGCCGGAAAAAATGTCACTGTTTACATAAAATATATCATTTGGTAATTTTTTGTAAAAGCGATTTTTTTGTCGGCAATGTTTTGACGCAATTCACCTTTCTCAGCCATGACAGTACGAAATCTTTCGGGAAATAAAATATTTTTTTCAGTATAGACCAATAGGCTTTTAAACAAAAGAGGAATTTGATGAACAAGACACTTTAATAATATTTTTTGTTTAAAATAAATAACAAACATACATTACCAATGGATGTGATAAAACTGACGATATAAGTGAGTAATATGGCATATTTCAACGGCTATATAACTATTAATTAAATGACTAAATATTTAACATCATATTTTCAATCGAAAATATCTTTTATATTAAAGATACTGTATTATAGTCACTGACAAGAGAGAAAAAACCCTGCCGGCTCGGTCTACAGGAACAGGTAGAATTCGAAGTTAAGTACTAATTTTGCCAACAAAAACTAAATCAAAATTACAGATAAACCCTTTTTAACAATTATATCTGGCTGCTTTTGAGGATTTTTTTCCCATTATACTTCAATTATTTTGTAAATAATTACAAAAATTTTCCAGTTTTTATTCAGTTATGTAGTCTTGTTAATTGGTAAAGGTACGAAATTTAAAAAATTGGACCAGAAACTAAATTTAGCTTTAATCTATGGTTACGTTCGTTGGTGGGATAAATTCTAAATATCAATTCCACCATCCCTAAGGCAGGAACACTTAAGGACTTGGAAATTCATGACAGTGGATTCCGCGTCTTTGACGCAGACCGCGGGGTGTCTGCTTATTGGGAATTGAAGAAGAAGGAACTTTTTTCCATGATGTGGCAATTCGAATCGCCCACTTCGAAATCTAACTGTGCCTGTAAGTGGATCCGGCAGGATTTTTTTGTTTTTATTTATTTATTTATTTGTTTATTTATTGCTGCAAGAGTTGGTCCTATCAAAACTTTGTCAATACAAAAGTTTTAGATAATATTAAGAAGATTTATAATAAGTTTAAGCGGTGGAATTTGATATCTTGTTAATTGACGAAGTTATGGATTTTTTTCTTCTTAAAGCCTCTTTTTTCCCCCTTTGAGGCCATTTTTAATTATATAAAAAATCTGTCATACATAAATTTTTGGCCCTTTTCCTAGAAGTAATAATAACTTTAAACTGATTCGGTATGTATCCTAATTAAGAAACTATGGGGTTTTTTCTGTTTTCACAAAAACCCTTCCCTTTTCCACCCCTTGGTCCGATTTTGCCCATTAACGAACCTGGCATAGAGTTTCTGCCCTTTGATTGTATGTATAAGTGTTGAAGAGATTTGTGCAGAATTATGGAAGTTATCGCGTCCATAAAAAAGTGATATATATATATATATAGTGTATATGTATATATAGTTTTGAACTGGGGGTGGTTTTGGGTACTAAGGGTCAAGATCCGCGTAGATCTGCAAAAATATTCAGAAACTTCAACATAGGGAGAGTGTAATAGGTAGTATTTCTTACGAAATCTGCCTAAAAATGTATTGTGCTATCCCCTGACGGAGATCTTAAAAACATTTTATAAAGGAGGCATTAAAGAAGTTCTGTTTAATGAGACAAATGAAATAGTCTTTGACTTCTAAGAAATCTATAAAATGTCCGCGTTTAGCACAATTTTCTATTTCAGCTAATTCAGAGTTTTTGGTCTGTTTAGGGGAGTGGAAGGGGCAAGACAAGTCCGCCTTATTTTGCTGTTATAAATCAATTACTGTTAGCACTCATAACTTTCGTTACTTGGTGGTAAGGCAAAAGTATAAATTTCAGTTTAGTGGTACATCAGTCTAAAAGTTTGGGAACCCCTGTGATAGAGAATGCTAGTCTTTGTAACACGCAAAGTAAGTGATAAAGAGATTAAAAAAAAAAAAGAAAACTTTTGTTAGAATATTCAGACCATTTATAGTAAAAATAATTATGATATACACTTAAAAGTATTAGTGAAATATTTTATTTCGAAATATTAGTATATGAAAACTGCAAGTATAACAAGGAACAAAGTGACTATTGGTACATATTATAAGCATGAAATAAAGTATGGAAAACCCATTGTTTTATGCGCATCAATTTTAGCTGATATTTTAGTTTCATTCATTTAGGATGCAATGTTCGTTGTTAGCTCACAGGCTATCAAAGCCTGAGAGCTTATGTGCCCGCCGGTTCTGTACGTACGTATGTATGTATGTATGTACGTAATGCGATAACTCTTCATAGAAATATCCGTTTACCTTCAAATTTTGTTTATAGGTTCACTGTGTTAAGGCGCTTCCCTGATTAGTTTTCGGGATTGATTGGTTAAGTATAAAGGGGGGGAACGGGGAGCTAATCCCCCTTAATTTATATAAATGGGTTTTTCATGCAGAATTATTCCGTTTTCCTTCAAATTTTGTTTATAGGTTCACTGTGTTAAGGCGCTTACCTGATTAGTTTTCGGGATTGATTGGTTAAGTATAAAGGGGGGGGGGGAACGAGGGGGCTAATCCCCCCCTTAATTTATATAAATGGGTTTTTCATGCAGAATTATTCCGTTTTCCTTCAAATTTTGTTTATAGGTTCACTGTGTTAAGGCGCTTACCTGATTAGTTTTCGGGATTGATTGGTTAAGTATAAAGGGGGGGGAACGGGGGGCTAATCCCCCCTTAATTTATATAAATGGGTTTTTCATGCAGAATTATCCCATTTTCTTCAAAATTTGTTTATAGGTTCATTGGGTTAAGACGCTTCCCTGATTAGTTTTCGGGATTGATTGGTTAAGTATAAAGGGGGGGGAAACGGGGGGGGGCTAATCCCCCCATAATTTAGATAAATGGGTTTTTCATGCAGAATTATCCGATTTTCTTCAAATTTTGTATATATATTCATTGTAATTAGAGACTTCCCTGATTAGTTTAAGGGGTTCATTAGTTAACTATGAGGGGGGGGGTAACGGGGGGATGACCCCCCCTTAATATATTGTTGATTTCTTTATTTTTCTCTTATTTCAGATTCTTTGAAATAAGAGTATAATATACAATTAGTGTGAATAGCCTGTGAGCTCAATGCCCTCAGTTTAACTGGGCAGTTTTATTTTTTATTTTTATCAGGTACTATTATCATTTAAAAACACTTTAATGGAAAAATATTGCAGATTTTTGATTAATTATGTTATGTTTACCAATCTAATAATAATAACTAATCACTTGTAATGCAGAAGCATGCTAGTGACCACGTGCTTTTGCATAAATTGCCATAAAAGAAACATTGAACATATTGTAAGCTTGAAATAAAGTAGTATGAAAAATCCATTGTTTATACTCATCAACTTTTGCTAATATTTTAGTTTTATTTATTTAGGATGCAAAGTTCAATGTCTGTATCAGAAAATATTATAATAGAAAAAAACTTTAATGGAAAAATATTGCAGATATTTTTTCCATTGCAGATTAGAATTCGTTTTCAATCATATTGCACATTATTTTTCTTTTATTGCATTATTTGCCATACAAAAAAAAAAAAAAAAAAAAAAAAAAAGAGTTGTGTTTTGCTAATAAATCTTAATGCGCGTTTCCCAAAAGTGGATTCTACTTGTCTAATGTTTCCAGCACTAGCTAATAGTCAGGAGGTTTCGAGTTCGAATCCGAGTCATGTTTAAATTTCGATAGTGGATCGGATTCCACCTTAAACAGAGGTTTCGGGCACTTTTCCTCTCGTGTGCAAAAAATTTTCCTAACGCTAAAAACCATAACTAATCCTTCACAGAAGTTGAAAATATTATCGGGAAACCATTATCTGATATTGAAATATATTGAATTATATTTCAAAGTAAAATAAACCTTTGTATCGTCTTACTTTTTCATTTCTTTAGCATCTAAAATATTCGAAAGATAATTATTTTTTATTCAAGAATGCATTCGAGAAATCCCGGTAAATAGAAAAGGGAAATACATTTATTATGAAATACTGCTTTTGCTTTGTATTTTTTGTTGTTGGCATAAATGAATAAAACAACCCAAAGGAATTACAAGCAAATATTCGGTACATTTATTTTTTATTTGTCTTCAAACAGAAACCCAAAAATAGAAAATGGAAACTTTCTTTTAAAAAATGTCAAAGTAATATTTAATAAAACATTACTCGAAATTTTTAAAGGACTAGAAAAATATAGAACAACACTTTCTAAAGCTGTTTTTACAAAAAGAAAAGAAATCATTCCTAAAGTTAAATATTTATTATGCAGTGAAATACTATAATCCAAGTTTTTTTCTTTATTATGAACAAAATTTCAAATTTCTTAAAATATGAAAGAAATCTCCTTGTTTTTAGTGAAATATAACTTTTTCTTTGAAAATTGAGCAAAGGGAATAAATAGTTTCTATGCATATGTACTAAATAGGTGAAGAATATAGATAGTCGCTTACAATAATATTCAGCGATTATTATCATTCACAGATGTCTTGAATCCGAAGAGTAAATATTCTTTATAATTATTAGTATTATTATTATTATTATTTAAATGCAGTTGAGAATGTGTTTGAATAGCTTATTAGTTGTCAAAAAAAATCTTTTTTTAATTTATTATTATTATTATTATTATTATTATTATTATTATTTAAATGCAGTTGAGAATTTATTTGAATAGCTTATTAGTTGTCAAAAAAATCTTTTTTTAATTTATTATTATTATTATTATTATTTAAATGCCGTTGAGAATGTGTTTGAATAGCTTATTAGTTGTCAATTTTTTTTATTTATTATTATTATTATTATTATTATTTAAATGCAGTTGAGAATGTGTTTGAATAGCTTATTAGTTGTCAAAAAAATCTTTTTTTAATTTATTATTATTATTATTATTATTATTATTATTATTATTATTTAAATGCAGTTGAGAATGTGTTTGAATAGCTTATTTGTTGTTAAATATTTTTTTTTAAATAACTGATATAAAATAGCAACTTTGCGCAGGAAACTGATTTCACCTGATGATTTAAAACAAAAATAATGTCTCAGATCGTAAAGTGTCTAATACATACCATATTTGTTATGCATACTTTGAAAAAAAAACAAAAAAAAAAAACATACTTGACTTGCAATTGACAACCATCGAAAGAGATGTTTACAGATCACATTTTTATAACGAGAATTCCGAACATCATTTCATATTTAAATATATTAAATTATATTTCGTAACAGAATAAATATTTTATCTTCTTACTTTTTCGTTTTCTTAGCAACGAAAGTGCTCGAAAAATAATTATTTAATTTTCAAGAACACATTCGGAAAATCTTGGTAAATAGAAAGTGAAAGTACAGTTGTTATAAAAGACCGAAATGATAAAGCGTGCAATAGCACATTTGTTATGAATGTATTAAATTTAAAAGATTTATATTTTCATTTTTGACTTGTAATTGACAACAAGATCATATTTTCACGAGAACTCCAAACAGGATTAACTAGCCTGAATATATCTGAAGATTTAGTTATGCGTTTTGCAGTACTTTTCTGCTAAAATACTTGCATGTTTTTTTTTTTTAATAGTTCACTTATTCAAAATTAAATATTTTATTCGAATCTATCCTTAGCATTCATTTCAGCATTACATATATATTTGGAATGTCAGATGATACATTCTGACTTACCTATTAAATAAATAAAATTTTATTTATGCAATACTTCTAGAGATCAATCACGAAGTTATAAATATCTAGTGTATCAAACATAATTGTAGAACTTTTTATATCCCCAAAAACAGCCAGTATTCAGATTAATACGGCCCAAACTTATTTTGGTTGTAAAAAAAAAACTTTTATTTTAGACACCCAACTTTTATTGCGCAAGAGTTTATGCTGGAAAATGTCTCAATTCAATTTTTAAACAATGAAAATTTTCTGTATTATTAGACATTTTTTTAATATGATATTAAATCATATTTATGTTTAAAAAGTCCATAAAAATAAATTCAAGTTAATATTATTGTGAATTTTGAAATCGCAGTTCCAAGAAGATAAGAATTTATGCATGTTTTCTTGCCTCCTTATTTTTTCTTTTGTCAAAAGTAGCCTGTAGCTCCCAATGTTTTTAAAGCTATGTTAAGGTATGATTTCGACATGCATCATCATTCCAAAGAACTACAAACAAAATTTATTACTTTATACTGGTTATAAGAACCCCCCCCCCTCTTTTTTTTTGTATTCATGTATATTTTAAATGAAAGCATGTTAAAGTAATACTTCTTATTGATTCTTCATTTATACGCTTAATGCAGTTACTGTAACTTTGGTTATTGATCAGCCATAGCCGCTTAAAATAATTAACTGTTATTACATAAAACCTGTTCAAAATTAATACGATGAGCTGGTAAAACAAACAGCTTCTTTAGACAGCGTAATTAATTTTGATGTTGGTTGATATTGGCATTTGAATATTCATTAGCCATAGTCACTTAAAATAAATAATGAACTGTTATTACATAAAACCTGTTCATAATTATTACAATGAACAAATAAAATAAACAGCTTCTTTATATAGCTTAGTTAATTTTGATATTGAAGCTGCTGCAGAAGACTGAGCGTAAATTAATCTATATCAAGCTACCACATTTTCTATAATAATGTGAAGAATTTCATCGAATTGATTTAAAACATAAATTAGTGATAAATAATAAAACTGTGAAATACAGATCCATTTGTATATTGCAAGATTACATTATTTCATCAATGAATGAAAAATAGAACTATCATCTAAAATTGTTTTCCAATTTAACAAACATTAATGAAAAAACATATTTTATTTTTAGACATTCTTTTTTTGTGACGTTTTGGTGATGACATCGCTAATGGTGATATTGTAAACATTATTTGTAAATTAAAATTTCCAGCTCAAAATGTTTTGATCATTTATTTTACCAGTGGATCAATTTCGGAAGTTACAAACATCAGGACATTATGTAATGCGAAATTACGCTATTCCATCACAAATAGAAAATTTTATTTGATTATATGTCATTCAAAAATTTGGTATATTAAAAAATGTTTTGGTATAACTATACTATGAAACATATGTTTAAAAATAATAAAAACATATTTGCAATATCTGGACTACATTAAAATATATATATATTATTTACCTTGTATAAAATATCCATTTAATTGTCCAGTTATTCCACAGTTTTTGTAAATAACGGTTATTTAATCATAGTATGAAGCGTTTTCATTGGTCATGATCGATTAAAATTACAGTTAAGTAACCGTTATCTATAAAAATAGTTGAATAACTGGTCAGTTTGTTGCAAATTTTTAACAGTGTAGTGAGCGATTTTATCTGATTGTTTTTAAAAAGAAAACTTCAATAAATGTGTTGAAATTAAATAGATTGTTTTGTTGTTGCTGTCGCAGTTAAAATTTATTTTGCGGATTTTTAGATATTGAGAGAATCATGACGAGAAATACATTCATATCTGAAAAAGGGAAAAATACACAATGTGAAAAATCTGCAATAAATTGTCCAGTTATTCAACCGTTTTTATAGAAACTGGTTACATATCATCGTATTCTATATCTCTAGTCTGAACATTGAGAAGGCTGCTTAATAAAGTCACGTAACCATGATCTATATAAACGGTTGAATGAGTGAATAGTTTGTTGCCTATTTTTAACAGTGCATGTTGATCATAATTAAAATTTTACTTTGAAAGCTCTATATAATGAAAATTACTACCTAAAGAGTTTTCAAACTTAGAAATTATTATAAAGCAAGTCATAGGATTTTATATTCCGCAAAAAAGTAACAAGTAAATACAAATAATCACCATTATCGGGCAATGGCTTAGTATGTTGCATTGAAAAACAATGATTTTGACTTTATAAAGATTTCATTGATTATGCCAATTATCATCTACACGTCATACTTTATTTCTGTTATGAAGCTGTGCGTTTCATAATACTCTTCAATTTTTGGAAATTAATGATGAATTTATCTTAAAGATATTTTCTTTGTTCGTAAAATTCTAATTTCAATGTAGTAGCAATAAATGCTGTGCATTGAAACAATATTAATCCTTTATAACATAAAGGCCCAGTTATTGTTTCGATACTGAAATTAACAAATCACAAATTTGGAGCCTGTTTATTATTCCTCTTGTGCATACGGGAACAGTATTCAGTTTTTCTAGCAACTCGGTTGCTTTAACAGCTTAAGAAACAACCATAGAAATCACACATCGGAAATGCATCCTACATAGTTTTGCTTGTGAAATGTATTTGTTATTCAATACACTAAGTAAAATCAATCGTAAAATTATGTATAAACCTTACAAAATCCGATGTGCTAAGCAACTTCAACATGTTGAGTTTGTTCAATCCAAAGCTTCCCCATCACAACTGCACAAATGGAGAATGATAACGCTTGATCCTGGAGAAACTTGTGAACGCATAAGGCACATTTTCACCTAAAGGAGGTCATAAACACAAATGACTGCAACAAAAGATATATTCAGAGTTATTCGTCAAATCCCACCAAATTCACCTGAAGTTACTATTTGGTATGGATTTACTGATAGTGGCATAAATTAAGATTTTCCCTTTAAGAACCTTATAGAAAATTCTACATTATGTGCAAACGCAGCGCTTGCTATAAGTCCATATTATGAAGATTCATAACACCTGATTTCAAAAGCGTGGTGGTTAATCAATACGATATTTTTTGCTCGGGCGTTATAGGTTTAGTAGGTTTTAGGTATATAGGGTGATCCCGACTTCATGGTACAATCTTTAAGGGTTGGTACAGCACACTGCATTTATTGTATAGGAAACCAGGGTCAGATATCCCTTTAAGTAGTCAAAATTACAGGATGTCTCACTCCAATCCGAAGTCGAGTTTTTACTCATAACTTTAACAGTAGTGAAGATATTTTATATTTTATATTTATTATTTTATATTTATATTTTATATTTATTATTTTATATTTTTCTTTGTATGAATTGTAAGGATATTCTGAAGATTTCGTTAAAGTATCTTTACTGCTATTAAAGTTCTAAACGAAAACGCGACTTCAGATTGGAGTGCGATACCCTGTAATTTTGACTAAATAAATGAATTTCAGACCCTGGTTTCCTACACAATAAATGATTCTTGCAGTGTCCTATGCTAACCTTTAAAGTTTTCATCATGAAGTGCGTAAAGGCCAACTATTATGGCAACATTTAACGAGCTATCGGTCGACTGTGTCGCATTTTATGGTAACCTCGTTCACCACAACTCATGTGATTATTTTCAGCTTGATCACCTCAAATGCAGCATTTACCGTTATAACATAAAAAAATATACAATGGAAGCTCAATGATGAAATTCACCAACATATTCATAAAATTTTGTAGAAATTATGCGATATTTCGCGTGTATATCGTTTCAAAAAATCATGGACAGCAAATTGAACATGTACTTCTATAACTGTTATTTGTAAAACTTATCAAGAGTAAATAGAAAATTTACACCTTGATTTTTCCTACTGATGACTATTTTTAGAACTTATTATTATTATTATTATTATTATTATTATTATTATTATTATTATTATTTATTATATCCTTATTACCTCGTTTATGATATTTCTGAGTTTGGTACCATTTTGTTTAATAGTTTTCACTTTATGAGTTTTAAAGCCTTTACTTAATTACGATCAGCCTGTGTATTTAAACAAGAAATCAGAAAATACATGTATTATGAAATGTAAATTATATTTTGTACTACTAATTAGTCCTACTAATTAAAATATTGCGTGAGTTCTTAAAAATAAAATGTAATTTCGAGACATAAAACTGTAGAGAAAAAATAAATTTGGAAAAAAAAAACCTCTTGAAAAATACAAGCATTTATTGATTAATGGTAGATCGATATTTCGTTTCTGAGCATTTTTTTCCTCATATTAAACAAAAGAAAAGATTCATCGTAGAAGAAACAATTTCAAATCAATCTTTGGAAAGATTACTTTAGATTAACCGATAAAGTTTTCTCAAGACATTAAGTAATGTGTTACACGTCAAAATATATTTAGGAAATTAGGAAAGTTAAAGGAAGTTTTATGAAGATAAGCTAACTTTACTGCTGTTCACCAAACAGAAAAAGTGTTTAAATTTATTGATTTCTCAAAAGATAATTTGTCATTCTCGAAAGAAAAAGAAAGAAAATACTTGTAGGTATATATTTTATAAAATTCAATTAAAGATACTCTTTTAAATCAATTCGGAAAGCAGGAAAATTCAACTACACTGTTAAAAAAAATCTGAAATTCACGGGTATTTTTTTCCTGAATTTCACAGAAAAAGTCCTTTTTTGCGACAAAAGGGTATTTTCCGTTAAAAAACAGAAAATTTCCTCATATTTCCTGAAAACAACGGAACGGACGGAGACGAAAGGGGATAACGGAGATATTCCGTTATCTTATCTGCTGCATATTTATTTTCAATGTTTAAAAAACCGACATGTTGTTGCACAGAAAAACTAAAAATTTAATAAATTAAAATTTCGAGTTTATTTAAAAAAAAAAAAAAAAAAAAAAAAAAAAAATAGTACTTTCGAATTAAAAAAAAGTAATAATTTTCCTATTCTTTTAAAATTATTTGAAATTTATTTTTTAAAGTTATAAGAAAATATTCGCACTTAAAATATATTCTAAACAAGCAGATTAAAATATATATATAATAGTTAAATTAAGTGAAAAAAAAAATCTATTTTACTCAAAAAAGCAACATACAAAAATAATGCTTTCAAATAAAAAGAAAATAATATTTTTCTCATTCCTTTAAAATTATTCGCAATTTAGTTTTTAAAGTAATAAAAAGTACTCGCACTGAAAATATAATCTAAGCGAACACATTTTAAAAATATATAATAGTTGGAGAAAAAAAAATCGCTTTTCTTAAAGAAGCAAAAGCAAACATTTTTTATCGAATTTAATTCAAATATAATATTCATATTTTACATCTAACAATCAAGTTAAGAATATATATAATTCACGTTTTTATCCTGTATTAATATTACAATTTTAAAACATCAATATCATCTCATAACGAAATCTCTCGCAATTAACTTCAAAATTACCAAGCTTCTAAACCCCAAATTATGTCTGTTCTAAGCCGCCATTTTGAGAATTTCCAAATGATCCGTTCAAACTGCTAATCTAGCAAGCGCCCGCTGGTCAAACCGGCAAGGCGCTGGACTCGAGGCATTATCACCCCTGGTTCAAAACCCAATGTAGACCAAAAGCTGTTCTTGACGTATGTCAGATAGTACATACTCCCGCAAAGTCGACAGATGGCAGCACCAAGTGAGATGTCAAGATTTTTTTAAACCGAGTTTATCTAAAACGGAAAATGTCCTTTTCTGTCAGTTCTACGAGGAATATTTCCGTGATTTCTGAGAGCGTTAACGGGAAGTTACCGCTTCTGCAAACGGCGATTTTCCTTCTTTTATTTTTCAAAACGGAAAATCTACTAACGGAACGGAAAAAGTCCGGCAACTTCGCTGCCAGTACTTTTACCGTGAATTTACGGATTTATTTTTAACAGTGTACTTAACGTTAATTTTACAAATAATTACAAGTTTAATAAATATAGTTTAAGTATTTCTAAAACTGAAGTGCATATAATATTTAACTTATATGGACCTCTTAATCACATTTATGATTGTTAGTTATCAATAATAAATTAATTAATACAAAAATGAATGTTAATTTTAAAATCAAAATATTAATCTTACATGTGTTATTATGTTCTGAAAAACTTTTTTACAGATAGTAGCCAGGGGTGCTGCAAAGATGGTGCTGACGCTCCCCCCTCGCACAGGCGCCGTCAATTAGGATAAGTCCGGGCAGGTTTTATTGGCGCTGTCAGTTATCACAATTGATGTGGGGACGGTGTGCAACAAGTTGCTTCAAAACAGGCGTCAAATGGAGTTGCTGTGGTACTGATAGTAGCTAATAAATGCATATAATTTCATTGAGTCAATGACTCACAGAGTGAACACAAATTAATTAGGTGATTTCGTAGCTGAATAATTTGAAAAATATTGATTGTAAGTTACCAGTTCAATGACATATTAGCACTATTGTATTCTAAATATCAGTAGTAAACACTGTTCTATCAGTACTAGAGTCCCAGTTTGGTTTTGGTCACAGAGAATATTACTTCATGACCACCACGATCACCAGTTTTTTCGAATCTAGATACCAATGTATTGAATTTTGATAAAGATCAGTTTTATAGTACGCCACTTCCAAAATACATTCCTGTATTGATATCACGAATTATTGCTTCACCTGGTTTTATCACCGTGAACATGCTCACAAACATATGTTTAATGATGGATCTATTTAATGATGGACATATGCAAAGTAACGAATTGTAGCCACATCGAACATTTGTAAAAAGGCAAACTTTATGTGTTTCACTATCTTATAATCATGTATATTCTCAAGTTTGGTTGTATAATAATTTATAATAAAGAATTCATTTTGACCAGCTAAATTTATTTCTATTAATATATCTCTACTCTGTATTTTTAAAATATCAGTCTGACAACTGAAATAGAATTTCTGATATTTAAATAACTTGGCTCTGTTATTAAAAACACAGATTTATCTAAAATGAAAATTTGAAGAATAAGGGAAAGTTTTTTAGAAGTTCACTGCAGTCATATTAAAAATAAAAGATAGCCACTTTTGCTTCTTTTTGGAATACTTTAGATATGATAATGAGTCATATTTCAATGAACGTTAAATGTTTTAAATTCGTTGTGTTAAAATTCTTGAACTTCAACAATAAGTTGCATTTCATTGTATATAAATCTAATGAATATAAGCTGAGAATAACTAACTAATCTTAACTATTTATTGATAGTCTCCTGAAACGCCCCATCAATCAGCGTAAAGTAAGCAAAAAATATGAAATGTGTATCAGTTTTTTGTCTGTTTACATTTGCTTTTAATGTAAAAGCATATAAATTTCTTGAATCATCCTGATAAAAACCTGTCATTTGATACTCATCTTAATGGGATCCGAAATAGAAAAAATTTTTATCTGTCATTTTGAAGTCTCGTGTCCGCCATAAAGATGCTTCGCTAAGGCATACGCTCAATGAAACTTGAAGCCTATAAACACGTTCAATGTTACTACGAGGGAGAATCAAATGGAAACCGCAATTAATTGTTTCCCTCTTTTATTGCAGGGATAATGTTTGGTGGTACACTACTTTCCTACATATCCGCCCCCCCCCCCCCCCCACACACACACACCCGCTTCAGTGCCTTTATGCCATCAGACAGGAAGCGAGCGATACCACGTTGAAAGAAGTATTTTGGTTGGCTGTGTAGTCACTCATGCACCGCAGATTGGACGTTTTCATTAGACCTGAACTTCTAGCCTCCAAGGTGACCCTTTACATGGACTAAAGATGTAATCGATTTGCTGCGGAGATGAACTCTTCTGTCACAACTCGATGTGCCTGACAATAATTCCTGAAATTCAATTGCCTGAAATTCAATAATTCTTAAACTCTTTTATCGCAGCTTGAAGGGATCCTTTTTCAATTAATGTACATGTCTAAATGCTTTCTTTCGTATGTGCTTGCGGTTTTCATATGAGAAATGAAATCATTTTCAGTTTGGCATCTGCGTGCCTTCCTAATGCATACATTTTGGATCACAGAAAAAATAAAGAAAGATAAAATGCAACGTCTATTTCTCGATATATCTGCATGCTAAAATTCCTGCAGATGTTAAGTTCGGACAGTTAGTTTTCTGTTGTTATAAAGATGCTGATATGGTAATCTGGTTTGGCGGTTTGCGTTCAAAAAAATTAGAATGTGTTTCTCCCTAACGAATTTTCTTCTGTACGCTATGGGTCGACGCGGATAAATTTGGGGCATCTCAAAAAAAAGGCATTCGATTTTGAGTTTTCATGATGTGAAGATATAGACGCTCTGGGTGCTGGGGGACCGCCTCATTTTTTCAATTGTCTTTCTTCAAATAAAATATTTGTTTTTCATGGAAGCCTCAAGTCGCCGATATGTTTCTTCACAGGATGAGAGCCTTCGGGTTCTTGCTTATAGCGTATATGTACTACCTGTCATTTACGATAATCTTGAGATTTTATTTAATTATCAGGAAAGTATAACTTCGGCTGTTAACTACATGATATTGCTCTCGAGGAGGCACTGCATCCTGTCCCTCGGTGGAAAGAAGCACTGATTGTGATTTCATTGACTTATAGATACATGCCTGTGAGCAGTGCTGAATTTGCGCTGGAGCTTACCGGAGCTCGGCTCCGATACTTCTTTGTTTTTAGTTAATGTTTAAATATTGGTCAGACTTCACCGGAGCTCAGAAACATTGCGCTTCGGTGTTCAGCGGAAGAGCATTTCAGAAAAATCGAATCTTAAATTATGTTTTCCTTTTTCTCCCATCACCGATACTTTGCGTCATATCCTACCAAAGCACTTACATATGTGACGTAGCGTGTCACACACGTTGGAGCATGTATCTATCTAGCGATCACAGATGTAGACTCAATTGTTTTATGTCTCAATGATTTTCGAACAGCGATGAGAAATGACAGAATTAACCGCACTGTATTTTTACTCGTGGTATTGTTATGTTTAGTCGCTGTAATTTGCTTGTGTTTGTAAAACATTGTAAATTTGCGATGAAGCTCACAGGCACACAGCAGTTTTATGTTTTGCTAGTTCATATAAAGACATTCTTAGCGAGTAGGATTTTCTGAAAATTCCTCATTTCCAATTTCAATGGTTTTTGTTCTATTATTATTTTTTTTTTTGCTCTTCTTTTTTTTTTCTTTTGCTTATTTTCTGCTCTACTCATTTATTAAATTTCATTATGTACAGTCAAAATGTATTATTATTTTTTTTTTACAAAAGACAAAATTGCTTTAAATTTTACAAATAATGTATGAAATATAAACATGCGGGTGGGATAACGAGCATAATGCATCCCTCCTTCTAATGAAAGGGGGCTTGGGTTGATGGTTGTTATTACTGCTGTAAATTAGAGCTCTGGTACTCTTTTTTCCTAGAATTTAAGTCCTGCCTGTGAGTATGGATTTTGAAAAAAAAAAGGCGTAAAAGGCATTTTTTTAGAAAAATTCTATCTATAATTACACAAAATTATACGCTAACCATGCATTAGTCTAAATTGATCAGCAACAAATTAGTTATGCATTGATTTACACTTATTACATTTTAACGAATGCTATCTGCATGTCATTAAAACTATACTAGCTTACCCGTCCGGCGGTGCCTGGGCTCATGATAATTACCTCAAATTTGTATGATTATATACCTTATATCAATTTTATATTTTTAAATGAAATTTTCACTAAAAAATATTGATTATTAGACAGAAAAGCATTTTTAAAAAACACCTTCTTGTTTGATTTTTTGTTGTTGTTGTTTGTTTGTTTCTTTTTCTCGTAAGGGTCTCTCGTTTCATAGTTTAAAAAAAAAATCCAGTTGTCTGAATTCTATAAATTTTTCATTAGTTATAAACAGGTCTTGACAAATGCAGTCGCCAGGTCGCCAGTTTTTCTATCTAGCCACCAAGTTATTTAACCTGATTTTTTTTATTATTATTATAATTTTTTGTACAAAAATTGACCTAAGAAATGACCACAAATAACATTTTTTCTCATTTTCGGTATTTTTAATTAGGTTAAAATAAGTTTAGCAAATGCAAATTTTAAATTAATAAAAAATAATTATTTGACTGACTTTGACACGAAAATAGGCAGGAATTGTTTTCGTGCTTCACTGTTTCATCCATGCCCCCCTCATCAGTTATAGATTTTGCAGCACTCACTTATCCAGACATTTGAAACCTTCGGCAATCAGCATTTCCGGAACATACCGGTTAATGCAGCCTTTACATTTTTTTTTCATAGATAAATAATTTTGATACATTTCATTAGAAAACTTTGTTTATACCATCTTTTTAAATGATGTAACTATTCTATAAACTATGTAACTAATAATCCTACAATAGGCTTATTAATTTTCTCAATTAATTGATAAAAAACTTTTGTGCTTTTGAAACTTAGTGACTTCGGAGGGGAGCGGGTTATATTTTTTTACTGGTAACTGGAATTTTTTACTGGCTACCAGACTTTATCAAATTTGTAAAGCCATGGTTATAATTATAATGGTTTTACAGACCGTGGAAAAATATTGATTAGCTGTAAAAGAAATGCTTTCTTCTCGCGTCTTTTTTTTTTTTTTTTTTTTTTTTTGCGACGTGTCCTTTAAAATAACAACACAAAAAAGTTATTGTCCGAACTCTCTGAAATTTTATTCGATTGTAAATATAACTGTATCCAACCTCTCTTTAAAATTCCGTGAAAAAAGTCTAAGTCTTTGACTAAAGTCGAAGAGAACAGAGTCTCAGAAACACAGAGTCACGTCAAAAAAGACTAAGTCACAGACTTAGTCACATTTAATACTGAAAACATGAACCGACGCTGAGCAAACCCACGCCAAAATACCCATTTTTTTTTTTTTTTTGCATTGTCATCGAAAAATTCTCAGATTTTTTTAAATACTTTTATTCATCAGAGCGTTTCCAAATTTTTGTAGACGCTGTACTTTTGATCTTCTAAGATGCTTTTAATGGATTGTGTCGAAATACAGACGTTTAGTTACTTTTAGTATAGAAAAAAGATCGTCTTCGAAAGGCCCGATATGACGTGAGGTTCTAAATAAATCGTAATTTAGAACGCTTTCAGCTGTTTCACACCTTTAAATTTCCCATTTATAATAAATTCTTTATGCCAAGCATTTCCATCTTAAAAGTAATCTCTATACTAAATTTCAAGTTTCTAACACTAACAGTTTCAACTAAATCATAATTTAGAACGCTTTTAGAAAGTTTTCAGCTCATTTCGTCCTTTTAAATTTTGAAATGTTTTTTAAAATGTTATAAGGAAGCATTTACCTCATAAAAGTAGTCATCATGCCAAATTCCAAGTTTTCATACCAATTGTGTCACATAAATCGCAATTTTAGAATGCTTCTTACTCTTGCATTCTTTTAAATTTCGAATTGAAAAAATAAATTCTGGGGAGCATTTACATCTTTTAAGTAACATCCATATAAAATTTCAAGACTATAGCCCTAAAAGTTCTAAATGACATGTTACATTTGGCAAAAAGCAAGGTAAGTAAGTCTATTGAAAATTTTGTTAAAATTGCTTCATTATCATTAAAGTTGGGAATAAGAATTCGTGATTCTCTTGTGATGAAACCTTGTGTATTTTTGATTGAACAAATGGATTCCAACTCTGCTATTTTCTATGTAAAAATTATTTGCTGTACTGTGCTCTTCCATCTTTAAGTTTTCCCCTCGTCATTTTTAAACACTTTATAAATCTAACTTAGTTTTGTTTTATTTCATTGGTGCATTTTACAGTTTGTAACTCTAATATTGTAAACGCTATTTAAATGAATCATAACCAACGTAATTGCGGAGAAAAGCATTATGATTTCATTCAGTTAAAAGACGGATTTCATTAACCGATGATTCATATAACCGGCGTCCATCTTTATTATAAACTCAACCCCCCCTAGAACCAAATTCTGGCTGCGCCACTGCACACTGTTCCTCTTTGGTGCAACTGCGCAGTGGTGTCGCCATCTTTATTCAGCTGCCCCGCACATCCTACACTGCAAAAAATAATTGTTGATTTTGCAGTATAAAACTGGCACCCAGCTGCCAGTATTATACCGTAAAATTAACAACATTAAACAGTAAAATAAGCAGTATTACTGCTTGCGAGGCAGCGTATTACTGCTTATTTTACTGTTTAATGCTGTTAATTTTACGGTATAATACTGGCAGCTGGGTGCCAGTTTTATACTGTAAAATCAACAATTATTTTTTGCAGTGTACCCTACCTAATGGCACTGCATCGTACTACCAGTTCGGGAAGACTTCACGGACCGTGTCTGCAAATTTTGAACCACCTAGAACAAAAAATATAAATTTAGTGCACTTTTGCGGTTTTCATTTCATCCTTCTCGTACATCTGCTCTATAAGATTATTAAGCTGCTGCTAAATAAATAATCTGCTTTTCATGGTAAACTGCTACTGAAATAAACACAGTTTTCCTATCAATGGATAAGGATTTATTTTAATTTTAGATAATTTTTTTACTAAGTAACGTTTGAACTGAATAAATTACAAACCAATTAAAGGTTATAAAGAATCATTTTTAATTTTTTGGGAATACTGTGTTTACTTTTATAATGGTCGTATAAACTTCCAAAATCTGTGAAAATTGATCAGTGAAGTTTAATGAAAGAGAATGGAATTCTTTCTCACTGTAGAAATACTTACATACTCGTAAGTTCTTAAATATCCAGAAAAGGTTACTATTTTCAGAAAGACAGTTTTTGGTGAAGATGTACAACTTATAATTTATTATTGTATTTCATTTATTTCTCTGAAATTTTTTATTTATTTCTATAGAGATTATTTTATTATATTATCTGAATGATACTTTTATGTTTATTATTGATTATTTCTTATTATCATTTTTTCCCCAAAGGATGGGAAAATACATTTGTTCAATCTTTTTATCTTTAGGAAAAATTTATTCCTCTGAAATTGTTCATTGAGCAATTATAGAGATAAATTACATTGCATGTCCTTGACATTAGAGCTGGCAGTGGAAGATTCATAATGCCGTCGAGGCTGTGACAAGATAATGAATACTTTACCTTGTTGTAGCTGAAATTAGTTATTATTTTAAAGTGTTAGTAAGTATACATGCTTTCTCTTCATTAAAATGTTATGCATTCATTGATTACTATAAATATATATGTAGCAAAAAAATAAAAATTACAAAGCTTTGTCGGCATCCATTCTCGAATTTTACAACATTCAGAAATGTATTTTAAATACACTGCTCAAAACAATTAAAGGATATTTGAAGTTTTATATAAAATAAAGATATAAACGAAATTTTTTTTGCCGAAAATAGAAGAAGAGAATCACAAATGCAAATTTTTCTGGTTTTCAAACTGTGGAGTATGCAAATTTTGAGTTCGACGTCAAAAACGTCGCTTCAGCGGCAGCGAATGAAATTTGACTTTCAACTGGATAAAAGAGAATGAAGACAAGGATGATCGGCATTCAGTGATTGCTTTGTTTCGATGAGTACTATGTCTCAGCGAAGTCATTTGACAGATTCAGAAGCTTGGAGAATTGTTGGTAGGTTAGAAGGGGGCCAAACTCAAGCCGAAGTAGCGCAAGCCATTGGAGTGTCACAAAGTGTCATTTCCAGGATCTGGAACCGTTTTTTGGAGAGTGGATGTGCAGGCCGAAGACCAGGGCAAGGTCGTAGACGGGCAACAACGCCCAATGAAGATCGGTATTTAGCGTTAACAGCTCGGAGACACCGAAACATGAACGCTACTCTTCTCCAACAACACCTTCGCTCGGCTACAGGCACCACGATTTCAACTCAGACTGTCCGAAACCGGCTCCATGCTGTAGGTCTGTATGCTCGCCGACCGATGGTATGTGTTAGATTAACATCAAGGCGTCGTCGCGACCGCAGGGAGTGGGCAACCGAGCATGTCAACTGGAGGAGAAATGAATGGAGCAATATTCTGTTTTCTGACGAGTCCCGTTTTTCTGTGCATCCGGATAATAGGCATATTTTCATCTGGAGGGACCGTGGCAGTAGGAATAATCCTGTGTTCGTGCACGAAAGTGTCAGATTTGGCGGTGGAGGAGTGTTGTTGTATGGTGGCATCTCCATTGACGGGTGCACTGACCTCTACATCATTCGAGATGGAGCTCTGACTGGTCGCCGATATAGGGATGAGATCGTCAGACCTATTGTAGTCCCTTACGCTGCAGCAATCGGAGATAACTTCATTTTAATGGACGATAACTGCAGGCCACATCGTGCAAACCTGGTGGAGGATTTCCTTTTCGAGGAAGGAATCGTTCGAATGGAATGGCCAGCGTGTTCTCCAGACATGAATCCAATCGAGCACGTTTGGGACGCTCTAGGAAGACGAGTTTCTGGCCGCCAACAACCCCCACAAACTCTCCAAAAACTGGAAAGAGCTCTTCTGGAAGAGTGGGGCAGAATACCCCAACTCGTCATTAATAGCCTCATTGAGTCCATGCCTCAAAGGTGTTCAACGTTGCTGGCTGCCCGTGGAAACCATACCCCCTACTGAAAATGATTTTCTTTGAAGAAAACACCTTTTCTTATTCTTTTTTTCTCATATGCACAAATTGTGTTTTTTTCCTTTTGTACACAAATGCGCAATAAAATGCATTTTTTTCTGCCAAACATGTGTAATTTATTCTCATATAACCTACTATGTCTGTCGACCATGTATCAATCAGCTAAAAAGTTTCCCAGATACAAAATCCACCTAAAACTGCAATATCCTTTATTTGTTTTGAGCAGTGTATTTCTGGTTTCAAGAAAATTTTTGCAATGAAAAAAATTCTTAGTTTTGTCAATTTTTCCATTGATGAAAATAATTTCTGTAAAATATTTTTTATAAGGACGAAATATTTTTAGTATTGTAAATATAGTATGTGCCTCAAATAACAGTTTAATTTTAAAGTGTTAGATCTAATTCAGACTTTTATAATTGTTTGAACAAATGAGTGTTGCTTTAATATAACTTTTTAGAAACAATTTTCCAAACATACTCCAAGCAAAATTTTAAACGTCATGTTTTCGTTTAAACAAATGGGATTAAAATTATTCGAAATTTGAACAGTGCATTGGGATCTGGATAATCGAATGACACTACGCTGAAAGTTTGTGAAAGATGAACGGTGAATTCCAGCGTCTTTTGAAATCGCCACTCGTTGCATATTTTTAATAAAGCAACAAGCATAGTTACATTTAAAATTTTCAACAACGACATACTATAGTCATGTACATAGTCATAGTACATGTCTGTACGTGCACTCGTAATAAGGTAAAGCCAGGAGAGATGGAGCGGTCGGAGAGATTGTGCAAAAAGAGGTTAAAGGGAAAGGGGTAGAGTGCGTGCGCAACAACTCAAGGAAATTGTACAACAGCAGTACTGGAGTGTCTACTTGAAAATTGCAGATTGATTGTCTCAAGCGTCTAGGATTAATCATTAATAGTTCTTTTATTTTCCCAAGGTAAGTGCTTTAATTTTCCTAACTATTCGTCAGATTTTCTATAGAATGTCAGAAGTACAAAATATTTTTAACTTAAACGTTTTCCCATATGCTGCTAACCTAGACTAACGGTGCGAACACCAACGGTTAGTTTTAGAAGCGACCATGTGTAAATAAAAGACCGTAAATCTCTCCTACCGAAATTGGAGAGTTTGCGCATCTGCTACTTAGGAGAGATGGCGCATAGTTCCCATTAGTTTCCATGCTAGGAGAGATTACTTAGCTTATTGGTAAATTTGATAAATTACAAATTACATGTAAAACATATTAATGAATCAATTTTGAAATAATTTTCGAAAAACACACAATTATGGAAAGCTGAAATTTACCATTTAAACATTAAAGTGATTCTAGAACACGCATATTTGCTAGGCTGTGATCAAGGCATGAAGCTTAAACGGTTGAGTTAACCACCAGAATCCACACAAATCCATTTCAACAACAGTACTCGTTACAAACACTGAAACCCAAACTTCTCATATTCTAAGCCAGTAGAGAGAAATTGAGCGTCCGACCTCAGGAGGAGCTTGGAGCCGGAGGAGGGAGGAGGGCTCCTCCTCCCGTAGTGCCCTCCTCCTCCTCCCGAAGTGCCCTCCTCCTCCTCCCGAAGTGGCCTCCTCCTCCCGAAGTGGCCTCCTCCTCCTGAAGTGCCCACCTCCTCCCGAAGTGTCCTCCTCCACCATCTAAGATAAGGGGATTAATGATAATTAATTTTAATTAGGGAACTAAGAAATTTTTTGAAGAAAAATTTTTTTTTCGCGGAGAATTTCCTACTAGGGTACGAGGTGTGTTTCAACGGATTTATTTTAGTGAATTAGAAATTTAATTAATTTTAATTGCGAGACTTAGAAATTTTTCGAAGCAAATTGTTTTTTTTTTTTGTTTTTTTTTAACGAGAGTATGCAGTTTGATTATGAGTGTATGCAGTAGAAGTGAATGATTAATTAATTAAAAATAGTAATTAATTAATTTTAATTGCAGAACTTAAGAATTTTCGCGAGATTTTTTTTTTTTTTTCAACGAGAGTAGGGTATTCGATATACATGTTAGAGGAGAATTTTAAAAGTCAATAATGGTTTAATTAAAAATGGTGATTAATTTTAATTGGGGAACTTAGACATTTTTCGAAGCAAATATTTTTTCAACGAGAGTAGGCTATTTGTTATACATGTTAGAGTATATTACAGGTGAATTTTAAAAGTCAATAATGATTTAATTAAAAAGGGTCATTAATTAATTTTAATTGGAGAACTTAAGAAATTTTGGCGAGATTTTTTTTCCCTCAACGAGAGTACGCAGTTTGCATGTGCAGTAGAATGATAGATGCTAGTAATTAAAAAGGGTCATTAATTAATTTTAATTGGCGGACTTCAACATTTTTGGGGCAAACAGGCGCGTTTTAATGAATTCGATATAGGTTGTGGTAAAAAATATAGGGTCCCGCATGAATTATACTGTACTCAATTGAATAGCTCCCCCCTCCCCCTCCCCCTCCCTTTTTTTACCCAGAGGGTGCCCTTCGATAGACTAACAATACACACTTCCAAAAGTATAGAGTACTATAAAAAGAATTTTAGCGTATATGTAAATAAACAAGTATGTAAAATCAGGCATAGCGGCATAATTCGTGAATCACTTTCCAACATTATCGAAATGTTATGGGAACAAAATATAATTTTACCATCTAGTGCATTAGTTAATTAAAATAGTGAACAGTTACAGATCCCCTTTTTAATAAAAAGGTCTAAGGCCCTTCACAAAAAATCCAAAGGATTCAAGAAAAAGCTTTACACTACTGATAGCCAAAACATATAGGATTCTTAAATGGATTGAAGTATACAAATAGTTTATACAGGAATACATTTATTTAGATTAGCATACAAAAATAGTTAAAAGTTATAGGGAAGCCTTCGAATGGAGTGATTATACGTTTTGGGGACCCTTCAAAAGAAACTGGAAACAGTTATAGATATTGAACCCTTCACAAAAAATTGGACAAATCCCCTTTTTAATAAAAAGGGCCCCTTCACAAAAATTCCAAAGAATTCAAATTATGCATAAATACTAGAACCCTTCATACATTCAGTTCATCGATGCCCCTTCACAAAAATTCCAAAGAATTCAAATTATGCATAAATACTAGAACCCTTCATACATTCAGTTCATCGATCCCCCTTTTTTTTTACCCTTCGAAGTGTGAACTCGCATTAGACTAAAGGGGCCCTTCATAAAATAAATGAGATACATGCCCTATTCGAATAAAAATCCCTTCACAAAAACTGTAGGGATTCCCTGTTGGAATAAAAAGGTCCCTTCACAAAAATCCATTTATGCATAAGGACCCTTTAGTCTAATGCGAGTTCACACTTCGAAGGGTAAAAAAAAAGGGGGATCGATGAACTGAATGTATGAAGGGTTCTAGTATTTATGCATAATTTGAATTCTTTGGAATTTTTGTGAAGGGGCATCGATGAACTGAATGTATGAAGGGTTCTAGTATTTATGCATAATTTGAATTCTTTGGAATTTTTGTGAAGGGGCCCTTTTTATTAAAAAGGGGATTTTTCTAATTTTTTGTGAAGGGTTCAATATCTATAACTGTTTCCAGTTTCTTTTGAAGGGTCCCCAAAACGTATAATCACTCCATTCGAAGGCTTCCCTATAACTTTTAACTATTTTTGTATGCTAATCTAAATAAATGTATTCCTGTATAAACTATTTGTATACTTCAATCCATTTAAGAATCCTATATGTTTTGGCTATCAGTAGTGTAAAGCTTTTTCTTGAATCCTTTGGATTTTTTGTGAAGGTCCTTAGACCTTTTTATTAAAAAGGGGATCTGTAACTGTTCACTATTTTAATTAACTAATGCACTAGATGGTAAAATTATATTTTGTTCACATAACATTTCGATAATGTTGGAAAGTGATTCACGAATTATGCCGCTATGCCTGATTTTACATACTTGTTTATTTACATATACGCTAAAATTCTTTTTATAGTACTCTATACTTTTGGAAGTGTGTATTGTTAGTCTATCGAAGGGCCCCCTCTGGGTAAAAAAAGGGAGGGGGAGGGGGAGGGGGGAGCTATTCAATTGAGTACAGTATAATTCATGCGGGACCCTATATTTTTTACCACAACCTATATCGAATTCATTAAAACGCGCCTGTTTGCCCCAAAAATGTTGAAGTCCGCCAATTAAAATTAATTAATGACCCTTTTTAATTACTAGCATCTATCATTCTACTGCACATGCAAACTGCGTACTCTCGTTGAGGGAAAAAAAATCTCGCCAAAATTTCTTAAGTTCTCCAATTAAAATTAATTAATGACCCTTTTTAATTAAATCATTATTGACTTTTAAAATTCACCTGTAATATACTCTAACATGTATAACAAATAGCCTACTCTCGTTGAAAAAATATTTGCTTCGAAAAATGTCTAAGTTCCCCAATTAAAATTAATCACCATTTTTAATTAAACCATTATTGACTTTTAAAATTCTCCTCTAACATGTATATAGAATACCCTACTCTCGTTGAAAAAAAAAAAAAAATCTCGCGAAAATTCTTAAGTTCTGCAATTAAAATTAATTAATTACTATTTTTAATTAATTAATCATTCACTTCTACTGCATACACTCATAATCAAACTGCATACTCTCGTTAAAAAAAAAAAAAAAAAAAAACAATTTGCTTCGAAAAATTTCTAAGTCTCGCAATTAAAATTAATTAAATTTCTAATTCACTAAAATAAATCCGTTGAAACACACCTCGTACCCTAGTAGGAAATTCTCCGCGAAAAAAAAAATTTCTTCAAAAAATTTCTAAGTTCCCTAATTAAAATTAATTATCATTAATCCCCTTATCTTAGATGGTGGAGGAGGACACTTCGGGAGGAGGTGGGCACTTCAGGAGGAGGAGGCCACTTCGGGAGAAGGAGGCCACTTCGGGAGGAGGAGGAGGGCACTTCGGGAGGAGGAGCCCTCCTCCCTCCTCCGGCTCCAAGCTCCTCCTGAGGTCGGACGCTCAATTTCTCTCTACTTAGGCCTATCCTCGCATCCTATAGCAGCTACAAGCATTTGTTAATCATTAACTTCTGGGGAGTCTAAAGTTACTCTCAGAAATACATTTACGAAAGCTTTGTACAAGCTTTCACCTACTATTCAAAGTGATTTAATGCCATCGAATTCAAAAAGGAAACACACTGCAACGGATGTTACCGATCCACAAAATAGACATGAAAAAAGATTTAAGAAGGAATCAGCTACACAAAAAAAGCAAACAGCTGAAGATAAGATGCTTCCAGAAAGAGTGCGATAAAAAAAATGAAGGAAAGAAAACGAAGGGCAATGAGAATGAGTGCACTGAATGTCGAGAAATGTACCAGGATACAACTTCGATCAGTGACTGGATTCAATGTATTATTTGTGGCAGGTAGTTGCACTGCACCATTTACAACAATAAGTGCAGCGATTGTGGACGACTATAACTTCGGTCAGCAAACAAAAAAATATGGAAACTGGGGAAACGAAACTTGATTAATTTTAAGTTAAACGTTTTATCATATAACTTGATGTTATTTTGTAATCTTTTCTAGGCTTTCTTTTTCTGATTCTTTAATTTTTTCTTTAATTAAAATTCTTTAATTGTTCTTCAAATTCTTTCCTTTTTGTGATTCTTTAATCATTAGGTTGAAATATTCACTCCTAATACAACAATATTTCTTCACAAAAATCTTACAACAATGTCATATAAGTGTAATTATTATTGTTAACAATTTAATTGTAGTTATTATTAATAACAATCTCTCTTACCCATGTGCGCAATCACACCAGCCCTGTAAGGCTAGATTGCGCAAAATAGTTTTTTTGGTTTTATTATAAATGATCTGTTACATTACAGCATAACAACAAAATAGCAATGGAAATGCAAAAAAAAAAAAAAAATATTTTAGTCAAAATTATTAGTCAAAATTATTCATGGATAGTTTAGCAAACATTTAATATTTAGGTTTTTTTATTATTATTCTACTGAATTGTGCGCAAACTCTCCTAGTTTTACCTTACATGTCTGTAGTCGTACTTATAAGATTACATACCCGTAACATGTAATGCAACTCACAAAAATGTTCAACTTCTTTCTACAAAATTCAATTTTTACGCCTGATGAAAAAAAGCAGTCTATAGAAGTATAGGTAACAATTTCCATGTTATTTGCATAATGATCATTTGGTGTTAGTATAAATATCTTCTTCGGTCTCATACTTTATTTACGATGTTTTTTTTCTCAGATACCCGAAAATGCACTAAAAAGACAAAGTTTAAGCAATTTCATTTATGAATTGACATTGTTAATCATTAATAAGAGTAATAAATATAATAGTGGATATTTATACGATAGTACATTTCAATAATTATGGATCATTTATATTTTTTAATTAGGAGTACTTTTTTCGTCTTGTTTTAAGCTATTTTTCTCTTTGCTCCTTTATTTATTTTTATCTAATTCTTTGCATACATATAGGAATACATACAGAAATATTTGCAGCAATTCTGCGTTCTGCTAATCTAGAGTCAGAATGACATGTGTGAAATTGTTACGTGAATTATCTTATATATTCTAGAACAAAGAAAAATTCAAGCCGAATTGCAATAATTTTAATCATCTTCTTTTTGTTTTTGTTTTTTTTTCAGAGGGAAATTTTAACTGTTTTTCATGACACATTAAACAATTTTACATTTTGTGCTTAAATTAGTTTATTTTCACCCTGAATATCTACGGAATTATAAAAATACTCTACATAGTAAGTAAATGCTTAATATGTATTTAGTTTTACGATGAAAACAAGAGAACATTTCAGAATATGTCAAAAACCTTTAAACATTCTGTTTTTTCCACATACATTAGCATAAGGTAAAGCTAGAAGTGTCTGCGCAAAATTCAAATGAATAACAATAAAAAATCTAAATATTAATTTTTTGCTAAACTATCCATGAATAATTTTTACTTCATTTGTTTTTTATGCATTTCCATTGCTATTTTGTTGTTACGTTGCAATTTAATAGAACAGTTGTAATAAAAGTTATTTTGCGCAATCTGTCCTTACAGGGTTGGTGTGATTGCGCACATGGGTAGGAGAGATTGTTACTAATAATAACTACAATTAAATTATTAACAATAATAATTACAATTAAATGACATTGTTGTAAGGTATTTGTGAACAAATATTATTGTATTAGGAGTGAATATTTCAACCTAATTATTAAAGAATCAGAAAAAGGAAATAATTTTGAAAACGCTTAAAAAATTTTAATTAAAGGAAAAAAAATAATCAGAAAAAGCAGGTCCAGATAAGATTACAAAATAACATTAAGTTTCTTGATCACACGTTTAACTTAAAATTAGTCCATTTTCATTTTTCATTTTTTTATGCAAATTTACCAATAAGCTGCGTAATCTGTCCTAGCTTGGAAACTAATGGAAACAATACGCCATCTCTCCTAAATAGCAGATGCGCAAACTCTCCAATTTCGGTAGGAGATTGCGCGGCCTTTTATCATGACCGCTACTAAAACGAACCGTTGATGTTCACATTTTTAGTCTAGATTAGAGGCTTATGAGAAATCGTTAAAATTAAAAATATTTTGTACTACTGACATTGTATAGAAATTCTGACGAATAGCTATGAAAATTCAAGCACTTACTTTGGGAAAACAAAACAAAATAGCAATGCTTTATCTTAGACGCTCAAAACAATCACTGTGCACTTTCAAGTAGACACTCCACTACTGCTGTTGTACAACTACCTGGAGTCACTGCGCGCTCAATCTACTCCTTCCCCACGAACCTCTATGTGCGCAATCTCTCCGACCGCGTTATCTATCCTGGCTTTACCTTATTATTGGATTAATGTGCTCTAAATGGGTTTAATTCGCTGCTACAATTATCGTTGTTTTTACAAATAATTAAAATTAACTAATTTTAACATTATGTATTCAATAAATTGAACTTGCGAAGAAAAAATATATATTAAATAGTAAAAATAAATGCTTCCACATTGAATCTGATTCTCGCAAAAGAACAATATTAAACAATTTTTGGCTAGATTGTAGTTAAATATTGAGAGATCCGCTAAACTTTCGAAAGGAACTGTTCGAACATAGTGGCATTTCATCAATATTGCGATAGTATCAACAAGAAATATTTTGCCAACGTAAACCAACAAAACCAATTTTTCTGCTGTATTGGCATCTCGCTGTAAACATTTGGAATATAAAACCAACATGTGTATTGGTATTTTTTGGAAATATTTTCAATAAGTGCTATATCGGCGTAATATTGAGCGACTATTGTTTGCTACTAAGAGTGTTTTCTGAATTTTTCTTGTTTGTCACGTTAGCATATTTAAAATAATAGATTTAGAGTAGATTTAACAGATTCATTGAAGATTATTAAAAAGGTTTGCTAAATTTTAGACTTCTTACATATATTTCATTAAATATTCAGTATAATTAAATAAAATAATTTTGGCTCTAGTTTATTTCATACAAATAACTAAGTTTGAAGCTGTTTGCAATGTTTTGAATTATACTACAAAAGAACCCGTTATTGGACGTAGAAAATCAATTTGCTACATACAAGTTTGTGTTCTATCAATTGTTGCTCAAATAAATATTATAAAGCATTGTAAATATTGTAAGGAATTAAATATTGTTTCTATTATCATAAGAGACGGTAGTCTCTTGAGTGACGCAGCGAAAAACCGAAAACCGTAAGCCCAAAACCGAAGATTCCGTCACTCTCATATATACAGCTAGCAGGACATCAAAGGAAAATCGAAACGCCGACATTTAATATCTCAGTAAATATGAGGCATACCGTTTCGATTTTTTCACATTAGTCTTATATCTATGGCCTAACTCTATCCTGAAATTTATAGATTTCTACATGCAGTAGATTTTGAGATCTGGAAACCAATTTTTAAGCGAAAATGGAAAATGTAATGGTGTAATGGGCACAGAGGTGTTATCTCGAAAATGGATCGAACGATTTTTTTTAAATTAATATATTATATTAATCGCTTTTAGATGAAGAGAGTAAGATTTTGAGCTAACGTAGGAAAACTCTTGTTTTTTATATAATCCAGCTTCAAAATCGGACTCTTTTCTTATGCTTTTTCTGGTAGACTAACATTAAAGATTTTCGGCCTTTTCACCCTTTTTTATTCCTGCGCGGTCAGGATATTCATGGGTATCACGGTTATAGTTAAAGGCGATTTCGCAATCATATCTTGCTGAAGAACTATTTAGATTTTTTTTTTTTTTTAAATACGAAAACAGTTTTTAATGCAATTTTTAATATGTAATATATATGTATTAAATTAAATTATTGTTTGTATATTTTTCTTTTTTGTTATAATAAAGAATTTCTTATATCAAAATCTTCATTAAGTCGAAAAATATTTAGATTCCTTGATTAAAATATTGAAATATTTTATAATTATACATATACAGTTTAATTGTTATTTATATTTAATTTGTGATTTTTTAAAGGAAAAAAAAGATTAAGATTTTTTTTTATCAATTAATTTGCGTAACAAGGAATCATTCAAAATGAATCAATCATCAGTTTGTTTTCTTCGTGTGCGATGCGATTCGCTGCTATGAACATTTTTTGAAGTGTTGAAAATCAAATTTCACAAATACTTCTAACTTCTATTAACAAATACTTCATGAATATATTTTTAATTCCATGTTGTTTATGTACGATAAAAAACACGTTTGTAAGCTTCTGTTTCATAGTATAAGAATCCAAACATTCAGTGAAATGCGTATATTTGATCAGCTATATAAACAAATGAAGAATACAGTACCTTTTTTTTTTCAATTTCATTTCTTAAATTTGCATTTTAAAAACAGATAATAAAGAAATATGTATTTATCTTCTAATATTTATTTTCCTAAGTCAGAGAAATGCAAAGTTCTACCATTGTTTTTTTTTGTTTTTTTTTTTCTAGTGAAAGTTTATTTTCAAATGTTAAATATAGATTTTACTTAATAAATCACGAAATCAGTCGTCAGTTCTCGGGGCAATGGTAGACGTGGCATTGGAAACCTAAAAATCATGAGAGAGGGTAATATCTTTAAACAAATCTTGTAGCAAAATATTCAGTAGTATCTTGCACCAAATATAAGAAATTGAAAAAAAAAAAAAAAGGTACTGTATTCTTCATTTTTGTTTATGTATTGTCAAAGCTATGCATTCTACCGAATGTTTTTATTCTTGAAATAGACTATTTAAACAGAGATAGAAGTTTACCAAACTTTTGTTTCTTTCTTCATACATAAACAACATGGAATTAAAAATATATTTTTGAAATATTTGTTAATTAAGTTAGTATTTGTGAAATTTGTTTTTGAACCCGTTAAAAAATCTTCACAGCGCATGGAAAAATAGAAACGCTATAGAAGGATTTTTTTTTCTTCAGTTACCCTGAAATTAAAACAATATATATATATATATATATATATTTTTTTTTGGGGGGGGGGGGGTTTCAGGAGTGCAAAACGTTCATATTTACTGATTTATTAGTTGTTTGTTTTCTTTTTAAAATTAAAATAATGTTGTTAAATAGCAACATCATGGTGTAGAAAAAAAAAAACATTAAAAAAATGTGATGCATCGTTATGTACGAGAGATCAGTTTCAACTGACATTACAAAAATTTATTCACAAACTAAGACAGATAATTAAGAAAAATAGGTTAAATCCTAGAACAAGCGAGACGCTTGGCGTCATCGAATTTAGCGAAGCGATAAATGAGTTTTCTTGTTACCGGTTTATTTCTTACGTTTTTTCCACGCCTTTTGTGCTTGGTTCTAGCATGAGCAGAATGCATGGTTCTGAAAATTGAGTTGGTTTTTGAGGGAATTAGATTTGATTGGTTGGTTGACAGATTAGAATATTCTATAATAGAGTTCTATTGTCTGTGGGTTGGTTTGTTGTGTGTCAGATTTGTTGAATTATGTTTATGAAATGTGTTTTATGTCATAAAGGATAAATCCTGTGAAATATTAAAAAAAAACGAAGGATGAGAAATAACGGTAAGTGCATTTTTGTTGATTTTATATGATAAGATGTATTTCAAGCACTTTAGAGATTGCTGTAAACTGATTTTTGTGCGAACATTACTGACCGCAGCTTGAATGGATTTCATGCATTCTAGGGAGTGCGGAATATAGCAATTTTTGTGCATCCAGGATTTTTTTTTTCAGTTAATGTACGCGAAGCATACACATATATACATATATATATATAAATTATTAACTGCTGTTTGAATGAATTTCATGCATTCTAGAGATTGCTGCACAGGGAGCTTCATGCATCCAGGATTTTTTTTTTTCTGTTATGTACGCAAAGTGTACATATATATGTTACTAACTGGTGCTTGAATGAGTTTCGTGCTTTTGAAAAATCAGAAATCTCTAGATTCTCCCCAATCGTAACCTGTGTTCTTTGTAGCAGAGAATTCACTACTTACACAGTTTCTATGAACATTTTTTCACGAAGTAAACATTGATTTTATTCCGTTTTGTGACAATTTACAAAGTTTTAGCAAGGAGGAAAAAATAGCTAAAAATTATTAAAAATAGAAAAATCTGGAGGAAAAAATTGCTAAATGTTTGTATGTAAAAATTGAAATATCCAGACGAAATATTGCTAAAAGTTTGTAAAAATAGAAAATCGTGAAGAAAAACTTGCTGAAACTTTGTAAATAATTGTAAAACGAAATAAAATTTATGTTAAAATTGTATAATAAAGCTTGCCGTAAGCAGTGTGTAAGTATCTGCTTGCTTAAGCTTAAAAAGCATTCTTTCTGATTGGGTAGAATTTGGAGGTTGCCGATTTTTTGGTTGACGTGCGTAAAAAAAATAGCCAAATCGGATGTTTTGCTTGTTCTAGGATTTTGCCCAATATATTTGATTAATGAATTCATCGATTGATACTTTGGCTTAATTAGGTTTGAATTGGCTTAGTAATTTGAATCTTATCATGATGACGTTTTGATTTTTCATGTCCCTGTATAAAAAACTCCTCAATGATATTTGCAAGATAAATACACTGTCACAATTAGATTCAAATTGGTTCAGCATTTCAACAGTGATGGTAAGGATTAAAAAAAATTCATATTTTTTGCTTTTGTGTGTACCTTTTAAACAAACTGTAAGAGCTAAATGCTTGATTAGCTAACTCATTGATGATGCGGCTAAGTTTAGGGATTCACCCTCAGTTAGCCATCTTGTTTTTAAATCAAAACATTTTAACTTTTATTATTAAATATAAATCAATCAGTCAGTAAAATTAAATAACATGCTTATAATAAGTAAATATGAATGAAAATTATTTTGGAAATGAGAAACAAAACAAATATGTTTTGAAGTATAGATAAAATGCTTCAGTGATTAATTTGTAATCACTTCAGCATTTTATCTATATTTTAATTATAATTAGTGATCTTCTGTGATTATGTAACATTTCAGCGATGCTGGATTGAATCCCTGAAGCATTTTATCTATTTCGAAAAACTGAAGTCAGAGAAATGCAAGTTTTGTGCATCCAGGATTTTTTTTTTTCAGTTAATGTACGCGAAGCGTACTCACACACACACACATATATATATATATATCAATTATTAACCGCTGTTTGGATGAATTTCATGCATTCTAGAGATTGCTGCACAGGGAGTTTCATGCATCCAGGATTTTTTTTTTTCTGTTAATGTACGCAAAGAGTACATATACATGTTACTAACTGGTGCTTGAATGAGTTTCGTGCATTTGAAAAATCAGAATTCTCTAGATTCTCCCCAATCATAACCTGTGTTCTTTGTAGCAGAGAATTCACTACTTACACAGTTTCTATGAAAATTTTTTCACGAAGTAAACATTGATTTTATTCCGTTTTATGACAATTTACAAAGTTTTAGCAAGGAGGAAAAAATAGCTAAAAATTATTAAAAATAGAAAAATCTGGAGGAAAAAATTGCTAAATGCTTGTATGTAAAAATTGAAATATCCAGACGAAATATTGCTAAAAGTTTGTAAAAATAGAAAAATCGTGAAGAAAAACTTGCTGAAACTTTGTAAATAATTGTAAAACGAAATAAAATTTGTTTATTTTGTGAAAAAGCTTGCCGTAAGCAGTGTGTAAGTATATGCTTGCTTAAGCTTGAAAAGCATGCGTTCTGATTGGGTAGAATTTGGAAGTTGCCGTTTTTTTGGTTGACGTGCGTAAAAAAAATAGCCAAATCGGATGTTTTGCTTGTTCTAGGATTTTGCCCAACATATTTGATTAATGAATTCATCGATTGATACTTTGGCATAATTAGGTTTGAATTGGCTTAGTAATTTGAATGTTATCATGATGATGTTTTGATTTTGCGTGTCCCTTATAATGAATCCATGATGTTATAATTTGTAAAGGGGTAGCGTGTGGCCTTTTCATATGGATTAATTTCAATAAGGTACTACTAAGTGATTTTTATTTAAAAATCATTTTCGAGTTTCTTAATATTACAAATCATTATAAACAATTTTTTTCAGCGTAATTTCGTTTCAACTTATAATCAATTAATAAAACAATGAAAGGTCCAATCTTGTACAGTGTTTGGAAATCTTAACATGAGTTCTTTTGCACTCGTCACAAAAACTTCAAGCGATGACCTTGCCGTTGCCTTAAGAGAAATCTTTTCCCTTCAAAATGTGTCAGCAAAACATTTCCTTCCCCACTGATTTGGGAAATCGTCCTGAGAAGAGTGTTTTCCACCAACACTCGTTCTCCTGCCAAAACTCTAACTACCTTCCCCTCGATTCTCTTTTCCGGTCCCCTTGCTCGAACAAAAGATACTCCGATCACCAATCAAAAAAGTTTTAGTTTACGTCATTGGATATAGCCTTTTTTAGGGAGGTCTTACTGAACTTTTAAATGTTCTCGCAGGAAATTTTCCCACGATCTGAGACCCCACATATAGACGGTCAGATCAGAGAAATATTTGCTGTCTAGCAATTTCAGTTTCACAAGATTGATCGAAGCTCATCTTTTCCTATTGTAGTAAACGACATTCTAGTCACACAACAGCTAAGCGTGAGAAAAGTTTTCCAACTCTTGGGAACTTCTATCTTTGATTACTCTGCCTAATTAGCAGACTGTGAGAGATTTAATGAAATCGTTACACTCTGTATAAAAAACTCCTCAATGATATTTGCAAGATAAATACACTGTCACAATTAGATTCTAATTGGTTCAGGATTTCAACAGTGATGGTAAGGATTAAAAAAAATTCATATTTTTTGCTTTTGTGTACACCTTTTAAACAAACTGTAAGAGCTAAATGCTTGATTAGCTAACTCATTGATGATGCGGCTAAGTTTTGGGATTCACCCTCAGTTAGCCATCTTGTTTTTAAATCAAAACATTTTAACTTTTATTATTAAATATAAATCAATCAGTCAGTAAAATTAAAAATCACAAAATTCGTCAAATGATCTCGGGAGAAAAATAGTGAAATTTGTCTAACAATCGCGGAACAGAATTGCAAAATTCGTCGAATGGCAGTGGAAAAAAAGTGCACAATTTGTTCGTTTATGGAAAAAGTCGTGAAATTCATTAATCGATAGTCGATAAATCACGAAATTCATCAATCGATAGCAGAAAAATCACAAAATTCATTGATAGTGGAAAAATCACAAAATTTATCAACTGGTTTCAGGGGAAAAAAATTTCGAATATCGTCGAATGGCTTCGAGAAGAAAAAAAATCACAATCCAAATAATTTCTTTGAAAAAATCGTGAAATTCGCCAAATGGTTTTGAAATTTGTCGAGCGACAGTGGGGAAAAAATCTTTTTCCATTGAATCATCGCAATTGGAACTATTAAGTTTGACCAGTGGTGGCAGTAAAGTCAGTCGGCAAATTTTCAGTATTACTCGCCGATTGGCGAATGGCAATTTTGTCCTATATTTTTATGCACTTTATCGATGAAATTCATGATTTTTTACACGCCTGATCGATGAAATTCAAGATTTTTACGCACCCAATTGATGACTTTCTTGATTTTTATGCATCCGTTTAACGAAATTAATGATTTTTACATGCCTGATAAACAAAATTCATGTTTTTTATGCATGTGTTCAACAAAATTTATGATTTCCCTTCTCCCGATCCACAAAATTCATGTTTTTACTGTGCCTGATTGACAAAATTCATGATTTTCAACTGATATGCTTTCCATCGGCCAATTAATGAAATTCACAATTTTTCTTCTCTAGACAATGGCGAAATTCGCAAATTATTATTTTTTTTTTTACCGTTCGTTGAAATTTACAATTTTTTCACAAACATTCGATGGAATTCTTGATTTTTCCAAGCCCAGTTGTCGAAATTTGCGATTTTCCATGCCTATCGACAAAATTCATAATTTTGCAGAACCGATAGACAAAATTCATAATGTTTCCCTATGATCTATGGACAATTTGCAAATTTTTCCTGCAACTGTTCGTTGAAATTCTCGATCTTTCCACGCCATTCGAGGAAATTCGCTGCTCGATCCATGAAATTCACGATTTTAAGTGCCTTTTCGACAAAATTCGCAGGTTTTTTCAATTGATTTACAAAATTCAAGATTTTTTTTTTTTTTTTGAGTGATTGACGAAATTTGCAACTCCGGAATTACTGATTTTGGCATCTCTGGTTTCTGTTGACCGATTATTGAAATTTGCGTTTTTTTTTCTAGCGACAAAATGGCGAAATTTGTGATTTTTCCATGCCCATTTGACAAAATTCGCATCCAGTCGATGCAATTCATGATTTTATGCGCCTGATCGATGAAATTCATATTTTCCTACGATTTATGGACAAAATTTGCAAATTTTTCTCACGAATTATTAAGGAAATTCGAAATTTTTGGATAGGTTGGCATGTATGGTCTCTGCGGGCCACCAGTTATCCATCACGGGCCACAGGTTGTGCATTCCTAATCATGATGCAGTTTGGCTCATTCGACTCGACATCGATAGAACTTACTGATTTTAGTTTCACCACCAGGGGCAGTTATGTTCATATAGAACAGAGAGCGCCCCTGGCAGTGGAAGGGGAAATTAATGGATTTTGGAGCTAACTCAAGTTCTATGGGTCCCATCACAACATGGTTTGATTCATTCAACTTGTTTCAAGTTTGACCACCAGGGGGCGCATTCCCATCTTAGGTTCTATGGCCCCGATCATGACAAGGTATGGCTCACTCAACTCGAAATCGACAGCCTCAAAAATTTCAGCTGTTTGTATAGAACAGAGTGCGCCCCCTGGTGGTGGAACATGGAACTAACAGATTTTGCAGCTAACTTGAGTTCTATGGGTCCCATCACAATGCAGTTTGATTCATTTGGCTCGCTCAACATCGATAGGATACATCGATTTTAGTTCCAAGTTTCACCACCAGGGGGCGCTATCCTATCTCGTGTTCTATGGGCCCGATTACGGTGAGGTATGGCTCATTCGATTCGAAATCGACAGCCTGAAAGATTTCAGCTATGTTTGTATAGAACAGAGTGCGTCCCCTGGTGGTGGAAGATGGAACTAATGGATTTTGCAGCTAACTCGAGTTCTATGGGTCCCATCACAATGCAGTTTGATTTATTAAACTGGACATCGACAGGATATATAGATTTTAGTTACAAGTTTCACCACCAGGGGGCGCTTTCCTATCTCGGGTCATATGCGCCCCATCACGACGCGGTATGGCTCATTCGACTCGAAATCGACAGCCTCAAAGATTTCAGCCATGTTTGTATGGAACAGAGTGAGCTCCCTGGTGGTGGAATATGGAACTAACGGATTTTGCATCTAACTCGAGTTCTATGGGTCCCATCACAATGCAGTTTGATTCGTTCGACTCGACATCGGCAGGATATATCGATTTTAGTTACAAGTTTCACCACCAGAGTGTGCTTTCCTATCTTGTGTTCTATGTGCCCCATCACGACGAGGTATGGCTCATTCGACTCGAAATCGACAGCCTCAAAGATTTCAGCTATGTTTGTATGGAACAGAGTCCGCCCCCTGGTGGTGGAAGATGGAACTAACGGATTTTGCAGCTATCTCGAGTTCTATGGGTCCCATCACAATGCAGTGTGATTCATTTGACTCGACATCGACAGGATATATCGATTTTAGTTCCAAGTTTACCAACCAGGGAGCACTTTCCTATCGGGTTCTATGGGACCGATCACGACGACGTATGGCTCATTTGACTCGGAATCGACGGCCCGAAAATTTTCAGCTATGTTTGTATAGAAAAGGTTGCGTCCTTTGGCGGAGGAAGATGGAACAAACGGGTTTTGCCATGCATTTTCATCCTTCTAATTGTGTTACTCTCTCGCTGTATAATTTAAAAGTTGAGTCTTGGATTCCTCTCCCTGGGCCACCACCCTTATATTTTATTGGGGTCCAAGGGGTCTTTTTTAGCATTTCTTTAAAATTTTATTTTAATGATTAATTTATACCCTATGCTTAATTTCGACTAATTGACATTCTCATCAATAACCTTAAAAAAGTAATGATATCAGTACAAAAACCCTTAACGGGTTAAAAGTTGTGACGCAGCACTTTCTTTTGGCTTTATGAATTTTAAATATGGGTCTTAAAAGCAATGATATCAAATTTAAGTGACGCTATGTTAATAATTATTTTTTTAAATCATAATTTTCTTTTTAGTTTTATTTATATTCACAGGTGCAATTATTATCTTAATATGAAAAAATATATAAAATTTATTCGCTGATGCTTTTTCATTCACATCTCTCATGAATTCAAAATATGGGTTTTAAAAGAAATGATATCAAAATTTGAGTGACACCTTGGCGTTAATTTAATAGGACTCTTTTAAAATTCAATTTAAATTATTTTTGGTTTGTCTTCTAAAGTATATTTACACATACAAACAATACTTTTAATTTTTCAATACACTTTTAAATAGATTACTTTCACTGAGCCTATATTATGTATTGAAATGTATTTATTTCAATAAATTGATTTATCTTCTGTGCCACGCTATCCAAAATCATAAGTAAAATTTATGTAAATGATTATTTTGCGTCATAGTATCCAAACAAAGGGAAATGTATTCAAGTGGATAATATGACGCAAAATAATCATTTACATAAATTTTACTTATGATTTTGGATAGCGTGGCACAGAAGATAAATCAATTTATTGAAATAAATACATTTCAATACATAATATAGGCTCAGTGAAAGTAATCTATTTAAAAGTGTATTGAAAAATTAAAAGTATTGTTTGTATGTGTAAATATACTTTAGAAGACAAACCAAAAATAATTTAAATTGAATTTTAAAAGAGTCCTATTAAATTAACGCCAAGGTGTCACTCAAATTTTGATATCATTTCTTTTAAAACCCATATTTTGAATTCATGAGAGATGTGAATGAAAAAGCATCAGCGAATAAATTTTATATATTTTTTCATATTAAGATAATAATTGCACCTGTGAATATAAATAAAACTAAAAAGAAAATTATGATTTAAAAAAATAATTATTAACATAGCGTCACTTAAATTTGATATCATTGCTTTTAAGACCCATATTTAAAATTCATAAAGCCAAAAGAAAGTGCTGCGTCACAACTTTTAACCCGTTAAGGGTTTTTGTACTGATATAGTTTTATATGTAAGTGGCATGTTGTAAGGGACGTTCGAATGTAAAGAAGACTTTTGCTTTAAGTGCCGTTGTTTCTAATCGCAATGCGTTAATATGTCTGCCGATAGATGGAGTGGCCTTTTTCCCAGTTGCGCAGGATGATGCTAGTCCACAAAGAGTCTAGACCTGCTGGCAAAATTTCGATGGACGGGCTTGAAACATCCTCCATACAGCCCCGATATCTCCCCATGTGACTCATATATTTTCGGCCCCTTAAGGCTGTTCTCAAATCCAAAGAGGCTATTTTTAGACATATATATTTTAATTCATTTTTGTTCGGAAAGGCATGAAATTGACAGATGTTGTTATTTTGAAGCATCGAAAAACGTTTTCCATATTTTGGTAAACTCAAAATATCTTTCAGAAAATACTGTCAAAGTTGATGTTTTTAAACGAATCTCCAGACATAACAGCGAGAGAACCGGTCATCACGGGACACGAATCGGTTATAACTTGATAAATAACTTATTTATCAAAAAATGGAAATCCCATTTCGATTCCAAATTGCTTCAGCCATTTTATACCTTTGAGTTTAAAAATGAGCCAGAAAATGTGTCAAAAAGTACGGCGTTGTTGCGCAGGTGATTTGAGAACCACCTTAAAAAAGTCGCTTAAAGGTCAACGGTTCACATGTGATAAGGAAGTGTAAGACATTGTGGAAAACTTGATTCATCTGCAACCCCGGAGTTTCTACACTGAAGCCAACCGCTTCATCAATGCATCAATGGCAATGACAGTTATATTTAGTTGGAATGTTGCACATAAACTGTAATTACAATATTCTGTAATTAAATTATTCTGAAATTAAATGTGCTTTAAATATAACCGTAGTCTCCTTTTCCTTTGAACTCCCCTTATACTTAGCATATAAAACAAGCATCCAAAATGGTTGCAGCTTGTAAATAACATTTCTTTCTAAAGAACTTCGTAATTAATTTGTTTCGTTAAAAACATATAAAACTGTTACATGTTTCAAGCAATCGTGTCACAAAAGTACACTTAAATATGTAAAATTTTTAACAATGTTTGTAATACATGAATATGCATTGTACAGAATATATACATTGTACAGAAAATAAAAACAGAAATGCAAGTTATATCCTTAAAATTCTTAAAGTTATTTTGTTATTTTTTAGATTTCAAAATGCTAAAATTTCAGAATAGTTATATGAAATATAAAAATGTTTAGTTATTTAGATTATTCCACATGCAGCTTATTTGATTGAGTAACACTAACTTTTAAATTTTCTAAAAAAATAATTTCACCAAAAAATATCAGCTGAAAGGTTTAATTTTTTCATATAAACTTTCTGTGTTACTTATTTATTTTTTGTTTTTTTGTTCTGTTATATCCGTACATTGAAATAGTCCAAATCTAACGTTTTATAAAAGTAGAATCTCACTTTGATGTGAAAGTTAACTATTCCAATCCTAAATCTACTGAAAGATGTGTCAGTCTTTTCGTTTGAAAGACAGTCTCAAAATAAGATTGTTTACCGTTTGCCTGTGAAGAAACAGAGAAACTTTCTAAATAACTGTCAGACATTAACTGTCAGTAACTCTGTATTTTTTAGAAAAAAAATTAAAACTTGCTGAATAAAATACAGTGTTTTTCAATTTTAAAACTCAAATTTAGAATGATTTGGCGAATGGTTACACAAGACACGTAACGATGAGCATGTATGCAATGAAACTGCATCATAAATGAAAATAAATTCAATTTCTTTCATTTTAATATTTGATTCTATAAAGTTATGATTCATTTTATTTTAATTATTATTATTTTTTTCTTTTTGCTTATAGTTTTTAAAAAATCTCAAGCTTTTTACTATCATGGATTAAAAACTACTCTAATCATTACTGAATTTTTTTTTGACAATTCTATTTAACATTTATATTGATTAAAAGTAATTTAATCAGTGAAATTTGTATAACTTAATAAAATAATAGTCAAAGTGGAAAAGTCCTACGTTACACAATCTATGTCTTACATCTCCTTCTTGATTTGTTTTAAAAGTAGCAGGTAAGGGTTGAGAAATTTGGTTGGGCAGCAACTGTTGCATGATTATAACTTACTATCTGGAAAATTAATGTGTTTCAAATTTAGCGCACAATAACCAGGGAATGTTATATTAACGGCGCTAAAAGCTTCGAACAATAACTGTACGACCTCCATTCAAGGAGAGGGGATAAGCAAAGCCTTCAAGCAATCCATAATCGTATTTTAAGTTGCCTTTTTAGGGTTTCTTCCAAAAAGTTTTCTGAATGCAAATTGAACCATGGTGAATATTGCAGATAATAAGCATAACTACTTATAAGCACGTGGTCTGTCAATCTTATTATGGTGAAAATAAATTTCGATGTTTTCCAACGTTTAGCATAACCAATTTTAGACATAAAACTGTATTGACAACACAAAAGTTATTAAATATAACAAATCATATCACCCTGTAATTATATACTTCTTATAATTGCTAATAGGTGTAAAATAAAAAGAATATAAACAGTAAAATAGGTTTTATTAGACTGTTGACATATGTTTTAGCTCAATCTGAACCTTTATCAAAACAAACAAAAATCAAAAATTTGTACTATGATATAAAAAGAGAACGCCTGACCTACTGGGTGACTCATCAACGCCCAGCTGAAACAATTAAAATCAGGATCACGAAATTTGGACAGTAGATTGCTGTTATGACCTAGGAAAGCAATAAGAAAGGATTTTTGAAAATTCTCCCCCGAATGGGTGGCGGAGAGGAATAGTCGAACGTTTTGGGTGATTTCGCAATATCGCAGCAGCAGTTTTAAGTAGGAGCGCTTTCAGAAAAACAAATCTACTAAAAAACTGGTTAAACACGTATTTCAGCGATTTTAGAAATTTATCCATGAAGGGTTTTAAAGGGGTTGTCGAACGTTTTAGGTGATTTCGGTATATTTCAGCAAAAGTTTTAGGTAGGAGCGCGAAATTCAGAAAAACAAATCTACAAAAAAATGGTTAAACACGTATTTCAGCGATTTTAGAAATTTACCCCCAGAAGGGGCTAAAGGGGTGGTCGAACTTTTTAGAGGATTTCGCCATATCTCAACAGCAATTTTAGGTAGGGGCGCGAAATTCAGGGAAACAAATCTACTAAAAAATGGTTAAACACGTATTTCAGCGACTTTAGAAATTCACCCCACGAAGGGGGTTAAAGGGGTGGTCGAACGTTTTCGGTGATTTCGCAATGTCTCAGCAGCAGTTTTACGTAGGAGCGTAAAATTCAGGAAAACAAATGTACTAAAAGAAATAGTTAAACACGTATTTCAGCGACTTTAGAAATCTATCTCCGAAGGGAGTTAAAGAGGAGGTCGAACGCTTTAGGGGATTTCGCCACATCTCAGCAGCAATTTTAGGTAGGAGCGCTAAATTCAGAAAAACAAATCTGCTAAAAAAATGGTTGAACACATATTTCAGCGATTTTAGATATCACTCACTAAAGTGGTTAAATGGGGGGTCGAACGTTTTATATCATTTTGCAATATCACCGTAGCAGTTTTAGGTAGGAACATAAAATTCATGATAACAAATTTAGCAAAAAATAGTTAAACACATATTTCAGATATTTTAGAAATTCGCTCATTAAGAGGGTTAAATGGGGGTCGATCGTTTTAGCTCGTTCCGCCATATCTCAATGTGTCTCAATCTGTCTCAATGTTTCAATTTGTACATAAACAGAAAAAAATTATTTATCACATTTTTGCAAACTTTTAATTAAAGTTTAAAATTTGTAAGTATTGCAATTTTGTCGCACTCCCACTTTTATCCGATTTAGAACAATTTTGTTTTAGTTACCTACCCATCTCTACCTTACATTGTAGTCGACACATTCTCCACCCGAGCGAAGCCGAGACAGGCCGCTAGTATTCTATAAATAATATATCTATAAAATCTAAAAAAAAAATGATTGCGTTTCAAATAATTTCATAGACTGTGCTTTTATAGAATATTTTTGTTTGTTTTGATAATGGTTCAGATTGAGTTGAATCATATGTCAACAGTCTAATAAAACCTATTTTACTGTTTATAATCTTTTTATTTTACATCTTTTAGCAAATAAAAGAAGTATACAAAGTTATTATTAATTTTTCTTCTTTGTTACTTTCTTCTATCTTTACAAGAGGAAAGTATTGGATTCATGAAAATTTTCGACTTCCAGTTTTCGACGGATTTATACGTTTTAGAAGGTTCTGAACACGATTTAACCATTTTTAGAAAATGTCTGTCTCTGAGTCTGTCACTTTGAATCTGTCTGTATGTATGTCTGTATGTGACAAAAATTTTGTGGGCGCTCTATCTCAAGAGCTAATGCCCGAAATTTAATAAAACTTTATATTCAGTCAGTCCCTGATATAAATTGGTGCTGATTAGTTTTTGGTGAAAATCGCCCGACAGGTGGCGCTGCTATGCTGCATTTTTTTTCGATTTCCGCAATAGCTCTATCTCAGGAACTAATGCACTTATTTTCCTCCAACTTCAGATTCAGTTAGATCTTGACATAAATAGACGCTGATTACGTTTTGGTGTAGATATCCCAACAGGTGGCGCTGCTATACCACTTTTTTCTCGATTTTTACAATAGCTATATCTCAAGAACTAATGCACGGAATTTCATCAAACTTCATATTCTGTTAGACATTAACATAAATAGATGCTGCTTAAGTTTTGGTATAAATTACCCAACAGGTGGCGCTGCTATGATACTTTTTTCATAATTATCACGATAACTATATCTCAAGAACTAATGCGCAGATTTTCACCAAACATCAGAATCAGTTAGACGTTGACATAAGTTGTTAACGATTAGGTTTTGGTCTAAATCTCCCAATAGGTGGCGCTTCTATGCGGAATTTTTCAGGATTTACACGATTTTAGCAATAGTCATATATCAAGAACTAATGCACGGAATTTAATAAATCTTTAGTTTCCGTTAGACCTTGATATAAATTGGTGCTGATTCTTTTTAGTGTATGCGAAATATTTGTGAGATAGAAGAAAGTTTTTTTTTTTTTTTTTTTTTTTTTTTTTTTTTTTTTTTTTTTTTGCATTCTTCTAGCATTAAATACTTTTATCAAAATTCCATTGTTTTCATATGTTTATTGTATTTTTTCCGAATATGAAGAGAAAATATAAAGAGTTTTAAATATTATTTTAGCTATGTAACTGACGATCTTCATTTTTATTTTCCTTTAATCTTGACAAGTTTAAGATATAGTACTCATCATCATCCTTACGAATTTTCACTAAGCAGTGGGGTTCCTTGACCAATAAAAATATTCTTGCGAGTTAATTTTTTCTCCCTGTCCAGGGCAATAACATCATGTAACTTATAAGCCTTCAATGGATTCTTCAATATTTTTTTTCCAAGTCATTCTTGGTCTACCCCTCCTTCGCCGGCCTTTCAATCTCCAATCTAAGAATAATTTTTCGTTCTGCATCATGCCCATACCATTTAATTTTATTAAGTAATCGTCTGTACAACTTCCTGTTTCACTTGCATGATTTCACGTATTCTTGAATTTTTAACTTTTTCTAGTCTTGTTGATCTTTGCGAAAAATTAATTTCGGTAGAGTGGAGTTCCTTTTTTAGGATAGGTTTAAGGTCCCTGTCTCCGAACCATACAGTAAAATGAATCATACATAATATAAGCACGAATGAACTGTAAATTAATCATTTAGTTTTGGGGTGAATATTATTCTTTCACAGAACATAATTTAACATTGCGATTGCTTTTCTGCCTTCAACAATTCTCTTTTCTACATCTCTTTGGCATGATCCATCTTGATGAATGATAGATCCACGTTATCCGAATTCCTCAATAGTTTTTATATTCATATCATACAATAAAATATCATATTTCAGAGTTAATAGTGCTCAGTTTTACTCCTATTTATCTTTAATCATCATTCATCACAAGTATCCTTTAGTTTGAAAAACATATACATGGCATCTTCTGCTATGATGACTTGACAGTGTGAAATATAGTACTAGTCCTTGTAACGAAATATGTATTCCAGATTATCATTTTCATAAATTGATATTTCATCCATAATAAAAGTCATTAAAAAAATATTAATTTAAAAGTAACTTTCCGGAAGTAAAAGTGGAAAAATGCTTACATAGGTCAAATATCTGTTTAAAAAGAGAAAAACCTAAGAATTAGTTTTTTAATTTTTAAATAAAAATTGGGAAAAATCCTGATTAATATTGATGTGGGCATGTGACAATATGACTAACGGTTAAAAGATAATTTTATATTAAAATTACCTTTTAATTTACATTTACACACACACATTACCTTTTATATTAAAATTACCCTTTACCTTTAAATTACCACTGCTTAATTACCAGTGGAAATATTTTAGCGTTTATTTATTTATTTATTTAAATTTAAATATAATATTTTTCAAACAAGTAATTAGATAAGTAAATACATACGTATGAGGTATACATAGTATAATTCATCTAAAATACCCTGCTTGAGACTTCGAAAATTTCTCTTAAAATTACGAAATACTTTTCATCGGCATACGGATAATTTTTTTTCTATAGTTTCATTTACAGCCTCAGAAATTTAAGAACAATTCTAATTTTCCTATAAAAGTAAAGAATCTTCAAAAAATATTGTCAAATTTAATAATCTATTCTTACTCAGGGAAATAATGAAAAGAGTATCATCATTTAGCAATAAATTATAGTTGAAAATGTACCACTTTTATAGGAAAATGTAAAATAAGATGCTTTGAAACCAGATATTTTAAGTATGTTGGATGACAATCATTTTGGAAATTTGTCAAAAGACCAATTAAGCCTTATGTTTAAGGAAATTGAAATTTTGAAAATATACTAAAATGTTAAATTACATTACAGATTACATTTTCTTTAAAGGTTGTGGTTTACATGTGGCATTTCTTTTTCCATTGTAGCATTAATTTGCTTTATCTTGAGGTTATTTACTTTTTGTAGCAATTTGCTTTATCGCCTTTTACATTTCTTTTTAATTTTTGTACAATTGTACAACTCAAATCAGAAATGTGTGTTTTTCTTGTTAAATGTATCGTAAATATATTAAAAAATGCATTATCTAAATGATTAAGGGAAATATATTATTAATGCAATAAATCATTGTAATTTTCAGTACATGTAAAACCAGGAATAGATGAGAATCAGTAGTAATCGACTGCAATTAAAAATACAACATACTTATAAAACTAAGTTTAAAATACAAACGCTGCTTCTTTCTTCAGAAATGGAATGAAATTATCTGAAAAATTAACGCATGTAAGAATGAACGTGACTTCCTAATTGCATATGAACTTTTTGCACATTGTTGAAAGACGGAAATGAAAAACTGAAAATACCCTTAAATTGTTGTAAAAGAAAGTGGCGAAATCATCTGACATAAATTAATTTCTAAAAATAATTTAGCATACTCTATTATATTCTGTGTAAATATTGTATATTGATTTGAGATATTACTACTTATAAGTAGCTAATCACTTGAACAAAGCGATCTAATATAGATACATGTGATACTTAAAATAAAATAAGTGTAATTTTTCTAACTTTTTCATATTGCAAGACGTAATAAATATTTCTTTTATTTCCTCATTTCAACTTTTACAATAAATAGCATCATTTACAAATCCATAAATTAAAATCTTGTCCTGCACATTGATTATAATGAATTTTCCAATCTTCCACACGATTGTTCTTACTATTATTTACACTTAAATCCTTAATGCCTAGAGGACAAACAATGTATAAGAGTAATGGAAATTTGAAGATATGCATTTGAAATATAATTAAAATAATTATATTTAAGCAAATTTAAAGTAATTAAGACATTTGAAAACATTTTTAAAAGAAACTTTTAAGCTCATATAGTTAACCATACCAATAAAAAAAATGTATGCGTTACAGATGTCTATTATGACATATTAGGAATATTGCAAATTTGTAATGACTGTAATGTTTTATTCTGTGAAATATCACGAAATGAAAGGTAATTTTGCAGCCAACCGGTAACATAAATGAAGATGAAGTTGAGATCATGTGGAATTTATTTTATGGCAAAATATAATGGTAACATAATAATGAAATAACATAATGGGAATAATAATGGTATTTTATCGTAATAGTTAATAATAGGCACTTCGTCTAGTTAGAGCTTTATTACGTTATCCTTACATCCAGATAAAAATCAAAATTGATAAAATGTACGTATTTTTAACCCTTCCAATCAAGTTGAAAAGTGTTTATGACTTCCGTTTGTCTGTCCGTCTGCCGTCCGTCCATGCTCTAACTCGCGTAAATAATCTCGGATTGCCCTGCAATTTTTGTATGTTATTGTCGTTTACTATAGCGTGATCCCTATTGCAAGGAAGTGTGTAGCACTTACAGCTTTTTTACAGGGAAAATCAAAAGTATTTCGTTACATTACAGTCAATGGGAAAAAATCGTTTAAAATGCATTTTAATGATGCTATGCTATTTTAAACATGATAAAATTGATATATAATTATGAAGCGCACTTAAACATGCTTTTTGTAGAATATGGGGTGCAAAGCTTTTTAGCTCACAGGCTATCAAAATCTGAGAGCTAATGTGCCCTCCCGTTCTGTATGTATGTATGTATGTACGTATGTATGTACGTAACGCGATAACTCTTAATAGAAATATCCGTTTTGCATCAAATTTTGTTTATAGGTTCATTGTGATAAGGCTATTCTCTGATTAGTTTTGGGAGTTCATTGGTTACGCATAAAGGGGGAGATGAGGGAAAATCCCCCATTAATTTTGATAAATGGGTTTTTCAGGCAGAATTATCCGATGTGCTTCAAATTTTGTTTATAGGTTCATTGTGAAAAAACGCTTCCCTGATTAGTTTTGTTAGTTCATTGGTGCATTGGTTAAGTATAAAGAAGGGGAACGGGGGTGTTAATTCCCCCTTAATTTATTGTCGGTTTCCTTATTTTTCGAGGGTCATTATTCTTTGAAATAAGAGTATAATATACAATGGGTGTGAATAGCCTGTGAGCTCACTGCAATCAGTAATAACTGGGCACGATTCTTTTTATATTATTCATTCACAGAGTCAAACAAGAGAATTCTGCTACACATTGTTCTACGGGGAAAAATCGTTTGCAGTGTAATATAATGATTTTTCACTATTTAAAACATAATGAAAATTACATGTATTACTGAGGTGCGCTAAAAATTGCTCGCTTAAAAGTACAGTGTGCATTCCGTTTATCGTTAATTTACAGAGACACACAAAAGATATCGGTTACAGTATACGTGCAATAATTACAGTTCAAATATTTTCTCAAAACTCAAATATTTTTTCCGAGTACGGTAATCGTCAGTCACCGGGACGCGGGGCAGTCCTGCCGTCACCGCCGTAGGCATCGCAAGGTGCGTCGTACGTGGGAACAACACTTCACACTCTTCAATCTAAAATAACTACCATTCTAACCAAACGATCCTCTTAAAAACAGGATTTCAGCATACCCATATGTACTTCTATAATCTCCCCCACCCAAATTAATTTTTCCATCATTTTAATTTTTCTGGAGTTTCGCGTTTTTTTCCAACTCCGACTAAAATGCAAATATTTCATTTTCTGCTTATACGAATGCTCTAAAAACTGGTTTCCTAAATCACCATATTATTTGCATCCCTCACACAAAATATTTTTGCACCACTATGAAAATTCTGTTATTAATTACACTTTTAAAAATCTTTGTTTCCCTTTTTCATTGATTCAAAAACATGGCTTAAATTCATATTTTTGCAATATAAAATACTTTTTTACATCTTTCCAAATGTTTACTTGCATCGTACACGAGCTTTTCTAATGTGAATGATTTTTCATTTTTTATAACTGTTATAATTTTTTCTAAGTGCTCTCTGCTGGTTATTTGTCTAAGTCCCACACACCACTAAAATTCTTCAATCTTAATCAGAACACGGGAACACCGGACTTAGACGAATTTTCATCGTTTTTGCATTTTTTGACTAAGTCCCACACACCACTAAAATACAACTGTCTTCTTCAGAACACGGGAATTTCAAATCTTAGACGAATTTTCGCATCAAAAATAACTTTAACAAAATTTCACACAAAATAAAACTTAGATGAATTCTCACATAAAAAATAACTTTAACAAATCTTCACACAAAAATGACTTTAACATATTTTCACACAAAAATAAAACTTAGACGAATTTCCACATCAAAAATAACTTTAACAAAATTTCACACAAAATAAAACTTAGACGATTTTCACATCAAAAAAATAACTTTAACAAAATCTCACACAAAATAAAACTTAGATGAATTCTCACACAACAAATAACTTTAACAAAATTTCACACAAAATAAAACTTAGACGAATTCTCACATCAAAAATAACTTAAACATTTTTCACACAAAAATAACTTTAACTTATTTTTACACAAAACAGAACTTTGACGCAGTTTCACATAGGAACGACTTTAGCATATATCCACACAGAAAAATACATAGCCGAATTCTCAAATAAAAATAACTTTGATTTTTAATACAACTTAGTCGATACTCACAAAATAACCGTAACAAATATCACACAAACTTAGTCGAATTCTGACATTCCTCTACACAAATTCTCAACATTTTCTCTAACAACTACCTGGTCGAGTCTCACAATTTATCCCGATGGCCCCCTCCAGACCACATTCCTTGTTTCTCTCTGTAATGCATGGCAACACCTCCCCAATCATCAATTCACAGCGCTGCTAGAACATGCTGTCAGTTCGCGGGATCTCGTGCACGATCGACATCGGATGGGGCTCGTGCCCAAAGGTAAGTGTCATCTCATCAACTTATATCATTTTTATATCATTTTTACTTTCCTGCAATCATTTCAACCAGCTAAACTACCATGAGCACATCAGATAGCGAAATCACCAGCCACCTCGATGTCATCTTCGGAATAGACTCTGAGGAGGACACTGATGACCTGCAGACACAGAACTTCACCCCGGCTCCTCATTTCAGCATCATAACCTTAAACATCGCACAGAAAGCAGCAACTATATCGCGTATAGCCGAATCACTACTTACACAATTCACAGCTTTAAAAGATGACCTAGTAATCAATAACCATTCCTCACGCTACTTACACAAACTCTCTAACATACACACACACCTAATGTCAATTATATCCACTAATGAAGCCACACACTTAATTCTAGATGCAGCGCGTACCAAGGTACAACAACTACACACTAGGGTCCAATGCCTGGAGGCAGAACTACATCAATCAAAGCAGAGCTTCACCATCCTAGCCCAGTCACTTTCCATAGCAGAAACTCCGCCAGCATCACCAACAGCACAAACATCAAAACAGCAAGCCTCACCATCCATAACACCGTCCAGAATAGCACCAATCTTAGACCAATCGGACACTGATGCAGCACCCACATACAGCAATATCCTGACTCATTCCACACCAAAGAAAATAGACCTCGACACAGTAAAGAACACCCTCATCCTCAAAGGCACCAGCAAGGAAACTAGCAAAGAAATCGACACTCTAATACATCAAACATCCTACTATGCACCCATACAGCCCAGTCGGATTCTCCACAAGCAAAGTCAAATAGAAATAACTTGCAAAACACAAGCGGATTTACAGACACTCCAGGATGACATCCAACAACATAGCGGCCTCAGTAATAAACTCATAATCCTTCCAAAAAAACCACCACTCCAGAAGATGATTCTCCTCAATGTAGACGCCAAACAAATAGACAAGATACACGATTCCATCACAGCCACCTATGATCTCCCCAGTACAGACATAACCATCCTCAAAGAACTTAAAAACAAAAGGAACTCAACAACTAAGGACATCGTCATCCTGATGCCGAAACTCCTGGCACAAGCAATTATAGCAGATGGAGGCTTGATGATAGGCCTTCGAATCTCACCTCTAAAACCCCACACCACCATCACAAGATGTAGGAAATGCCAGGGCCTCAACCACTCTGACAAAAACTGCAAACGGGCCCCTCGTTGTGTCAACTGCGGGGGAGAACACCAAGACATAGATAATACATGCAATAGACGTCCATGCTGCATCAACTGCACACAGCACAACAGAAGATGGAACACCAGCTATGACACAAGTCACCAGGCGTCGGACCCTTCATGCACCACATATAGACTACAGTACACACACACTCGAAACACTCTAGACAAAGTCTTTAACCTCAACACAAAACCAGCGAAGTCACCATTGCTCAGCTTTCAGTCTCTGCACACACATCAACCACAACAAACACAAGACATCCATTCACCACATAACCGTAACTTTAGCTTTATAGATTCACTAGCACACCCACCACACGCAGGTGTACCCTCCTCCGACTCCAGTCAGGCTAGCTGGGAGAACTCATGGTTTCCCTACTTCAATCCGAGCCGGTCTCATCTTCATAATCCACTCAACTTTCCACAACAATCCAGGCCTCACTCCATGTCCAACTACTAGACCCATCAGCCACCTGAACACCATCAGTCTCCATCACTCAGCACTTCTCACCTCTCAGGCCTTCCTCACTGCTACAAACCTCTGCTAATGTTCCAGTCCCTCTACTACAGCTACAGACCGAACTGTTCACTGCTACTCATCATCGTCCACTGCTCCTAATTCCTGCCCTCTGTTGTGTGAGGCCTCGGCCTGGCAGGTCATGCTCTGTATATATCTGCACCAGCAACCAACAGAACTGTTCATCCTAGCACAGCACATCAGTCCGTCGCTACCTGGCGCGTGGTGACGCTGGTCACAGCGACGGACATCCTCAATATATTTTTTCTTCACTATCTGCACCTAGTTCCTGCCCTCTGTCGCGTGGGGCCATGGCCCGGCAGGACCGGCCTTTTAGGCTAAGTTTGTACCTCCACCATTTTAATTGAATAAATGGTGGTGGCGCTGGCCGGCTGGTGTTGGGTCTTGTCTGGCTGGTTCCGGTGGCGCTCGTCTCTGCCCTGGGTGGGCGTTCTGTTCGGCGTGGGCGCTCTTCTTTGAGGGACGACCGCGCCCTGCGTTGGAGGCCTCCGCGTGTGCTCTCTCTGTCGGACTGCTGGAGTCCCCCAATACGAATCCCCGCGTGCCGGGGAACATCCCGGGTGGGGCGCTAAAGGTCTACGGTCTGCATCTCAGACCGATCTGCCCCACTTAGGCATTCAGTCTTCAGTCTATGTCTGATAAGTGCGTTTTCTAAATTTCTTTCTTGGTTTGCGTTTTTAAGTTTAACTAAATTTTTGCATAGTACGTGGAGTGTATACACTTGGTTGATCATATACTGGGCTGCATAAGGGAATTCGTAAGTATAACATACTATGGGAGTGAATTGCTTAGGGTAGTTTTCAATTGTGTTACGCATTTTCCTGCTGAACCGTAATGAATTAATTGAATTTAATGAATGTTTGCATAAGCTTCCAAGATTCATGAAATGCATTACAAATAAAACGCAGCAGAATATTGCTGCTTTTAAGTAGACTTTTAGAAATTTGTGGAAAATAAATAAATGCATATACGCAAAGAACAAGGTACATTGCCGTTTATGGTTGGTAATTGCTGGAAGTTTATTTTAAGTTGTTTTATGCATTTTGTACCTAAATTAAATTTTAGCTTAATATGAGGTGTGTACAAAAGTCTTTGGATATTATACAAGGTTACACAAACATTTCGAGTGCATTTCCATTGATTGGGGAAAATTGCTAAAAGTGAATTTTCTAACTGAAGTAATTTTTATCATGCTATATAGTACATATATCCAAATCAATAGATCATATACAAGGCTGCACAAAATATAACGACTACATTTTTTGACTATGGATGGTAATTGCTAAACTGGACTTTTAAATGTGTTATATTTCCTATACTGTATACTTACTTCGCTGACCTTATTTAACGGTGAAGTTTCGTTACAGTTTTCTGAATGTGTTGAAAGTGTTTCGAATTTATACTTGACGCATGATTTTTCGTTCTTCTTTAAGTTTTAAGTAAATTGTTAAATTTAATTATTGTTTTTAATTTATCAGTATTATATTAACTTTTATAAAGAATAACGTTTAATCATGTACATTTTTGTATAGACAATAAATTTTCCCAATTTAAAAAAGGCTTTTAAAACTAATAATGTGCATTTTCTCTAATCTAATACAATTTATTGACAGAAATATTTCTTTAACAAGAAACATATTTCAATCAAATGAAAATATTTATATTAATTTATGACAGTATTTTCCAAATAGAATAAATCACAAACATTTCTCATCTGACATGATTTCAAATGATTACAGCGTAATAGAATCCTTAGAAAGTCGGAATTTAATGAATGTTTGCATAAGCTTCCAACATTCATAAAATGCATTACAAATAAAACGCAGCAGAATATTGCTGCTTTTAAATGAATTTAACACAGATTCCTAAACATCGGCTGAAGGTGAAAATGCTTTCTGTTTCTGAAATGTATTTTCTTTAGCAGTTTTATTTTTAGCGCTGGAATTTTGTTTTCGAATCCATTTAAGTGTGGTTTCTCCTGCTTTCTTTACTTATGTAAGAATGCTTTTTTTTTTCTCATCTCTTTTTATTTGTTATTCTATGAAATATCACGATCCCGAAGAATATTACTGCACTCTAAAAACGACATTTTCAAAACTAGAACATATAATGAGTATGTCGCATGGTCAAAATGGCTCCGAATCAAAATTATTCACGTTTGAAACAGGTATATACTCATTTCTGAAAACATGCGCACACTCAAGAATAAAACATTATGTGCTCATATTTGGGTATGTCGATATTTCAAAAATGAGTACTATGAACTGATGTGTGATGTACTGAACTATGTGCTCATTTTTTAGTATCTCCATGTTTCAAAAATGAGTTTGAATTGATTCTAATCCTTTTTGAGTATATCCATGTTTCAAAAATAAGTATGAACTGATCTGTATGTGCTCAGTTTTGAGTATGTCTATGTTTCAGTATTCTGAGTATTTCTGGTATTACAGAATTGAAAGCATTTTGTCGTCATATTTGAAACAGAAAGTTTCATAATAAAATGAAGACATCGATTTACTCAGATTTGAAAGTCTCATTTTTCTCAGCCATCCATTACCCGAATCTGTTTGGAAGGGCTTAGTCCAGATACGTAAAAGTTTGGAGAACTGTACAAATGTCATCACTCTGCACACTGACTGTAACTTTAAAGAAAAAAGCGAGTGCACCGCTGCTGTGTAATATTCAATTTGCAACAGAATAAACAGATGCTCAACTATGCACATTTTCAATATTCCCTAGGCTATACACACCACATAAGATAAGAATAGTGTTACTTTTCTCTCATAAAAAGAGTGTTGCTTTTATTTTTATGTACATTGTTATTGAAGCTGTATTTCCAGTGCCTTCTTCCTTTTGAGCATCACCATCAGGGCCTAATGTCCGTGAAGCCAATTATTAGTTTCCCGTAACTTTTGACAGATTATAAAAAAAGTTGTTTTAAATGATTTCTCTATCTGAAAAGGACCTCTCCTGTTTACCATTTCGTTCATTAGAATAAAGAAGGGAATACTACTTGTGTAGGAATTTATATGTTCATAGGTAATACAGGACTAAAGCTTTGTTTACTTTTAAAGTTTTTAACACTTTCCAACCTAGATGAAAAGTGTTTATGACTTCGGTTTGTCTGGTCGTATGGCCGTCTGCCGTCTGCCGTCTGTCCGTCTGTCTGTGCTCTAACTCCCGTAAATATGCTCGGATTGCTCTGCAATTTTTATATGTTATTGTCGTTATCTATAGCATGTTCCCTATTTCAACAGAAGTGTGTAGCACTTATAGTTTTTTTACAGGGACACTCAAAAGAATTCCGTTACATTGCGGTCTATGGGGAAAAATCATTTGCGGTTTATTTAAATACTGTTTCACTATTTTAAACGCATTGAAATTTATATATATCACTAAGGTGCATTAGACGAAGCTTAATATGGAATAGGGTGTGCATAGAACTTATAGTTACTTTCCAGGGACAGTCAAAAGAATTCCGTTACATTACATCTATGGAGAAAAATCGTTTGCAGTTTATTTAAATAATGTTTCACTATTTTAAACGCATTGAAATTTATATATTTCACTAAGGTGCATTACAAGAGGCTTAGAACAGAATATTGTGTGTATAGCAGTCATCGTTCATTTACAGGGACACACAAAAGAATTCTCAACTGTCTGTTAACAATAATTCCTGGAAGTGCGTTTTAAGTTACTGAACACGATTTTAATTTTAACTCGCTTTTTGTCTATTACGTGATGTGTATAAATTCTGTAGATCCTATACAGGGAAGCACAAAAGTTCGCGGACACATTTCCGTTTAGTGACAGAAACTCCAGACGGAGAATTTTAAACTGTGCCACGCGTTTCCTAACTGAACTAAAATTTAGCATCCTATGTAGTATATATACAGATCTATAGATCCTATACAGAGCTGAATAAAAGTATTCGGATATTTTTCTGAATATTGTATATGTTGGTAATTCCTGAAATTATGTTTTTAAATATATTATGCGTTTTCCAAATTGTTTACTTAGATGTCATCTTTTAGCTTATTAAACTGTATATGATTTGTAAAATTATTTTGGAAGCGTTGGAAAGTGTTACATAATCTATGCTTGACGCATGATTTTTCTTTCTTGTTTTATTTTTGGAGGAGTGAGGTTGCGGAGAGGCTGATGCCGTTTTGAGGAATTTGTACTCCCCTACCCATTGTCATTTCTTAAAACTTACTTTATATTAAGAGTTTAATACATGGAAAGCGCCATAAATATAAGGATATCTATTTATTTAATATAAAATTTCTGTTGTAATGTTGTTATTGGTTGTCTTTAATAAAGAAACATATTCTATGTTTAAGTCGAAATCTTTAACAAAAGAGGTTTATAGAGGTTTGGACCATTGGACGTTCAGTTAATTGGCGCTCGGATAATTGATGCTGTATTGTATTTCATAAATTGCAATCAAAAAAGAATAAATAAGAAACAATTGATAAAAAATAATATGTTAAAAGTTGGTTAGAACAAAATTTCGATATCTCATTTCCTGTTTGTTGAACTGCAAGTCTAACTTCAGCCAACTGACAGTCACAAATAAAGATGAAATTCAAATCATTTTAAAATGTGAAATTTGTTTATGAAATATGATGGTATTTCAGTTTAATAGATAACGAGCAGGGAAGACCGAGCTATGCTCGGTCAAAATTAAATTTGAGTTCAAATATCATGACCCATGACCAAAATGCCCTACTAATTGAATTTTCTTGAACATGTGACTTAGCCCAACAGTCTTCTCGTGGCCGAAAACCATAGGATGCAAAATGTAGTGTAAATAGTCTAAGCCGTTTTTAAGATAAAATAGCTTGACCCATAATGACCCAGGACCAAAATGACCCACTAATTGAATTTTCTCGAACATGTGACCTAGCCCAACAGTCTTCTCGTGCTCGAAAACCATTGGATGCAAAATTTAGTGTAAATTGAGCCTCTTTTTAGATCTTGACCCACAATGACCCATGACCAAAATGACCCACTAATTGCATTTTCTCGAACATGTGACCTAGCCCAACAGTCTTCTCGTGCTCGAAAACCATTGGATGCAAAATTTTGTGTAAATTGAGCCGCTTCTTAGATCTTGACCCACAATGACCCAGAAATGACCCACTAATCGAATTTTCTCGAACATGTGACCTAGCCCAATGATTTTCGCGTGCCCGAAATTCGTAGAATACAAAATTTCGTCAAAATCGTTTGAGCCGTTTTTTAGATACAATTAGCTTGACCATGACCCAAAATGACCCAAAATGACCCACTAATTGAATTTTCTCGAACATGTGACCTAGCCCAACAGTGTTCTCGTGCCCGAAAACCATTGGATGCAAAATTTAGTGTAAATTGAGCCACTTTTTAGATCTTGACCCACAATGACCCAGAAATGACCCACTAATCGAATTTTCTCGGACATGTGACCTAGCCCAATGATTTTATCGTGCTCGAAACTCGTAGGACACAAAATTTAATCAAAATCGTTAGAGCCGTTTTTTAGATCAAATTAATTTTACCCGCGTTGACCCACAAATGACCCACTAATTGAAAGTTTTCGAACATGTGACCCAGCCCAATAGTCTTCTCGTGCCCGAAAATGGTCGGATACAAAATTTCGTCAAAATCGTTTGAACCGTTTTTTAGATACAATTAGCTTGACCATGACCCAAAATGACCCACTAATCGAATTTTCTCGAACATGTGACCTAGCCCAATGGTTTTCTGTTGCCCCAAAACGGTAGGATACAAAATTTCGTCAAAATCGTTTGAGCCGTTTTTTAGATACAATTAGCTTGACCATGACCCAAAATGACCCAAAATGACCCACTAATTGAATTTTCTCGAACATGTGACCTAGCCCAACAGTGTTCTCGTGCCCGAAAACCATTGGATGCAAAATTTAGTGTAAATTGAGCCACTTTTTAGATCTTGACCCACAATGACCCAGAAATGACCCACTAATCGAATTTTCTCGGACATGTGACCTAGCCCAATGATTTTATCGTGCTCGAAACTCGTAGGACACAAAATTTAATCAAAATCGTTAGAGCCGTTTTTTAGATCAAATTAATTTTACCCGCGTTGACCCACAAATGACCCACTAATTGAAAGTTTTCGAACATGTGACCCAGCCCAATAGTCTTCTCGTGCCCGAAAATGGTCGGATACAAAATTTCGTCAAAATCGTTTGAACCGTTTTTTAGATACAATTAGCTTGACCATGACCCAAAATGACCCACTAATCGAATTTTCTCGAACATGTGACCTAGCCCAATGGTTTTCTGTTGCCCCAAAACGGTAGGATACAAAATTTCGTCAAAATCGTTAGAGCCGTTTTTAAGATAAAATTTGCATATATATATATATATATATATATATATATATATAACCACACACAAGATTTGCTCGTATTAGAATATATGATATATGCGTTTAGTTGAAGATTTATTACGCTACCCCTACCTAAAAATCAAAATTAAGACAATTCACGTTTTTTAAGTAAACTTTTATATAAGATGACCAATTTATTATTTTTAATCAATGTGATATTAATCCTTTCCAGAGAATAAATAGTTTAATCTTGCATAATTTTCGTACTATATACAGCACTTTTATATAATTTTAAAAATGTATTTAAAACTAATAATGCTTATTACCAAACAGCTTGCATAAATGGAAGGTACTGTTTCTGACCGTAGGCAATATAAGTTTCTTTATTCCAGTGGTTCCTAAACTTTTATTGGCCACGCCACACCAGAGCATCTATAGAATCACGATGCCTTCTTCCCCCAAACACACACTGTAAGATATATCCTTTATTATTTAAAAAGTAAAATTTTTTCACATGGAGGAAACCAAACAGAGCATTAACAGTAACTATTCATTTCATATTTTTTAACTTATCAAGGATGTGAATTTCCCGTCACAAATGTGTTTTTAACATAACTCTACAAATGCAAAGAGGCTATAAATCTTACCAATATGCCAAAAAAATTTTGTTAATTTTTATCTTCACAAAATTTCTTGAAAAGACTCTCCCATTTGACGTTAAAATTGATAACATTGACATATTTTATAATTCATTTTAGTAACTTATTAAGAGTTATATGAAAAGCTTTAGGAACTAAATTTCTTTTCTATGGATAACACAACACACAAGAAACACTTCAAGATTATCATTTTTATCCATTTTAAGAAGCCATTATTTCCCATCAAAACATATCCCTATTTTCCCTTTCCCATTATCGTTAATTGGTTGCCATGTATAATATTACCTTAAAATTTAAAATGTCAGGATATATATTTATTTACTGTGTAGGAGGTTTGCATTAGAGCCATATATATTCACTATTTACTCACTAACTTTTCTAATACTGTTTAAGATTTATAAATTTTAAAAAGTTGGTAGTACCTCGTTTAGATATTTCAAATATTTTTTAATTCAAATATGTTCAAGACTATCAGAATTACATATACCTTAAGTATTTTCACGTATAAAAGCTTCTTCATGTGACATATAGCATAGCAAATAGAAATACAAGGTTCATTGAATAATCCAAAGAGTTGTAAAAAATTGTAAAATACATTAATAACCCGAAAAATGCCAGAAAATTTACAATATAAAAAAGGGGGGGGGGTCAAACATTTTTAAAGATAATTATTCTGGTATTTTTCTATTTGAGCTTTTGATTGGGAACTTTTTTTTAATTCAACAAAAAAACTTATTTTTTAATTTTATTTTTAAATTTTGCATGCATTACTTTTAAATTTAGTCTTGTAACATTACTTTTCCACGAAACTAGTCGTTGGGGGCCACCGTAATACTTACCCATCATGGATATGCATAATATAAAATATTAAAATAAAAAATGTGTAAACTACTTATAAAATGCATTGCAATTCGAATAAAATCGTGACTTGATGACGGCCTAAACTTTAAAGGCTCGATTACTGAATTGCTTGAAAAAAAAACATCCTTATAACTCCAAAAACAATAATCCTGTTAACTAGCGCTTTATTGCATGTGATTAAGCGTCTTATTTCCAATTGAAATATATCTTTGAATTGAAATTTGGTTAAAATACAGGGTCATGAAAAATCGAAGAGTGCAGAAAATAGGATTACAAATATCTCGGCAACTCATTATCCGATCGACTTCATGCTTTATGCAAAATTTATGTTTTTTTATTGTCTTTTATATTCACTCCTTAAAATAAACAATTTCGAAAATTTTTATATGCCTTTTATCAGAACGAATACTTCGAGAGTCCGAAAAAATAAGTTCCGGATAATAGAGGTTACTGAAATTCAATTAGCTTCTTCCCATTACAACATACTAAGTACAAACAAAATTTCAAGTCTCTATCTCAATTTTTTCGGGAGATAGAGCATTTACAGACACACAGAAACACAGACACACAGACATACAGACACACAGACATACAGACACACAGACATACAGACACACAGACGGACGGCAAATTTTTTTTTTAAATGTGTTTTTCGGAACCTCCAGTGTCTGAAACGTGTAAATCCGTCAAAAAATTTTTTTCGATTTTCAAAACGATTACAAGATTTACCCTATACTGCGTATGATGGGTAAGTAAAAAGAAAAAAATTGACTACAAATGGGTGAGTCAAAAAATTCCTTGAAACCCCCCTAAGAAGTCAAATTGCCCCCCACGTTGGGAACCACTGTTTTATTTCCTGATAAAATAGGGATGGGTGATTGGATTTAATAAATGTGGTACCAAAATTATTAACTTTGCTTCCCAAGTGCCATAGGCAATTTTTACATAGCTTCTGTTTCCTGAAAAGCACCTGGATACCTCCAAAATGCTTCTAAATATTTGTTGTATTAAAAGGTATGTATTAAAGTTATGAAAATTTAAAATACGATTACAGTGTTTAAAGTCCTTAGAAATTCAGAATTCATCGCCATTCATAATAAAATGTCAATAAATAAATAATAAGCAAATTAAAGGAAAGAAATTGGGAAATTCTACATGAAAGTGTACAGCTCTAAATAATGAAATATATATATATATCGTAAAATTTCTCTGGTTTTGTCTTCCTTCAATATGATGTAATATCATATGTTATTTTACGCAGCCGAATATTTTTATTACTAATAAAATGTTACTTGTTTTCTCTAATCTAATCTATTTTTATTCATTTCTGTTGAATGAAAATATTTATACTGATTTATATCAATATTTTACAAATAGAATAAATCATAGACATGCCTTACCTGACATTATGTCACATGATTACAGCGTTTAAAGTTCTTAGAAAGTCATAATTCAACGAATGTTTGCACAAGATTCCAACATGCATGCAATGCACTTCATATAAGCGGCTGCAGAATATTACTGTTATTAAATGAATTTCACCTAGGTTCATAAACAGCGGCCGGGAGTGAAAATGGTATCTGAAAGTTATTTTCTTCAGCAGTTTCATTTTAAGCGTTCGCATTCTGCTTGAAATGAGAGAATTAGTGATTATATAGTGCAGAATTTCAGCATAATTGTTCCGAGTGTAGTTTGTAAGTCTCTTTTACAGCTATTGTATTCATGCACGTAGAATCTTTGTTGTATTATAATGAGTGTATATCGTTTATGTTCAAAATATTTAGGAAAAAGCCCTTTATTTTCTAAAATATATTTCTGTAACCTATTTTTTTGTGTGTATGTAAGAAATATAAAATATAAATAATTACCTTAAAAATTATTTTTCATTGTGATAAAAAAGAATAAAACTATACGTCAACAATTTAACATTTTCCAACATTGTCGAAATGTGTTTATTATTCCGGTTTGTTTGCATGTCTGTGCGCGGACTAAATTTCATTAATATGCATGAATTACCATAATATTAATATATGGTTTGTCGGTGTTTCTCACAGCTGGTTATCTGCGCGAGGGATATATAAGCCGAGGGGGAAATGTTCTCCGTAAAGATCTTTCTAGAAAAACCTAACCTGTATGTAATCAAGATTCGAACAAAACGGCAGAACGTCTCAGCCGCTGGTTGATACATTATATATATATATATATATATATATACATATATATATATATATAATATATATATAAATTATACCGCTAACCAGGCCCCTACCTGCCCAGCATGAATGCCTAGCTTGACGGTTTAGTACCTGGGTGCGGGGCGGAAATCGTCTGATCACAGCATGGCTGTGATCCACCTGACTATAGATTTGTTGACATCGCTGCTGTGCTTGCTCTCTTGTGGTTTGCTACAGTTATCTTTGTTTTCTGGTTCAAGGTTTCTGTTTAACTTTGTTGAATTGACAGATTTAATAGGTCTCGTATTTTAGAACCTTGATCAGGTGACGAGACACTCATCTGACTGGGCACCCTCAGAGGTATAATTCACAGATAACTTGGAGGATCTCATTCGTTGTTCTGCGTTTCATATTTTCTTAGAAAAAGGGATGTTGACAGGAGAAATAATATATATATGATAGAATGTGCATTGTTGTGAAAATATCTTGTGAATATATTTAAAGCTTGACATCCCAAATATTTTATGCTGGAATATCGATAAGAATGTTTTTTTTTTAAAAAATCTGTCAGAAAACAATTCAGCATATTAGTTTTAATTCAATTGCATCGCAATTATATGAGGTATAGTCAATCATGAAAATAATCTATGATCTATTTATTTACAAAAATCAAAAATTTATTAAACTGATAAATGTGATAAGAATGGAATATATCCTGAAAATTAATTAACATTTTCGTCAAAATAAATATATGAGATTTAAAATAAATCCCCGTTAAAAATGATTATTTAGAAAACAAAAATCTAAGTTTTAAAAAGTTTCAAATAGGAAATAATGGTTTATCGAACATAAAATTAAAATTAGAAGATATAAAGTGTTAAATTATGGTTTGAATATTATGCATTAACCATATATAATTATATTAAATCTGTTAATTTCTCTATTAATATTGCAACAGACACCGTCATCTTTGGAATACCTTTTTTGTACATTAGAAATATCTGTACGTGATGCGGATTATTATAAATTGAGAAAAAAAAGGGAAAAGAATCTATGTAAATGATAAATGTTAAATTATTTATTTAATGTTCTGAAAAAAATCCCTGCACTAACAAATGTAATATTTACGACAGTATTTTTGTGTGGAAAATGTCATATGTCTCACGTAATTAGAAAAAAAAATCTAGTAATGTATGGGTGAAAAACATTTTACTTGACTATACTTTATAAATGTTTATTTGGTAGATAAACAATTAAAAGATTTCATGAACTCTGTGCATGAACTCTGATTATATGAAGAGGATAAGTCACCTCTAAGACATTTTATCTTTCTTTTTTTTTTTTCAAACGTTTAAAATTTTCTAAAAAACACACACTATAACTGTTTTTCCATTCGGATCTTCAATAATTCTTTCTTATAATCTAATATTTCTGGTCGAGAAAAAAATCACAATTTAAGTTTTTTACGACTCTTTCGTACAACAAAAATTTATTATTTTTTTTTAAAGAAGGAATGTTTTATTCTAAAAAAATCGCGTTTCGAATGAAACACAAGAAAAAATAAAAAGTCATTAAACTAAACTAGAATGTAGATAGTTTTGAAGCAAGCTAAACTCAAATTAAGCAAGACAACAGAAAGCAAATTGTATATTTTAGAGTCGAAAATAAAGCAAATGTCTTTCTCAAGATTTTCTTGATAAGCGCATTTGCTTTAACGTTTTTCTTAACTTTTGAAGGATTTTTCAAACAAGGTCATCTTTACTACTTCGCCATAAAAGCTTATAACATACGTAATACTTCATTTATCACTTAACTTTAATTTCATGAAATAATTTTATTGAGTGATTGACAGATTTTTTTAATAAAGTATCTTTGATGTCCATATGGAATGATAGATTTAGAAGAGAAAATACTTTATTCATCCTGATTACTTATTATAATGAATTTATCCCGTATACTACTGTTTATGAAACAAAATTGAAGGTGGTAGTGGAAGTCCTTATGGATAAAAGGATAACAATTTAAATTGCTTTACACATATTTAATTTGAGGATTAAATATACCGGGTGAACCAAAAATTCGTTAAAACTTTACAAATTCATAACAAGTTGGAAATTGTACGTCAAACGTTACAAACGAGGTGCGTTCGTACGCACGTTTTAGAATTAAATTCATGATGTCCCGTGCGTAGAACGGGTTAAACAGCTAGTTAAGTATATATTTTATGACACTGTTCATACAAATATCTTAACTAGTTATATAAATATTCAGATATATATGTATCAGCTAGTTATATAAATATTCAGATCTTGATGATTTTTAATTCTGTGAAATGAATTATATCGTCTGCAGATTAATTTCTGTAATAAAATAAGTTTCTCGGTCGCTTGACGATTTAACATCCATCGGAAGCTCCTATAACAAAAAAGCACCGATTTAAAAAAAAAATCAAATTTCTTAATAAATATTTTTATTAATATCTCCTAAAGTTTTGATTCGATTTTAATAAAATTTGAAATGTCTCGACAAAATTCTGCAAAGATAATATATTTTAAATTGCAAACCATTTGGTTGGGTAGTTTTTGCGTTGTTATATGCGGACAGACAGACAGACGGACGGACCAAACGATGACTATAGGTGCTACGTATTTATATAATTACGAACGCACCTAAAAAAGGAAGAAATTATGATAATTAAGTGCGGTTTGCAAGAAAAGGCTCACAAGGTAGTCGGATTTTTTGAAGCAGCAAAATAATAATAATAATAATAATAATAATTAGTTAAAAATGTTACTGGTAGAGGGCACTGACGACCCGAAACACAATGAACAAGACAACAGTGCGCTCTATCCATTTCTTCTTGCAATAACAATTGTTCAACATGACCTTCAGACCACATTCTTCGTCTTCAGTCCTTTCGCCGTGCGAAATTTTCGCAACGCAACAGTTGCTGACTCTCCGTTCAAATAGAACAATTTCACCAACAACGCTCGATCGGGTAATGATAACAGTCTGAAAGCAAATGAGAAATCCTCGTATATTCCGGTCTTTTATTGCAGGATTAATTTGCATAATTCTGCTGAATCTCTCGCATGTTAGTGTCATCTACAGGTGACTTTTTTAACTAAACTGTTTTTGCGGCTAAAATAAATCCGATTAACTTGTAAGCCCTTTCTTGTAAACCGCACTTCTTTATCATAATTTCTCCCTTTTTTATGAATTTTTAAAGTTTTAATGAACTTTTGGTTCACGCGGTACATGATTCCTTATCTGAAACACAAAGCGTGTAAAGAAATGAAGCGATATTAACAATAAGCTTCAGCGAACAAAAAAAATCAAAATTTAGCATTAGATTTTTAGATGTAACACTCTGCATGTTGTATTTATAAAAAGCTCACAATATCAGCATTAAATATTTACAAGTATGTATAGACAATTATACGCATAAATGAAAAAAGTTTAAAAGCTCTTTCTGATAAAAACTATATATACTATGATATATAATAAAAAAAACTATTTATACTATGATATACTATTTTTGTTAAATAAAGTTTAAAAAACGAAATATTTTTAAATTTTTAAAATATCATGCCATATTGCGTTTTAGTTTCAGCTAGAAAAATTAAAGTGCAAATTTTACATATTTTATACTTTTATTGAATTTTAAAGTGTATACACAAAAGATTGGATGCACAGCATTATAGTTTAAAGCTGCAAATATTCTTTAGCTTTAAAAATATTTTAAATTGAGATTATGTTTCTAAAAATAACTATTTGTTTTAACCATAGTTTACTTGTTTTCGATGTAAAAATGAAAATATATTTTAAAACACGTCTCTATAAATATGACTTACAGTTTAATTTATAAAATAATTAAACATGTTTACTTGTTTTTCAAAAATATAGGTATTTTGATTTAAATAAAATATTTGCGGATACACATGATATTTAAATATATCTTAAGATTTTTTTTTGTTCTGGTATTAGATAACGATGGAGAATTTTATACAGTAAAACCTCTCAAAATTGGCATGTCCACTATACCGAGGCATTTTACCATCTCGCTTTTCAGAGATACATAGTTGTGGATTGCAAAAGCGTTCGCTAAAAAGAAGTGTCCGTTATTTGGGATTGTAGGTTACGGAGGTTTTACTGTATTTAAAACATATGTATAGGAGATTAATCACAAGCACTTAACTACAAGCATCATGCGGAATAAGTAATTAATTTTATTATTATTATTTGTCTAAAGCTATATTACGATACGTTTCTATTAACATTTTTAAATTTCCCGTTGAAAAAAGAATGAAATTATGTGCTGCCAATAACTAATTTTCGTTTCAAATGGGGGAGGGAGCTAATGTTTATAAATATTTTGATTTTGAAACCACTCTGTTTTTCCCTCTTTTTTTCTTTTCTTTCTTTCTTAATTTCTTTCTTTCTTTTTTTTTTTTACAAATTGCAAAATGATAATCAGCGTTATATAGAGATTATAATTAAATCAGAGATTTATCAAAACTACATAAAAATGGTTATTAAATTTTAAAAATTTAATCACTAGTATTTATTTTTATTGTCTTATTTGCGTAATATACACTTTTTCTTTAAAAAAGAATATATAATTGCTTTTTCTTTTTCAATGCAGCAGGTGACACGGGTTTTTAAAAATCTTTAGATAAATATTCATTCTTATCTAATTTCATTAAGTATTTTTTCGGGACAACTATTCCAGAATCTTCTTCAATTGAAGTAACTTTCGAGATTTTATCAGAATCTAAACCAGATTGTTTTTGTCTGTTTTCGACACAAAATTCGTGAATAATTTGCAGTTTATAAACGCGAGCATGAGAATCATAGGTTACATTATCTATAAAAGAAAGTTTATTAGTTAGAAATGTCAAACGAAAATGACGGTGCGTATTCCTCTAAATCAAACTCTTAATCATCACACATCTATAAACAGTTAGGAATAGACAGTAAAAGCTGACAATACTTGTAACTAAAAATATGTTTAAAATATTCTAAATTTAACAAAATGAACGTTAAATAGTGGAATACCGTCTTTAAGACGGGAATCATTTAATAAAGAAATCATAGGTGAATCCTGGGAATTAAAATTTATCATTAAATTGACGAAATCTTTAATCAGTAAACGTTAAATCGGGTTTATGCTGCATTATGTCATTCGGATTATTTTCCGTTCGCTATGCATTTGAGATAGATATTATTTCATGTAATATTATAAGATACAGAAGCAATTGGGAAAATCGCTGTCTGATATATGTCTACTTTTCAATATCCCACCACATACATTACGCGTTTGATAAAAACTGAAAATAGTATACGAAATAAAAATATATAGGTATAAAAAAAATACTGTGTTCTATTTTAAAATATCTTCTTTCAAATTAGAGAGGGTGTTCCCACATTTTTTGATGATTTTTGTGGAACTTACAGAACTATTTTACATAAAATATTTGCGTTTTAAATCTTCAATTTGGTACGTCTTATTCTGAACTACCTTTCTACATCGTAATTTCCATGAAAATAATGCCTTTTGCAGTTTTGGAACAGGTATTTTGGACCATTCTTCTTGCAGAGCTTTCCAAAGTCCATGAAGGATTGTAGGTCGACGTTTCGACAGCGTTTTAAAAGTCCAAAAGCGCAAAAATCCGTGATGATACATCAAGGGATTTAGCAGGTATATCAGTGAAGGAAGGATCAGTGAAAGATCCCTGATACCCGTTTCTCGTTCCATTTTTTGCAGGAAATTAGTAGTAGATTGTGATGTGCGACTGCTTGCTTTATCTTGATGCAGTTCAACAGATTGATGGTTTGACACACAACAAGCCTTTCACAGCGTTTTTTAATAACCGAATACGAAATGAGAAAGAGAAATATAGCCTTCTATCCATCGATTCTTTAAAAGTGCCATTTTGCATGTAAACTAGAATTTCAGTTGCCAGTAGGTAATTTATGCTTTCAAAAACATTTTAGCTGTGAAAAATAATTTCTCTATGCAGACATTTTTTCCCCCAAAACAAACTCGTCTGAAAAATGTATAAAAGCATCCGTGTATATAATGGCACATGACTCAGATCACTTCTCTAAATATACAGCGAATGGATTTTGTGAAAGTTATTTGACCTATCTCTACGTAGTGAAAATAATGTCAGCATTTGTATTGAAGTATCTTAACGAAGCTATCATTTGAGCAAATTATTCACCAGAAAAAATTACTCACTAAAATATTCCTCGTTGAAATCTTGTTTCATTAAACCAATTGTTTCTGAAACTGTATTGTCCAGACGACTGCTCCCTAAAAATAACTTCAATACAGATAGTAACATTTTTTTGCTAAATAAAATTTGGTGAAGGTGATTTTAAAAATGCCTTAACCAATTGCTTTTAAAAGTGGTCTAAATTATACAAACACTGAGTAAAAAGGATACACTGATCATACATCCGAGTAAAGCTTAAGATAATATAATTTTTAAAGAGAATGTGATTTTTGGCGGCACCTTTACATCTCTTTTCTTTTAACTTCTCTTATGAGTACTACCTTGTAACATAATGGATAATAAATCCAAATTGTGAACAGTACTATTTACACGGAATTTATTACAATCTCATTTCATATTTCACATTTATGTATTATACGATAATTAATGTTATTACCAAACATTGTCCATAACATATCATTCACATAAAAAAAACACGTAACACAAAAAGATTCTCGTAAACTTCAACTTTCATAATATCAAAGTTCACGAATATTGTGTAAAACGTGACTAATGCAGAAAATTCAAATTCCAGTTAACAAAATCTCCAAAGAGAGAGGGTTTTCCATTATTCTGCTTTTAGCAAAGAGGAATTGGTTCTTTGATCTATTAATAGGCTGAGACAGCTAAATATGTTAATTTCGCATTAATGACAGCATTAGATATTTATTATCCTAGTTGCGTTGCCCATTTTTCTGTGCAATCTGTACGAATTACTGGCACAACTAAAACGCTTCGAATTGGTGACAAATAAAACAATTGTGAAATAAAATTTTCTCTGAACTTCTATACTGATGATAAAGCATTGTAAAAGTCTACTTAAAAAAATAGATTTATGCACGAAGTTTTAAATTTGTTATCTAAAGACTTAAAACGTGATGTGTAATTAACTCTGTTCATATTGTACATTGTTTCCATGCGAATAATAAATATTAATTCACACTGCAAAATATTTTTTATTCTAAATCAAGGTAAATTTATTAGGGAATAAAACTTTAATAAAGTTATAAGAAAATATCATTAGAAACTTGTCTAAATATGCCTAAATATCAAAATATTATGTAACCGAAAATTTCTCATGTTCTATGTTTTGTGTTTGAAGTGAAACGTGATATGTCATTTAAAATAGCTAGATTTTCCAGAGAAATATTTAGAAATATTATGCAGATCCTAAATTTATCGATTTTGAATCATCCTCTTATCTCTGTCGGCACGCATCAGATGAGAAAGGAAAAATTATACGTATTCTGCATAATTCAAAGTAAACAAGTGCTAACTATATGGAAAGTAAGCCTATTATGCATATGCAGATCGAGATAAGATAGGTTAACTGTTCTTGACAAATGGTAACCAAATTTGTTTTTCTAGTTTTATTTAATTGAGCTACGAAATGAATTTAACAATTTGTTTTAAAAGAGGTGTTAATTTTTCTATTTTTAACAATATTAAAAATTGTAATGGCGAGACGAAAAGTGAATAAATACTAAATAACATTATAGAGAAGTTTCGATTTTTTAAAGAGGCGGTAACATTTGTGAAATGGCATGTAAAACGGTAGATATTGATGCGTCTTTTTCTCAGGAAATACTCAAGCGATTTCATCATAATAATTTTATAATTTTGGCGGTAGCTAAAATATGAATAGATAATTTGGCAAAAAATAAAAATAAACTAGAACGAAAATTCATGCGTCAAGAATAGATTATGTAACACTTTCCAACACTTCTTAAATAATTTTGCAAATCGTTACCGTAAGGTGTAAGATGATATCTAACTAAACAATTTTGAAAACACATAACATATTTAAAAATCCAATTTCCAGAATTAGCAAAAATATTCGGAAAAATATCCGAACTCTTTTGTGCAGCCCTGTATATGATCTACAGATTTGTATATATACTAAATATAATGCTAAATTTTAGTTCAGTTAGGAAACGCGTAGCAGAGTTTAAAATTTCCCTTTTGCAATTTCCGACAATAAACAGAAATGTACTCGAGAACTTTTGTGATGTGCTGTATACAATCTATACAATTTATACACACCAGGTAACAGACAAAAAATAAATGAGTTAAATTTAAAAACGCGTTCAGCAACTGAAAAAGCATTCCCAGTAATTATTATTAATAAGCAGTACTTTAACCGAAATCTTTTGTGTATCCCTGTAAATGAACGAGGAAAGCTATATACACAATATTCTATAGTACGCCTCTTGTAATCCATGTTAGTGATATATAACAATTTCAATATGTTTGAAATAGTGAAACATTATTAAAATAATCTGCAAATGATTTTTCTTAATAGACCGTAATGTAACGAAATTCTTTTGAGTATCCCTGTAAAAAGACTATAAGTGCTACACACTTCATTTTCAATACCGAACATGCCACAGTAACCCTCAATAACATATATCAGTTGCATGATGATCTGAGCATATTTACGCGAGTTAGAGCACTGACAGACAGACGGCAGACAGACAAACTGAATTCATAAACACTTTTCAACTATGTTGGAAAGTGTGAAAAATGCTACAAAGTTGTTAGTCAGCCAACTTCCAAATTCTCCTCGCTAATGTTAAACGTATAAGAGTGGAAGCTATTCGTATATTTAAAATATCTCCTCAAGAAATTAGTATTTTTAATTTCTTTTTTTTTTTTTTTTGTGTAATCATCTTAAAGGATGTCCCTTATTTTTCTTATTTGTCAAAATATTTGTAAAATACATACTTAATTTTATGTGAAGTGTTAATATCTTACTCACAGTTCGTCAGCTTTTAACACATAAAATATTAAATTAAGCGTAGATTTCAAAAATATTTTGAGAGAAAAAAAAAGAAAGACATCCTTTAAGAAGATTATATAGAAAAGAGAAGTTAAAAATATTAATGTCTTGAGGATATATTTTAAATATACGAATAGATTACACTCCCATAGAATTAACATTAGCAAGAGGAATTCGGAAGTTGACTGACTAACAGCTTTAACAACACTTACGATCAGTAATGTGGAGAGCACTCTCGTTAGAAGATCGCTAGGTGGGAGTAAAGTCCCTCGCGAAACCCGACTCGATCCCAACACACTTCAACCAAAACTCGACATTCAATTATGAAACGAAAAAAAAATTACAATTATATGTCTAACTAGCAAGCTACGCCCGCTGCGCTGGTCGGTTTCTACAAATGAACCTTGAATCAAACGAAATATATCGTTTAATTTGGCCTTGTATTTGAAAGCAATCTGTATATTTACCTGGAATATCCTTCCACATTACTGAAAAATGACGTGATTGCGCTATTATATTTCAGTCAAAATGTGTGCAGTCAAAATTTTACCTGTTAAGGACCAACTCTTTCATTTGGTCATTTACAGTTAGGGTTTGCTAAAGAATGATAAAACTATAATGCAATATACTAAATTCATCACTAAAAATTATCGAACTAACAATGCAAACAAAATAACTAACAAAATCCATTCAGTAGAAGTTTTTATAAACGCTAATCCTTGATAATCGGGTTCATATGATTATAGAACTTTTCCACATGATTCTAAAACTAACAGAACGATATGAAATATACTAAAACCATCCTTACAAATTATGTACTTAACAATGCAAGTCGCAAAAAATACGCCCAATAAAAACTTTCAAAAAGGCTAATCTTTCGGAATCGGGTTCACCTGACTATATAACCTTCACACATAACTGTTTGACTAAACAACGTAGAGCAATATGTAGTACACTATAACCATTCCTGAAATAGCATCTAACTAACTAACAGTATAATTCTATTTTAAAATATACACTAAAACACTTTTTATTTTTCTTAAAAGACGTCAACATATCAATATAAACATTAAAGATGTCATATTTAGTGTATATTTTAAAAGTTAATTTTCTAATAAAAACATTCTAATAAAAGTTTTTTTCTTTTATTTTTCCAGATGTATAGCCATTTCATTTCTTTCTGCAAAAAAAAAAAAAAAAAAAAAAAAAAAAAAAAAAACACCTTTTGGCTTAAAATCAAATTGTTTGGGGTCAAAAGTAAAATCAAAATCGCCAAAAACAAAAGATAAATCGCCAAATTTTGTTTCAATAGCAATCTTGCCCCTTGAATAATGTTGTAAGCATTACGAACATTCTTAATCATGTTTAAATTAAATATTTTCGTTTTATAATATTATCTCTCATCAAAACTCTTTTTCTTTTTTTTTTCTCTTTCTTTTTTCTTTTTCTTTTTCTTTTTCTTTTTCTTTTTTTTAAATAAAATTAGCAACAGTTTTTCTTTTATTTTTCGAGATGTATAGCCTTTTCATTTCTTTCTGCAACAATAATGGTCGCCAAAAAATTAGCAATGATAACCTTTTCGGCCAGAATAACAGAACTTTCTATCATAATTCTGTAACTAATGTACGTAGAACAACGTGTTATATACTAAAACCTTCCCTGAAAAATTATCTATCGAACTACGCAAGTTCCATCAAAATCCATTCAGTGGAACTCGGGCTATAAAGGAACGGAACGAAATTTCCGTTTGTGTTTTATATATTAGTAGATATTAATTTTATTTTTTATTTTGGAAACTAAACACATATATACTCAATAATGTTCAAATATTTTTCCTCCTTTCATCTTTTTGGTAATAATTAAGCAAATGTAGAGTTAAGTGGCATAATATTTCTTAAAATACATATTTCTAAAGAAAAAATAGACTAAAAATGATTAAATTGATTTATAGAAACAAAATAAAAAAAAAAAAAGATATCGTACTTCAAGTTGTTCAACAGTTGGAATCGCAGACGATAATCCTAATATATCATGTATTTAAATTGAAAATGTTCGTTTAACACTTTCCAACATAGTTGAAAATGCAAATTTCTTATAACTAGACTAACAAGGAGACCGCCAAACATGATGCGTACAGATTTTGATGATTTTAAAGTATGTTGTAGGGATCATACCCCTAACTATTCAGGTCAAAGGTTTCCTTCAAATGGGCTTTAGTTTTCGAGAAATTTCGTTTTAAAGTTAAGCATGCATTTCAAATGCCATTACTTCGCGATCCTTGACAAGGTCTCAGTGGTTCCGAGGTAGCGTTCGCGATTTGAGAGCCGCAGATGGGTGTTCTATCCTCTCCTGTGGCTTTTACCTTTTTTAACAAATTTTATATATTTATCGCGTTATAAGTTGTATGCAGAATTATGAATTCTGCATCTTTGAACTTTTGATATTTTCCTAATAAATTCCATTTACATTTTCGAATTTTTTTTTTTTTTTTTTTTTTTTTTTTTTTTTTTTTTTTCTTGTGCAGTTTTAAAATTAACATTTCTATTGACGAAATTCCAAACTAATTAATTCCAAAAACATATCTTGAAAGGAGTAATAAAATATTAAAGCAATAACAATTATATCAAAGTTTTAGCCAGTTATATATATTTTTTTGTTATGTTATTTAAATACATTTAACTGTAAAGTTCAAACTCACCGTCATTTTTGATTTGCACAAATAAAAAATAATGTATTACAATTATTTTTTTTTCAGTCTAACAAGTCGATGCCATACAGAAAAATTCAACTAGAAATGAAAAATCGTTCGTAATTTACAATACATATAAAAAATATCTGAAAAAAAATCGTCTGCAACGACTTTTACGGTAATATCAGAATAAATAAAATTTTCTTTTTATCAATTTCGTTTCGCTTCCTTTGCAGACAAATACCACGTTTGAAATCATTTCTTTTTCAAATTTAATGCATTTTTAAATATATTTATCACAATTTAAGTATTTAAAGAATATATAATATGCTAATTTATACATTCTTCCAGTATTGTTAAAACAATTATTTAAAGGCGATTTTTAATGCGAAATTTGTTTAGAATATTTTTGCGATAGGTATAACACAATTAGTTCCCTATTTAATAAACTAAAAATGTCGATGTCAGTGATGATAAATATTTTAGTATTTCAGCAGTTAACATATTTTAATATATTTAGAACAAATCAAATATTAAAAGGATATATTATTTTGTTAATTTTTTTAAATAGAAAATGTAAATTAAAAAAAATGTATTATTTCATAAATACAATAAATAAATAAGTAAATATACATAAATGTAAACAATAATCATTTTAAAAAGACGAGATATCAAGACATAAATTAGTTTGGATTTTCGTCAGCAGAAATATTCGAATAAAAATTGCGCAAAAACTATAAATTTTCACGCTATATTCGAAAATGTAAATGGAATTTATTAGGAAAAATATCAAAAAGTTCAAAGATGCAGAATTCATAATTCTGCATACAGCTTATAACGCGACAAATATATAAAGTTTGTTAAAAGTCACAAGAGAGGACAGAACACCCATCTGCTGTTCTCAAATCGCGAACGCTACCACGGCACCACGAAGACCATGACCAGGATCGCGAAGTAATGGCATTTGAAATGCATGCTGAACTTTAACACGAAATTTCTCGAAAAGTAAAGCCCATTGGCAGGAAACCTTTGACCTGAATAGTTAGGGGTATGATCCCTACAACATACTTTAAAACCATCAAAATCTGTGCGCATCATGTTTGGCGGTCTCCTTGTAAGAAATTGTAACCTTTTCTTGAGTCCAACATCACCTGTCCACCTAATTCAGCACGCCAAACCAGTTTTTCTCCGGCCAAAATTTGCTTGCAATTTCCGGATTCCAGCCAAAACGTTATTGCATCCTCCATAGGGCGTCTGCGTTCCTATGGAGTTGACTGCGTTTGAATAATGAAATCAAAGTTGCCAAGGAAGTGATTACAGCAAAACAAACAACCTTTACAGCGCTAAAACCAACCTGATGTTTGTTTCAACCTTTTCACCAAACAACAATAGGATCCGCACTCTATTTACTATTCTTGCTCTGATGTTGAAAAGTGTTTATGAATTCAGTTTGTCTAGCCGTCTGTCTGTCTGTCTGTCTGTCTCTCCGTGCTCTAACTCGCGTATATAAACAGATTGCCATGTAATTCATATATGTTATTGAGGTTTACCATGGCATATTTGGTATTAAAAATAGAGTGTTTATCATTTAGGGTTAGTTTAGAGGGACACTGAAAAGTATTCTTTTACAATACAGTCAATGGGGAAAATCGTTTTTAGTGCATTTTAATAATGTTACACTCTCAAACGTAATGATACTGCTCTGTCTCACTGATATGGATGGTAATATGTTTTCTATGGAGTATGCAGTAAGTAACAGTTACAGTTCGTTTACAGGGACAAAAGAATTCCATTACATTATTATATATGGGGGAAAAATCATCTGCAGTGCATTTTAATGATCTTACACTATTTCAATGAAATTTATATACATTACTGAAGGGCACTACATCAAGTTTTCTATAGATTTTTTGAGTACGTACAATTTATTGTTTATTTACAGAAACACTAAAAAAAATTTGCTTACAGACTGACTAAGAGCCATAACTATTGGATGTGCGTTTTCAGCTGTGTTATGCATTTTAAAACTTTACATATTTGTAGAATATTACGAGAATTGTAGATCATGTACATGAAAGAATTGCCGGATATAGACAGCTATTGCTGTACTGCGTTGGTTTTTATTTATTTTTTTCTCATGTCTATTTAGATATCTTATTTCATTCTATGAATAAAACTGAAATTTCTTAACAATATTCCGATAGTGTTGGAAATTGTTTCATAACCTATGCCGTGATGCATGATTCTTCGTTCTTGTTCTTTTCAGTTTTAATGAAACAATAGCAACAAAAAGATATAATAACCCCAATATTTCCCTTTTTTTCTTTTTTCCCCACTGGTATGGAGTAATTAAGTTGCCAACATTACAGAAATTACACTAAAATTAAAAAAAAAAATGAATGTCTTGGAAACCAATTTAAATGTCAAAATTCTAAAAGCTATTATGACATCCTCAATTAACTTTGTTAATTTCTACGCCCAGCGCTCCATACTCAAGGAGGAAGAGTTGTAAATTACAAACAGACAGTCAGATTTTAATATAATAGATAGATACAGAAATTATACGAAAATTTTCCAAAAGGTTCTTTTGAACGAGTATATCTATAAAAGTGTTTAATTTATGGGTTAGATTGTAGTTCGTTACATTCTTAGTTCCTCAAATATTATATATATATATATATATATATATATTATATATATAGAGAGAGAAAAAAAAATGGGTAAACTATCAATATATTTTAGTAAGTATCCTATATTGCATTATTATTCCTTAAAAAATTACAAATTAATAAAAAAATTGCATCAAAATAATTTATTTAACAAATGAAATTGTCTTTTTATATACGAATGTATATCTGAAACAATAAGTACTCATTTTTCTCTACTGAAAAAAATTGGCATCAAGCATAGTGGGATACCTTAATCATTTATTAATATCATACCTCAAATAAATGAAATAATCTTTTACCACAATACAAAATGAAACTTTAATAATCTTCTTTTCAGAGTTAATTAACTCCTGTTTTGACATATGTTGCTAACATGAAAGTGAACACAGGAAATTAATTTTGTGTTGTAATCTTAATGTAAGCAGAATAATGAAATCGAATTCCATTCATTTCAAACAAGAATAAAACTAAAACATATACACTGTATCAGAAGTTACTAAATGAATATCATTTCGAAATTAATTATTTATTTTTCCTATCATCAACTTAAATCTCGACACTTATCAACAGTATTAATGAAAACAGGATTGTTTTCTGTATTTAATACTTGCATTGTATATTTAATACTTGCCTTATATTTAATACACGCCTTGCATTCATAATATTTCAAATTTTAATTGCTTAATGTGCGCTATACTGCTGACCCGGGTTCGAGTCCCGGCTTGGGTACTTTTTCACTATGTTGGTTATACGCCTTTTAAGCAATTAAAATTTGAAATATTATGAACGCAAGGCGTGAGAAATTTTCTATGGAAACATTTCTAAGTATTAAATATAGATTTATTCATTTATCGATGCTGGAATTTCTTTGGTTTCATGTTTGCCCCAGCGTTGGTGGCTCACGGAAAATATTCCTTCTTGTGCTGCGTTTGTAACCTTGCCAACATGTTATAGTGAGAAAGTGCCAAGGTGGTTCAGTTGATAGAACGTCAGTGCGCTATACCGATGACCCGGGTTCGAGTCCCGGCTTGGGTACTTTTTCACTATGTTGGCTATACGCCTTTTATGCAATTAAAATTTGAAATATTAGGATTGTTTTCTATACATAAATTATTAATCACTTTTTAAATTATCAAGCATTTTAATGTTGTTGGTGTTCATCTGTGAATAGAGTTTATCTCCACATGTAACAGTACAAGTACGAGATGCTTGAAGAAATTTTACTTTTTTCTAAAAAAAAATTTTTTGTCGAAATAGCTTCTATCCAGACATTCAACGCTCCCACGTCCGACCTACTTTTTATTTCAAGCGGTGAAACATTTGGTAAAATCTACTTCACCGAACCCTACTTGCTTGTGTTTAGTTTTCTTCTATGAAGCTATAGTTTGAATGAGTTAAACAAAAGATAAAATATGTATATAAAGAAGCTTTTAAAATATAAATTTTATAAAGATTTGGCAATTTTCGGGTGATGTCAAAAAGGTGAAGCTACATAGAGGAAAATTAAAAACAAGAACGAAAAATCATGCGTCAAGCATAGATTATGTAACACTTTCCAACGCTTTCAAAATAATTTTACGAATCATACTCTTTAATAAGCTAAAAGGTAACCTCTAAGTAATCCGAATACTTTTATTCAGCCCTGTATAGGATCTATAGATTTGTATATATACTACATAGGATGCTAAATTTTAGTTCAGTTAGGAAACACGTAGCACAGTTTAAAATTCTCCGTCTGAAGTTAAATAATACGGAAATGTGTTCCCGAACTTTTGTGCTTCCCTGTATAGGATCTACAGAATTTATACACACCACGTAATATACAAAAAGCGATTTAAAATTAAAATCGCGTTCAGTAACTTAAAACGCACTTCCAGGAATTATTGTTAACATACAGTAGAGAATTCTTTTGTGTGTCCCTGTAAATGAACGATGACTGCTATACACACAATATTCTGTAGTAAGTCTCTTGTAATGAACCTTATATAAATTTCAATGCGTTTAAAATAGGGAAACATTATTTAAATAAACCGCAGACGATTTTTCTCCATAGACGTAATGTAACGGAATTCTTTTGACTGTCCCTGTAAAGTAAGTATAAGTGCTATGCACACCCTATTCCATATTAAGCTTCTTGTAATGCACCTTAGTGATATATATAAATTTCAATGCGTTTAAAATAGTGAAACATTATTTAAATAAACCGCAAATGATTTTTCCCCATAGACCGCAATGTAACGGAATTCTTTTTAGTGTCCCTGTAAAAAAACTATAAGTGCTACACACTTCCGTTGAAATAGGGAACATGCTATAGATAACGATTATAACATATAAAAATTGCAGGGCAATCCGAGCATATTTACGGGAGTTAGACCACGGACAGACGGCCAGACGGCAGACGGCAGACGGCAGACGCCCAGACAAACCGAAGTCATAAACACTTTAGGTTGGAAAGTGCTAATTACACACGTTGTTTTAAACGTGTAGAAGAACTTCCCTTATAGTTTAATCGCATTTAAATACTTGGAGTAAATAGTATAATATAATGCGACATTTTAGAAATGTAAACTTTTTTCTTTTTAATCTTTCTTGTATATCTTTTGTAGATGACTTAAAGTAGCGATCACATGACACCATGTATTAAAACAACACCAAATGAATACAGTTTGAAACTCTTATTGATTATTATAGAATAAAATACTTTAAATCCGAAAATATAATCATCTACCGTGGACACATCTTTTATTCTATTTTCCTTTTGCACATTTTGGAGCTTCAAAAGAACGTTTTTTGTAGTTTTGCGAAATCTGACGAAATCCTGTTTAAGGCCATATTTTCTATTTATTATATATTTACAGCAGCATCCTTTTTAGTATTTCCCCCAAACATTAAAATACAAATAAATTATAGAATTTCAGTAAAGATATCAGATGACCTTTACCTTTGATTATTCACTTTCAACTTTACTTATTATTTTCATCATTTACACCTTTGTCAGTTTTTCAGAATTAAAATATAATTGATTACTGAGATGGTGCGAAATGATAGAGATGTAATAAAACAACGTTAAAAACACCAGAACTTAAATTTTCTATAGCATACTAGTTTCGGTAGATATATAGGAAAAGATGCGGATTTAACCGAAAGGTTTAATGACCAATAATGACCAATAAGGACCAATAAGGAGATAACGGGTTACAGCCAATAGAAAATTGCAGATTCAATTAAAAGCTTTAATGACCAATAGGAAAGCAGGAGGTAACGCGATACAGCGAATAGGAAATACCGTGGGGAAATAACCGAATAAATTGAAAAAGGCAGAAATAAATCAAGACACAGAGGTTTTTATGTAATGTTTCCAACAATCTGATATGGAATGCTTCAAGAAAGTTAAGTTCATGTATAGAATTAGGTTTAGAGATTATTTCAGCCGAACTGAAATCAAAAGTATGGTTCATCTCCCAGGTTTTGCAATTGAGGATTTATTAGTTTTGTGTTTTTAACATATTGTTTATGCTCATTAATATGATATTTTAAAGCACGTTTTGTAGAAAATGTAGGAAAGACCGCTTTGGCAGTTGATACTATAGATACCCCATGAGTTGATAACTCAATGGGATCTTTGAGTTTGGAGAGATTAAGTTTATTAGTACGGGTAAAAATCATTTTGAAATCATGTTATCTGAGAATTTTAGCAATGGAAAAACTGAATTTTGGAAGGAAAGGTATTAGCATTGTGTTACCTTTCTTTCCAAAATCCAGTTTTTCCATTGCTAAAATTCTCAGACAAGTAGACATTACAAATCTTTTCTGTTTTAGATTTCAAAGAAACATCTGTAAAGTAGTTTTTAAGACTTTATTTTCATTTTTAAATCGTAGTATAATATTCCTATAAGTAAAAGAAGATTGAGACCTTAAAAACTGTTTCACTTTGATTTAGATTGAACTTTTAAACGAAATTTAAAATGTAGATTACAAATTAAAATTATTTAATTTGTAACCCATATTTCTACATTTCACTGTTCAAGTTTTATGCATTTCTGTTTGTCTAAGGAAGTTTATTTATGATAAAATTTTATCTGTAATATTTATATCAGAGAACTGCCCATTTTGTTTAAATACACAATTTAAAGAAGTCCATTTTTGAAAATTTATGATGCTATCTGTAAATAAAATTTTCAATTTGAATAATACTCTAACCAGAAGGTCAGACTGCATTTCTATTAATTCATACTCTAGTTTTTAAAAGATAAAATAATTTAAGTACTACTATGCACATTATTTTACATGAAATGAATTGCTCACTACTTTACGTATAGCTAAAAGAATTGTTGATGATTTTAAAATAAATACGGAAAATAAATGAACAAATTTGTTTTACCTTACACAAATAAAATTCAACTTTATTCGGAGTTAAAAAGGTTCTAAGTCAACTACTTTAGAAAATGCTATTGAATGTTTATTTAGCTTTAGAATGAAAATAGTGAGAATGCATAAACGGTAAATTTACTTAGCCATTATTTCAAAAACCCATTTAAAGTCATTTAAAAATTATTTCAGAGTTAACGGAATATGTGATGTAATTAAGACTAAAGTAATGTAACTTCTTTACACTCATACAGCTTTTAGATGGTATTTTTTGTTCACTCATTTTAAAGGGCGAATTAGAATTTCGACAGTAACACTTGTTGTGATTGGGCTGCACTAATTATTCTCTAGCTTTCAATATCAAATTCTAAAAAATTCATCATAACCATAATATTCAACTAATTAAAAAAATATTTTGTAATTAAAATTTTCATTGCGTAACTATCGTGAATAACATTTCAATTTTAATTCCAATATTTATTTTGAATATTTCTAATAAGAAAACGAGTTTTTCCATCTTTTGAGTCATATATTACCAGGACTAGTACATCTGCAGATCAGGAGCCTCAACGTCAGCTCTGAAAGTCGTTGATTTTTAGTCTCATTTTTCATATTATGTAGCATCATACAATTCGCAATTTTTTTTATATTGCATACATATTTATAGGCATATAATATACTTCGGAGGTTTCAGAAATTAGAAGTGTTAAATTAAACACGATTTATGCAATGATATTCTGAAATTCTTATGAACTTCTTATTCTAGTAATTTTTTAGATAAATTTTCTTTTTCTTATTTTGATATTCTTTGAAATAGAGTTTCTAAGCAACTAATAAAATAAAGAGGAAAGAAAAAGAAATGCATTTTAAAATTTGTAAAAAAAATTGGAAAATAAGACGTCCTGAACAATTGAAAAAAAAATTCCAATAATTAAAACATTTAATTTCTAAATTCTAATAAATGTATCGGCAAATTTTCAAAGTTATTGGATATATTTAAAACCTCCATATCGAAAATTTAGCATCCATAATTTTACGTTGAAATCCATTATTCAAATATGTGATTTTCATTTGTTAAAAATGAAATTTGAAAATCGTCTGCATTTCCCATAGGAAAGCATTATGACCTAAAAAAAATGTTCTATATTTTTTGAACGAATGAACCAAATGTAACTAAACACTACACAGCTAATTCCGGATACATCGCCAACAAACCCACCAAAAATCAACTTAATAGGACGATTTTTACGGCAGTTATGGCGGAACAGACAAACAGACGGAAACCAAAAACTTTTCGCGTCTCCACAGTGAACCTCAATTGACGTTTCGGTAATGAAACATTCGGAAACTGGTTTTCCAAACGGATGTTCTATTGATGTCACGTGTTAAACACCTTCAAAGTACTGCTTTCTGCACGTATGCACTTTTGCCAACGAGAATATAGTTGCTTAAAACGTTCTTGGAAATCTTTGGACTAGTAGTTTTCACTTCTGCCGTCGCAGCTTCCTCTACGTTAGATGCACCCTTGAACCTTTATCTTTATAAGACATTCAGAGAACACATTGCTTTCTCATCGTGTACCTCATCTTGTACACTATTTCCGTCGGCGATTTTCCTAAATCTTGTCAAAATTTTATATTATCGCTTGTTTTTCAAACATCATTTTTGCTTCCAGCGAACGCGAACGACTTCAATTCCCTGACATGAATTGTCTAGCCCTCTGAACGTTTTGAAAAAGGGTAAAATTGTAATGTTGTTTTCTATGCATTTTGTTTTAAATGCTAAAATAATATGATTCTTTCAGCATTATAAATAAAACTTAATTACAAATATGAATGTAACCCTTGAGAGTATTAATCATTTTTCAATGTTTTGAAAATTCATTAAATCTATAGAATTATATTATCTTAAAGATTGCATATATTGCAGTGAAACCTGGAGCTTAGTGAACGGAATATTACGTTCCACACGCTTAGAGGAACACAGCACTGAGGACGTACTTCATCCTCAACACACCTGGCATCTTATGTCTTTTTTAGGCATGGTAATATAGTTGAGATATTACAACAGTCTCCGAACTTTTTGATCCTAGTAGCCTTATGCAATTTTTTGAAACAAGTAGTGATTTCTAGGAAGTACTAACAGACGTATAACTTAAAGCTAAATACTGGTTATAAAATTTTAGGAAGTTTAATTATGGGGCTTTGGCGATATGTTCATTATGAGACAAGATTATGTTATGAGACAGAATGTGTGAATAAATTAAAGTTATACTGTTCATAAAATCGATGTTTAGATACATTAAAACGTGTTGGGTTACATCAAAACTTAAAAAACATATTAATATGGTAATAGCAGATAAATTAAAAAAACAATACTATCAAGCTTTTACAATTTACATTTTATTTCTAAATTAAAATATTCCATTACTTCAAATATTTCATTACTAACACGAAAGTAATTTCATTGCAATTGATAAAAAAGAAATTTTGAAAATTCAAAATAGAGAATTAATACCATTAATAAAGCATTATCCACTTATAAGTTACTGCTGAACCAAACATTGCAAAATTGTTTTTATTCGTACTTTCTTCTACTTCAATTTGTTTAATTAATTATCTTCAAACAAGTTTATAATAATTTTGCTTCGCAAATATAAATTTAAAGATGATCTAAATTAAAATATTTCATCATTTCCTAATTATTTGAAAGAGATAATATAAATATTTGCAGTTAATAATTACAAAATTTAGATTTTTCTAAATTGAAAATGAATACCATGAATAAAGCATTTTTCACTTTTAAGTGAATGGATAAACAAATTGTCATGCAAAATTGTTTTTTAAAACGCACCAAACTCATTTCTATTTGTTAATAATCACTTTAGAAATTTCGGATAATTTTCCTTGGAAACACTTCATTTGAGAAAACATAGATATAAAAGTAATCGAAATATAGCTTTGGAAAACAAAATAATCTTTTAAAATGCGCAGTTTATTTCTAAAATAAAAAAATTCATTACGTCTGAAATGTTTTTAACACATTCCAACCAAGTTGAAAAGTGTTTATAACTTCGGTTTGTCTGCCGTATGGGCGTATGGCCATCTGTCCGTGCTCTAACTCCCGTAAATATGCTCGGATTGCCTTGAAATCTTTATATGTTATTGTCGTTGTCTATAGCATGTTCCCTATATTTCAACTGAAATGTGTAGCACTCATAGTTTTTTTACAGGGGCACTCAAAAGAATTCCGTTACATTACGGTCGACGGGGAAAAATCATTTGCGGTTTATTTTAATGATGTTACACAATTTCAAACACATTGTAATTGATATATATCACGAATATGCATTACAAGAAGCTTAATATGGAATAGGGTGTGCATAGCACTTATAGTTACTTTACAGGGACAGTCAAAAGAATTCCGTTACATTACGTCTATGAAGAAAAATCGTTTGCGGTTTAATTAAATAATATTTCACTATTTTAAACGCATTGAAATTTATACATATCACCAAGGTGCACTACTAGAGGCTTACTACAGAATATTGTGTATATAGCAGTCATTGTTCATTTACAGGGACACACAAAAGAATTCTCTACTGTCTGTTAACAATAATTCCTGGAAGTGCGTTTTAAGTTGCTGAACACGATTTTAAATTTAACTCACTTTTTGTCTATAACTTGGTGTGTATAAATTCTGTAGATTATATACAGGGCAGCACAAAAGTTCGCGAACACATTTCTGTTTATTAACAGAAACTCCAGAAGGAGATTTTAAACTGTGCTACGCGTTTCCTAACTAAACTAAAATTTAGCATCCTATGTAGTATATATACAAATCTATAGATCCTATACAGGGCTGAATAAATATTTTCGGATATTTTTCCGAATATTCTATATGTTGGAAATTCATGAAATTACGTTTTTAAATAGGTTATGCGTTTTCCAAATTGTTTACTTAGATGTTGTCTTTCAGATTATTAAACGGTAATGATTCGTAAAATTATTTTGGAAGCGTTGGAATGTGTTACATAATCTATGCTTGACGCATGATTTTTCGTTCTTGTTTAAAATTCATGTAAATATTTGCAGGTGATTAAAAAGATGAAATTTTGATTTTCTTATTTTTTTCGACACATAAAAAGAAAATATTGAAATTGTAAAAATTTTCGATTATTTTAATTATATTTATTTATTTATTTATTTTTAATGGATTTATACGTTTTGGGATGTCCTGGACACGATTTGACGATTTTTGGAAAATGTCTATCTGTCTGTATGGATTCATGCGACACAAATTTTATGGGCGCTTTGTCGGCGCTCAAGAATACGAACTTTCGCGAAATTTCGTATTCAGTTAAACCTTGACAAAATCCGGTGTTGATTAGGTTTGGGTGTATATTGCTTAAAAGTGGCGCTGCCATTTTACGATTTCCATGATAGCTATATCTCGGCATCTATAGAATGGAATTTCATAAAACGCTGTACGCAATTAGATCTTGGTACAAATAGTTGTTGATAAGGTGTTCATGTATATATCTCAGCAGTGGTGCTGTTATCCTCCGTTATTCACGATTTCCCTAATAGCTATACTTCAGAATATATGGAAGAAAATTTGATCTAATTTCATATTCAGTTTTAACTTGACATAATTTGATACTCATTAGGTTTGAGTGTATGTTGCTCAAAACGTGGCGCAATATCTTCGGCTATTAACTTTTGGCACGAAGCCAATACGAAATTACTGCTTTTCATAAATTTCAAAATTTTATTTGAATGTATAATTGACATATTTCATATAAAAATGATTTTTTGTACTGTTAGGGGGAAATCTAAAAAAAAAATATTAAATGTAAAAAATCTATTAGAGTTTTCAATTAAAAAAATAAATGATTTTCACATATATTCTCTATATCGGGAAGCCCGGATTGGATGCCCTATTTTTTATAATACCATAATTTATTCTTAAGAACATGATTGTGATAAAACAATAATATTGAATAAGTTCCAATATTATATCCTTTATAATTATACAAAAATTTAATAGACTAGTAGAGAAAGAAAAATGTATTTATAAGAAAAAAATGCATAGGTTGTGTACTTTTCTGTGCTTTAATAAATCCAAAAAAAAAAAAAAAAAAAAAAAAAAAAAGTTTTTTTTTGTTTATTATCAAAGATGGTATGTTTTTCTTTGTATAAATCTCTAAATAATTAATTTTTTATATTCACAGTAGACCTATAAGAATGGCCTAACCTTTCTGTGAGTAATAAAAAAAAAAAGGGAGAGAAAATTCAACTTTATTAAATTAGGACTTTAAAATTTCTTAAGTTTAAATTCATAACTGACTGTTTTAATGAACATAAATTGAAGTTCACTCAATGTTATACAATCGTATTTTTGATCTTGATTTAAGGATGGATAGATTAATAAGTGAAACAGTAATATTAAATTTAATTTCATAAAATGTTAAATTAAGCTTTTACTCTCCTCTTTCAGAAACATTGTTTTTCTAAAATATACACCAAAATTGTTTTATTTTAAAAAGTAAAAAAAAAAAAAAAAAAAAAAAAAAAAAAAAAAAAAAAAAAAATATCCAGTTATTTTACACCACTATACGATTCTTGGTTAACCGATCGGATCTTGTTCAGAATCTCTATGGTTGTTCTAAAATTTTAGTACATCATCATATCCCTATTCTATTAACGGATTTAACTCTTTCCCCTTTTGGTCCTCATATTGGAGGAATTTCAGGTTGTCTGCATTTTTCCAAATTATATGATGATTACACTTTTGTTAATTTAATGTGTATGGAGATTTGAGCTTGATCGGGTTGGAGTGGAGTTGGGTGTTCTTTATGCAATCCAGTATGCTACTTGATTTAGAAATCTGTTGCCCCTTACTACATTTAATATTGTCTTAAAATGATGAGTTCAAAATTATCATTGTTGTATTAACCTATTCGGATTCTTAAGTTTTGATATTTTGATTAGTTTAATATAATTTGCTACCTTTTCCATGGCAACAGATTTCAGTGGAGCTAATCAGGGTATACTTATTTTTTTCTAAATATTTAATTGTCAAGTGAAGATTGAGTAATAAATGAGCCTTTTAAGTTTAAGTAAGTTGTGTTTTAGAAAGAACCCCAAAACACCACAACAAATGGAGCCGTAACAATTCGGTCTCTGGGTTATTGATTTTTTTTTACTTGTATGTATTTATGTATCAAAGAGCAACTGGGTGTTTTTGCAATTAAAATTTTATTTATATGTTCAAGTGTAAAAAGAGGTCTAGGCTCTCTCTCTGTGCTAGTAAGCTACAATTCCCAGTCAAAATTATGTCTTGTGAGCATAACCTTTTCTTATTTACAAAAAGCATAGTCCTGTACTTAAGTTTTATGTGTATGTAGGTTTCCTTTTCCTCTCTTTTTCTCTTTTTTAAGCTGCCCCCCCCCATTTTCCCTTTTTTGTGGTTGTTTGTTTATCAATTTTCTAACCCTAACCATGGCTGATAAGCATTCAGAGGCAATTGCCACTATTCAGCGGAAAAATGCACTAGTGGACAATTTGTCAAACATTCCCCCATTCAATGGAGAGGCCAGCTCAGTCTGCTTCTCAGATTTTTCTGAGAAATTTGAGAGTTTTGCCAAATTATTCGACTGGAATGAGGAGGAGAAAAAATTCGTTTTGTTAGCTAGATTATCAGGAGCTGCTTCTAGGCGAATAAAAATTCTCAAAGCAAAAACATCTGATGAGCTATTAAAAATCTTAAGAGAGAGTTATACTTCACAGGCCACACCAGATGTTGCCCTCAGTCATTTTTTAAATTTTAAACAACCACCCAATATGAGTGTTCAGGAGTTTTATGACAAGGCATGTGATATGTCATTAAGAGCCCTTGTAATTGAAGGTATCCAGGGTGAAGTAGTCGATAAAAGCCGAACGGCTCTACTACACTCCATGCTGTTGAGCAATCTTACACCAGAAGTGCGAAAGGGGGTAATTGCGAGAAATCCACAATCCCCAGAAGAGGTCCTCAAAATTGCGCTTCTTGAGGAAAAGGCTTATAGGAGCATTAACCCTTTCTACAACCACCGCGAGGAAATTCTCAACCCAAATTTGACCCAAAACCTACCCTGTGCTGCAGTTTTTCAGCAAGATAGCTCACAAAAGAAGGAGATAGACCAACTAAAATCTCAAATTGATGTTTTAGCAGCTAAGATAGACAGTTTAGTTGATCTTAGGGCTAGGGATATGCAGGAAAATAACCAGGAAGTAAGACCCGTAACCTGCTATAGGTGTTCCGTACAAGGCCACTATGCCAGAGATTGTCCACTAAATTTTGTCGACTATAATTTTAGAAGGGGAGGTGGTCAAAATTTCAGGAGCCGTGGGCAAAATTATAGAAACAGAGGTGAAAATCCTAGAGGGAACCACAATCAGCGAGGCGGATATAGGGGAAGAAGAGGTGGTTATTACCAAAACAATAGGAGTACAGCTGCGAACAGAAATGAGGAGCAGGCGGTAAATAACACCCCAGTAGCTAACAATGAAAGTGAGGCTTTAAACTATTAGTGGCCGGATCAAATGTGGTCCAGTCGATCCCCAACAGGCCCCTGGACCCCCCAACTGTGTATAGTATGTTTCAGCCCCAATCATATACATTACCAACTGCAAGAATTTACATAAATAAAGTTTGCCTGAGTGCATAATGTGACACTGGTTCGGCAATTAATCTCCTGAGTGGTACTGATTGTAACTATTTAGAGAATTTTGAAATGGAGAATTGCAATATCCCCATTATGACTGTCACCGGTGAGAAAGTTCACCTAAATAAGAAAGTATTTTTAAAATTTGTTTTTGATAATGTTCAATGTCAAACTGAATTCTATGTAGTGGAAGGTAAATTAGCAGAGGAATTTAATATGATTTTGGGAATGCCATTTTTGAAAGAGTACCGGGCAAGTATAAATTGTGATACAAATGCTGTCGCTCTTAAAGTGCCAGTTGCAGGCCAATGTAAACAAAGCGTAGAAACCCCAAGTAATACTTCAGGGTCTAATACTTGTCTTGCTACTAATTCTGTAAATATTTCTAATTCTGTATATAATGTAAATTCAAATAATAATTGTATGAATAATGATTGTGTTGAAAATAGTTCTGTAAATATAAAATGTGTCAACAAAGTAGGGGAGAATTCAAAAAGTAGTAATGCCAATAGCCCTCCTGAAAATTGTGCATGTGAGAAAGTTCATGACTCAGTTAATATTGAAAATGGGAATCATAGTAGTGAAAATATGGTAGTTCAGGACCCGCAGTTGAGTAATATGGGAAAAGATGTTGAGATAGTCATTCAAACTGAGTCAGATAAGGAAGTTGAAAGTGTTGCGCAGAACTTTTGCATGCAAACAATATCAGGTGGTAGCTCTGAGGGTAATAATACTGCAAATTTTTCAAGTATTCAAAATGTCGACAATAATCTATCAGCAGCGAGTCAGGTAACCCAGGGTAATTTAGCTGAAGATACTACTGAAATTTGTAATATTGATGAAAGTGAAGATTTGGTACGTATAGAGGATAAGGTACCTGAAGTCGAGGAGGAGAGCAATGAAGATAGCAGTAGTGATAAAACCAATAAAAATAAAAATATAAGTTTCGCTGTGTTATGTAGTAAAATTTCAATTCCCCCGCAGTCAAAAATGTTAGCCCAGGTTAAAAGCTATAAGGAAAATTTTATTAAGGAGAATGATATCCTTATGTTAGAACCTTTGGCGAAAAATTTAAATCAAGGTCTCCTTACCTCCAGAGCCATTTGCACTAAAGAACATGGCCTATATATCTCATTTGCAAATTTTTCAGACAATAGTATTCATTTAAATAAAGGAACCTTTGTTGCCAAAATTCAAAAATGTGTAGACAAGTCAAATGTACCCGTAACTAAAAATAACCTTACTTGTAATGTAAATTTGGCCCCTCCAATTGGTGACTTTGATCACGCTGATCTCACTTGGAGCTCTGAAATTAATTTAGATCATTTAGAACCCCCATTAAAACTTAAAATGCAAAATTTTCTAGACAAAAACAAAGATGTATTTGCAGCATCGGTCTTAGATTTACCCGGCTGTGATACAATCCCGCATGAAATTAACTTAACTTCAAATAAACCAGTTAAAGGCAAAGCTTATAGAGTCCCCTACAAACTACGTCAAGAAATGGAAGACCAACTTAATACTTTATTACAGGCGGACATAATTTCCCCTTCCATGTCTGAATTTGCTTCTCCGGTTATTCTGGTTCAGAAATCAGACGGTTCCTATCGACTTGCTGTTGACTACAGAAGACTAAATAAAAATCTTGTTAAAGATGCTTATCCAATACCTAACATTACCGACTCTGTTGATGCTTTAAGTGGGGCTAAATTTTTTTCAACGCTAGATTTAACTAGTGGGTTTTTTCAACAGGTTATTCGCCCAGAGGATAGGCATAAAACTGCTATAATCACCCACAAAGGACTTTTTGAGTGGACCCGTAACTGTTTTGGACTCTCAAATTCAGGTAACAGTTTCCAGAGACTTATGAATGCTATTTTCGGTGATTTAGGCAATCTTGGAATTCTTGTTTATATCGACGACATTGTAATTGCCTCCAGTGATGTTAATTCTCATTTTGAGAAGCTTAGCATGGTCTTTGAAAGGTTAAGACTGCATAAACTTAAACTTAAGCCCAGTAAATGCACTTTCCTTTCGAATAAAATACAATATCTAGGTTTTGAGATTTGTAGTGGCCAAGTATCACCTATCAATAAAAATATTGCCGTAATAGAAAATTTTAAACCTCCAACTACCCGAAAGGCTGTTAGGTCATTCATTGGAACTCTATCTTTTTATAGGAGATTTATTCCAGATTTTACTAAGAGGGCCAAAAATTTAATCAATCTAACTAAAGAGACAGGAAAGTTTTCGTGGAATGAAGATGCACAGAAAGAATTTGAAGACCTTAAGATAGCTCTTATTTCAAAACCATGTCTGGCACTCCCTGATTTTGAGAAGGAATTCCATTTATATAGTGATGCCAGTGGCGAAGCATTAGGGGCAGTGTTATCACAATTAGATGAAAATAACATGCTCCATCCTGTTGCCTTTGCCAGCAGAAAATTGAAAGATGCTGAGACCCGCTACTCCACCACTGAAAGGGAATTACTAGCTTTAGTTTGGGCAACTGCCCACTTTAAATGTTACATTGCCAATACCCATTTTTTCATCTATACAGACCATGCGCCTCTAACATTTATGTTAAAAATTCACGACCCTACATCTCGCATGGCTAAATGGATATGCACTCTCTCAGACTTTAATTTTACAATCAAGTTTGTTAAAGGTAAGTGTAACAGTGTCGCAGATTTCCTTTCGAGGTATGTCAACAATGATAACTCCAATGATACTGTTAATTGTAATTTTTGCATACAAGTCGAAAAGGAAGTTACTTTTATGCCTCATTCCAATCTACTTGAAAAAATTGGTGAATTACAAAAATCAGACAAGAAATGCTGCGAGATTGCAAGAAAACTAGACCAAGGTGTAGAAATTGCTCCTAAATACATGAAATTTTTTTTTAGAGATGACATTTTAGTTTGTGAGGATACAAGGTAGTCAGCTATTTTGAATAAATCTGTAAAGTTAGTCGTGCCAAAAGAATTGGTTACTCAAGTTTTTGCACTAACACATGAGTCCCTAGCAGCTTGTCATCAAGCCTTCCAAAAGACCATTGATTGCATTCGTGAGCACTTCTATTGGCCAGGAATGTCGTCAGATGTCAAGCATCTAGTGGAGTCATGTATTAGTTGCCAGCAAAAGAGAGCTTATAGAGCGAACCAGCTCGCCCCTCTGCAATGTATGCCGACCCCCCAGTTTCCAATGAACAAGGTTCATTTGGATCTCATTGGACCCTTACCGCAAACTTTTTCGGGAAATAAGTATATTGTCGCATATATAGATTCATTTACTAAGTGGCCAGAAGCATATTCGGTTAGTTCAACCACTTCAGATGTCATTGCGGACACTTTAGATGACTTCATCTCACGCTACGGAGCACCGTGTTTTATTACGACGGACAATGCGAAGAATCTAATTTCAGATGCGATAGAGCACGTATATAAAATGTTTGGTATTAATCATATTAAGACCTCATCTTATCACCCGGCTGGCAACTCGCAAGTGGAGAGACAGAATCGTACTCTTAAAAATGCACTTTGTCACATAGTCAACCAAAATCAATCTGACTGGGACACTAAACTCAAATTTGCACTACTAGCTATGCGTTCAGCTGTCCACTCTTCAACTAAACTTAGCCCAGCTGCAGTTATGTATGGCAGAAATATGAATCTACCATATAATCTCTTTTCTCAACCACCTTCTTTTAATTATAATGATGCACCCTCTTTTTGCGAACTCTTAATCCCAGCTCTTCAAAAAGTATACACTGAAGTACATAGTAATTTAATTAAAGTTTCTGAGCAGCAGGAAAAATACCGTGAAAAAACAGCTGTTGATAAAAATTTTAAAATAGGAGATCTTGTGTGGTTATTTACACCCACAGTCGCCCCTGGTAATACAAAAAAATTAAGCAAGCAAAATAATGGTCCTTTTACTATAATTGAGAAGCTAAATGAGGTTAATTTTAAAATAGCGCTAGTTGCTAATCCCAAAAATTGTCAGGTTGTCCATGTTGACAGGTTGTCTTCTTTCAAAGACAGACTCCCCATCTGGTCCAGTAAACCAAAACAAACAATTGGCCTGGGATCGACTGAAAACGTGACCATCGATTCACCACACCAACCGCGCGATTCTCCTCCTGTACGCAGGTGTAAACGCAACCGATTCATTCCCTGGGCACCATATGATAGTAACCACGCACCAGCAGTAGTGAACGTCAACAATAACGAAACTCCGGTAGCGCCGGAAGTGGAGGAAACAGACAGCGACGCGACTGAAATGATAAATCCCTCTCCCCCACCTCCCATTTCTCCGGAGATTGCAGCGGTAGAGAATAACGAGATGTGCGTAAATAAAAATTTAGCAACGGCAGAAGGCAGTGAAATGCGCGTAGGTAAAAATTCAGCCACGGCAGAAAGCAGTTCAACTGCTGAGCACAGCGATTCGCGCAGGTCTCGTTCATCGATTCGTCCAGCTGCTAAATCGAATAGAAGTAGTCGTTCAATATCGATTTCTAGAACCGACTATTCGCTACGGGATAGAAGAGACCGTCCGAGTTATAAATACTAACTACCCTTTTTTCGTTATTCAGGCATTTTTATTCAATTTTACCCTGTTTATTTGTATTTATTTATAGTTTAGTTAATGTGTATGTATATTTAATTATTTTTTTTGACATATTTAAAACGGAACTTAGTTTTTCTAGCGTATTAAAGGTTTGTTTTGGTGGTGTGTTGATACTTTCATGTAGGCATTTTTAACCCTTTTTATGCCTATACTTAAGGTTTTTGTCTGTTTTATGGTAGATTATGTGGTATATACCCGTCCGCACCCCGTTTTCGTAGATTTTGGGTATATTTTTGCAAAAAAAAAAGAAACGAATGTAATTTTTGTTACTTTAAAATTTTTTTAGGATGTTGTGTTTTGTATGCCCTTTTGCCGAGGTAGATCTGTTTAGTTCAGTTTTTTTTAATGCATCAGTGTTTTGTATATAACTTTTTAAGTATGTGTTTACTTTAATTTCTACATTTTAACTAGATAGATTTATTATTTACTATACATTTGTGGTTTTATTTGAGCTTAAACTTTAAGGAGTGTGGGCCCTTTTTCTTTTTCTAGTACATACTGTCTCATGTACATGCCTGTATGTTGTTGTGTGTGGCTAAAAGTGCTAAAATTAACTATTTTATTTATTCTACTTCCTATTTTTGTGGAATGTGTGTTTTCCTTCCTGGTGATATATGTCACCACCCCTGTTTTTTTATTTTATTTTGTGGAATGTTTTCCCTGTTGTGCCCAAAGGCCCGAAACTGCTTTTTGCTATAAGTAGCACAGAGGCAGAGATACTCTTTCCCATGCACATTACTTGTACGTGCATTTGTAAAATCTACATAATATCCCGAATCATTAGACTGTGTTCGAAAACAAACATGTGTTCTCATATAAAATTGTTACAATTGTGTGCGTAATTCTCTAACATGGTCTGTGATACCATAATTTGTGTCTTACAGATGTATATGTATATATTTTTTTTTGTGTGTCACCAGTTGCTCTTGTGTATTTTTGTATAATAGAATTAATATGTGTTTTACAAATTTCATTGACATTTACAGTGTTGTAACTATGATATTACTAGTACTTATTTACATTAATAGATAGTGTTGTAATATACTGTGATGCCAATTATTGAAGTTATGTATATAAGCAGTATAATGACAATTAATCAGTGGGCACTTCTCTTCTTTTTCGGCTAATTTTTTTTCTCAAAATTCAATTTATGTATTGTTTACAGTTCTGTTGCCAGAAGTCTCAGGAATGATGCAGTTATGCGAGGAATGACAGTAGTAGGGAAGTGAGGTTTCACAGTCAGGTGGAACATGTGTTCTTTTACAGGTGCAGAAAATATCTTGGTCATTTTAGTGGTAAAATCAGCCTTGTGGTCCCTCCTCTGGTAGTACTCTTTTATGGTCATGTTTCAGGTAATATTTTAGGTAATGGTTTCTACGGATGTGCGAGCTCTGGTTGTATATATCCGGAATATATTGTCAGGGTGGTATTTCAGCGGTGAACTCTCTGGATCCCGTCCCGGATCGATGTATGATCTGTGTTTGTGGGTCAGTTTTTTCAGTGTTGAGGTCCCAGCATGCCATGTGGTACCCAGTTACCTTTCAAAAAAATAATTTGTTTTCTCAAAAAAATTTTTTTTTTAATTAGCCGGGGGGAGCAATCTTGTTACGGTTGGTTTCAACATTTTTTTTTTTTTTTAATCTACATTAATTATTTAAATCACTTTCTCAACATTTATTTAAAAGCACTCTTTTTTTCTGTTTCTAATAAAAATTTAAATAAATAAAAGTAATTGTAATAATAATAATAAAATCAGTTTTTATTTTTTCTTCTTTCTTTTTCTTTTTGCAAAGTAAATTCAACGTTTATAGTCTAGCTTTGCTTCCTGTTTTCAAATACGAAAAGCAGACAGCAAGGGAGGGATGTTTTGTCAGTTAAAGACCGCACAGGTGGAAAATTTGGAGTCATCTAGTCTGACTTTGATATAAGAATGACCGACCGCCCTGTATAAGAATTACGTTATCTTATGAGTGTACTATATACGCAATTAGGCTTTGTAAGTTTACGACAGGCTTCAATTGGCTCTGCTATCAGGCGGATAGCTGGCGCCCATGTAAACAGAGGCTAACAGGACCCCCCTTCAGCACACGCCATGGGGGTGATGCATGGCTTCCTTCCCCCATGAAGCGGCCGGCAGAGTGGAGAGGCAAGCTGTAGTCTTCACGAAGAGTCCATTTTTCCTTTTGTTTCCATTCCCGTACCCCTGGCAGAGTGGATCGGTCCCGTTTTTCAAGCAGCGCGGGAGAATGAATGTTTACGACACTTGTTGCTTGGCCAAGAGACCTGTCGTTTGACTCGTAAAAAAAATTCGACTTATTACGGGGCTCGAAGATTGGCCTGTGGGCTGGATCGCGAAGTTGTTGAAGGCGGACAGGTTTCTGAAAATTTTTTTTTTGAGAGTGGGGCATTGATGGCCCTACATTAACTATCCTAAATCATGATGTTATGATGAAAAGAGGCTATAAGGGCATTTTCGAATTGCGGATCTATAACTGTTAACGAGAAATTAAGAAGAAGATATGTGTAGCCCGTTTTTTTTGGCGTAGTGGCGCTCCAAGATTATGACTTCTTAACCATCAGAAGTGATCATAGATATTGAACTAAACGGTCGTTAGAAGTCGTAGTGTTCTGAGTTACGGTGATGGCTATCTTCGAATAAAACACATGCTTCAGGAAGGTGAAATTACTGACTCCGACGGTGAAGTTCTGGACCGTAGAACGATTTTCCCTTCCGGACTAGATGATGGACCTAGTAGTTGATGGCAAGTGATGCAGTGAGATGAGAGGATTGATGAATGTTAGCTTGAAACCACATGGGTATTGTCTGAATTTTTCCCCAGCCTGAATACTCCAGCTTAAGTGCTTCATCAGATTTTGAAAAAGGACGAAATGCTCCTAAGTGCCCATTGACTAAAATTGTAGAACTCTCTACCTGTTGTAAGTACTATTTGCCTAGTTTTTCTTTTTATTTATTTGTACCTCTTTAAAAAAAAAAAAAAAAAAAAAATATGTTTGCTATACCAGAGTTTAAAAGTGAAATGAATATCTTTGGATAATTTCAATAAGAATTAACATTATGAACAGAAATAGTCTGTAGGTTAATATATAATGTTTGTATGTTTGAACGACCATTAAATGGTAATGTGATGATAATTTTAAAAATATGATGTGTAATTTAAAAGTAACCAGTGTTTTTTTTTGTTTATTATCAAAGATGGTATGTTTTTCTTTGTATAAATCTCTAAATAATTAATTTTTTATATTCACAGTAGACCTATAAGAATGGCCTAACCTTTCTGTGAGTAATAAAAAAAAAGGGAGAGAAAATTCAACTTTATTAAATTAGGACTTTAAAATTTCTTAAGTTTAAATTCATAACTGACTGTTTTAATGAACATAAATTGAAGTTCACTCAATGTTATACAATCGTATTTTTGATCTTGATTTAAGGATGGATAGATTAATAAGTGAAACAGTAATATTAAATTTAATTTCATAAAATGTTAAATTAAGCTTTAACTCTCCTCTTTCAGAAACATTGTTTTTCTAAAATATACACCAAAATTGTTTTATTTTAAAAAGTAAAAAAAAAAAAAAAAAATATCCAGTTATTTTACACCACTATACGATTCTTGGTTAACCGATCGGATCTTGTTCAGAATCTCTATGGTTGTTCTAAAATTTTAGTACATCATCATATCCCTATTCTATTAACGGATTTAACTCTTTCCCCTTTTGGTCCTCATATTGGAGGAATTTCAGGTTGTCTGCATTTTTCCAAATTATATGATGATTACACTTTTGTTAATTTAATGTGTATGGAGATTTGAGCTTGATCGGGTTGGAGTGGAGTTGGGTGTTCTTTATGCAATCCAGTATGCGACTTGATTTAGAAATCTGTTGCCCCTTACTACATTTAATATTGTCTTAAAATGATGAGTTCAAAATTATCATTGTTGTATTAACCTATTCGGATTCTTAAGTTTTGATATTTTGATTAGTTTAATATAATTTGCTACCTTTTCCATGGCAACAGATTTCAGTGGAGCTAATCAGGGTATACTTATTTTTTTCTAAATATTTAATTGTCAAGTGAAGATTGAGTAATAAATGAGCCTTTTAAGTTTAAGTAAGTTGTGTTTTAGAAAGAACCCCAAAACACCACAACAATAAGTTTACTGGCATTAAATGCACAAAACCATTAGTTAAATGGGATAATCTTTAAGAAATGAAATGCGTGTATTTTAAATCTCGGGATAAAACTTGTAGACAAAAGTGGGTACCCACTGATACTTTTATTCAAGCGTACGTTTGTGGCGTGCCGGTGCATGGTGAACCCTAACTAGCTCAGTTACAAAGTCAGAAAGTAAGTTTAAAAAATCAACTTTTATTTAAAAGCTAAAGGGTAGGACGATGGATGAGTCTCATTCACTTAAATTTGAACTCTGCTTGATCACTGTTATCTAATTAATCCTACTTGAGCAATGTAGGTTACTACACTATAATAAAAAATACTTGAATAAGACGAGTAAATGAAAATTTAACTTTAACACAGATAAGATCTTACTTTACAAATTCAAAACTCTTTTTGAAGCGATGCGCCGCCTTCCACAGCTTCAGTACAAGATGGCGAACTATCTAATTATGCGGCCTGTGCATAATATACGAAACAACCTTTATTGAATTCAACAAACTAAGTTCTCTTAGCAAATCCAGATACAGCTCAAGACAGTCTTCGTAACCGGAACGCAACTTCCTTCTGTTGCTAAACACAGTCTTGACTTCCCTTGGGGCGAGATGCGACCAAATCCAACGACACACACTTTCACTTGCTTAAATGCATTGCTAACTGACCAGAAAAGCCAAAATTTCCATAAAACTGCTGCGAAATGCAGAAAACCCTCAAATTCCGAATGACTTATATATTTATCGAAAGTTAAAGTAAAATAGTCCATAGCTTTTACTAGATTGTATAGATTATAGCACGCACACAGATGTTATTTTAACAATGCGATCTCAATCAAACAAACGACTGCCTTTATGAGGAGTCACCAATCCACTACAAGATTTATGAATACTTTTCAGTGTTTCGTAAAACTTTGATTTCTTAGATATTTATGTAATTTTTAGTTATTGTAATACAAAATATAATAATAAATAATTAATGTTTGTTTTTAATTATAGTGACTTAAATTAATATACATATATCTCCACATTTAAGTTGTATCAGTTATCGAAATATGCTTATTTTTTACTTTTAAAAATATCTTTTTTTTTAATTATTGTTATTTTGCTTTTTAAGCAAAAATAATAGAGATGATGCTTAATCGAATATTTATTTTTATCAATGTAACTAGTATAGAGATCAGTAAAATAATTTATAGATGTAAATGTTTTCATTTAAAATTTTAAAGTTCTAATGTTGAAATCTAATAGTCCAACGACATGTTGGACGTACTTAAAATAGTAATAAATACTGTATATTATTATTATTGTCGTTTCAAATTTAAAAAATCGAGAATAATTTAGCTAGATATTTAATTTTAATTCTATGAAAGTAACTTACATAAAAATCTCTCTTACATATATATAATATTAATATAACACAATTTAGCGATTTAAATGTTATCATTCAAACGTTTGACGCAATTATTATTAAATACAGTGAAATAGTTTGTTATTGAGCGCATTGTAAAAAAGCAAATTTTCTGAATTGAGCTATTGTTTGAATGTTATATTAGTTTATAAAACACAATGTAAACACATTGATAATTTGTTGTTACTACAGAGGTGCAATAAAACAAAACACAGTTTTAAAATTAAAACTATTAGATGTTTTTAAAAATCCATAAGCTTTCGGCTAAACATTAGCCTTCCTCAGATGAACACAAGCCGTCGAGAAGACAACGCTCCGAATGGCGCGCTCCTTCCAGGTCCAAAATGGGCGAAACCAATCCACTATGAATTGGAGGGAGAGAAAGAAGTTGGGATGATACCATTACAAGCTGGTGGGGGGGGGGGGGGTCAGCAAAAACCAAAAACCCCAGTGACACCCAATGCATTATACCAAATACGAGGGATATGATAAGATAATACATCATTACATGTATTGTCACCTCTTTTCAAAATTTCTAGGGACTCTCTGATTATGCAACTATTATACTGTGAACAATGTGAAATTATTTTAGTTTTACTTAAAAATATATCAATATCTTTAGCTTGATTTAATCTGGATAAAGCAGTGGATAATTTACCTTTTTTTATGTCAGCCGTATGTTCTTTAATCCTTTCCTTTAATTTGCGAGTTGTCATGCCTATATATGAATATGTTTTAGAACTGCCATTAACTTTAAAAGGAATAATATAAATGCCAGACTTATCTCCATTATCAATGGGGTCAATCATTCTATGTACCAGATATTTTAGCTTTGTTGGGGGCTTTGCGATAAGAGTTACATTATATTTCTTTAATGCGTATTTAATACGCTCAAAAAGATGTGGGATATAATTAATACTGTAGAATTTTGAAGATTGCATATCTTTTTTAACTATTGTAGCTTGTTTATTTCTGAACTCATAAATTAACTTATTAATAAATTTGTTTGAAAAACCATTTTCATATGCAATCACTTTAATTTTATTCAACTCTTCATTTAAATAAGCTTCTGAACTAACTTCAAACGCCCTTTTGGATATAAAACCGATATGCTGCTGCTTTGTAATTAAACGGAACATTACTATTGTAGGATATTGTGTTATTAGATCTGCAAGGTTTTCTATAAATTTTTCTTTCAATGCTACGTGTTGACATATTTTTAATAAGTTCTATATCTAAAAATGGTAATGAACTATTTTCTTCAATTTCACAAGTAAATTGTATATTTCTATCTATACTGTTGGCATGTGCCAGAAAATCGTTTAATGTAGAGATACCGTGATTCCATATGATTAGTATGTCATCGACATACCTAACCCATAATGCCGGTTTAGAGGGGGATGTAGAAATGATAAGTTTTTTCAGAGGTCGTAATTTTAATTCTGCCAACAATCCAGATATAGGTGAACCCATAGGGGCTCCCTCAGATTGTTTATAATAACATCCATTAAATAAGAAAACATTGCCATTAGTAATTAAGTTGATACTTGAAATCAGAGTATGTTTAATGCTGTCATTATAAGCTGGGTTATTTATAATGCTATTTTCAATTATATGTTTTACTTCCTGAACATGAATAGAGGGATAAAGCGATTTAATATCAAAGCTTGCTAGAATGCTATTATCTGCCAGTTTAAAGTCTTTAATTATGTTAACTAACTCTGCAGTAGAATTGACTACATGCTCAGTGGGGGGTAGCATTGATTTAAGTAGAGTTACAAATGATTTCTCTATTGTGTATGTTGGTGCTGAACATTTTGAAACAATAGGGCGGAGGGGGAAATCTTTCTTATGGTCTTTTAAACGCACTTGTAATCGGGGGGTGACTGCAGTTTTATTAATAGCCAGTTTAACTTTAATGTCACTTGGCCATGTACCATGTTTAATCAGTTCTTGAGTTTTCCTATTAATATTGGTATTAGGATCCTTGTTCAATTTTTCACAATTCATATCGGTAATGCATTGCTCCATTTTAGTGATGTAATCCCGAGTAAACATAACTGCTAACTTATTGGATTTATCTGTTTGTATAACGGTAATATCTGACCTATTTTTAGATTGTTTAATAATATTAGTATGTTTATCTTGTTTCTGAGTGTTTTCCTTTAAGTACCGCTGGACATTATTAAATAACATGCTCCTAATTTCATCTTTATTGTTATTGTCCATTTTGTTAACAATCAATTCACAATCTGTAATGATATTCATTATATTTGGCTGTTTTTCAAACATATGTTTAGGTCCCAAAATTAAAGTATTGTGTAGTCTTTTATCTAGGTCTAGATTGGTAAGATTGATATACTGTACTGGTTTTTTCTGTGGTATTTTACGATACATATTATCTTTAAGTTCGTTGAACTTTCGATAGATAATTTCTTCCTTTCTTACCCGCTGATTAGTACGGTAGATATCTACTAAGCGTAGAAAATCATCAAAATCCGTATGCTCCGGTTTGGCACCATTCGGAGCGCGCCATTCGGAGCGTTGCCTTCTCGACGGCTTGTGTTCATCTGAGGAAGGCTAATGTTTAGCCGAAAGCTTATGGATTTTTAACATCTAATAGTTTTAATTTTAAAACTGTGTTTTGTTTTATTGCACCTCTGTAGTAACAACAAATTATCAATGTGTTCACATTGTGTTTTATAAATTTGTGAGGGTGAATTTATCGTTCGCATTATATGGTATTTTCTATATATTTTATTTTGTTATATTAGTGATTTTTATATTAGTTACATTAATACAATTAAAATGAAATGTTAAGAAAAAATGTCCTCCATTATCTTTATTTGAAATACTAGGGGCCTACCACCTGCGAGCTACGCTCGCCAACCCCCGCTCAGACTTCGAGGCCTCTAAAAACATGACAGCGTGCTTTGTTTTAACTTTTTAATGGGGCATTTTTTTATTATCATGGCCTCATACACAGCTGCTGCAACAACTGACGACTGTTTTTCTGATTGATAAGTAAAATCAATTACAACTTGAAAACCAGCTTGTATAAAATGGTTAGGTTTAAATTGTGGCTACCTCTCGGACTTTTATAACAACGATCTGTATTTTATTCTTCCTTTGCGTTTAAAGATGAGAAAAATTCCATCTGCTTGTGAATAATCTTAAGAACCACGGTATTGAAAAGTACTATGTTATAGACATTTTCAGTAACAGGATTTAATTTTCTTTCTATTTTAGTGCACCATCATGCATATTTTCATGTTATTTTAAATATATAAATTATTTATTTTAATTAATATGTATATACGAATTTTCTAATAATTATTTATCATACAAAATTAATTAAATATTTTGTGCATGCATGTCTGCATTTATTTGGCATCAATTGATGAGATATTTAAACAAATTTGCTATCCGCGATAATTTTACACCATGTTATGTCACTTGAATATTGTCCATAAGAAAATCGGGTACTTTTCCAGTATAGGATCCTTTGCATTTAGGTTTGGCGTAATTCGAGTTTCGAAAAGAGATAGATTCGTTAATATACATAGATTTGTTGCCCAAAAGTTATGAAAACAAACCCAATGAACTTTTGGTGCTTTACTATTATAGGGGTCTTGACGCTTTTTTAAAAAGCTTGGCGCAATTCTGGCATCAGAAAGTGAGATTTGGTGCCAAATGACATAAACAGCCATGGAAACAAATTCGACGATTTTTTGTTGATATACGTATTTTAATTATACGTATATTATTATTGTTTTTTCTATAGAAATTACTTCTGATTATATATAAAATAGGATAAATGACATTTTACGCTAAACAAATTGTATAAATATTTTTTTGCTCCTTTCTTTTGCGTTTACATAAATGACGTCATTTGGACGAATTTATTCAAAATATTTTCAGTTTATGAATTAAATTAAATGCTGACAGACGATTGAATCCTGTCGATAGAAATGTGATTTTTTTTTTTTAAATTTTCCTGAAAAACATAATTTAATCACAATCTTGTCTTCATTATCGATTGAAATAAAGGATAAATTCAATTTCAATTTGAAAATGACAAATAAAAAGAAATCAATAATCCCTATCGGGATCCTTTTCAATTTTTTTCCCTTTTTTTGTCACAAAAAAACTGAGTAATTAGTTGCCATCATTACAGAAATGTCATTTAAAATTAGAAAAAAATTAATATCTCGAAAACTAATTCCAATTTCAAAATTCTATCATCAGTTTTGACATCCACGGATTTTTATGGACAATTGGTATTAATTTCACTATCAAGCGTTTAATATTTTATTAAAAATAGCCCTGAAACATAATCAGTCGTTTAATCAGTCGTTTCATAAAATCGTTTCATAAATTCGTTTTATAAAATCGTTTCACAAATTCGTTTCATTAGGATTTTATATATATAGGGTAGATAATAAAAATAACGCTCAGTATTTATTAATATTTTAATTGACTAACATTTTGTTGGATTGTTAGTAATTTTAACAAAAATATTTACATATATCAGATATTTTACTGATCTCTGTACAAATTAGATTGATGAAAATAAATATCAGATTAGGTATCATATATATCATTTCGACTGAAAATAGAATAATAAAAATTAAATACTTTTAAAGACGAAAAATAAACATATTTCTGTGAATTATAGAACATAAATGTGGATATACATTTATTAATTTAAATTTACTGTAATGTAAAACCAGCATTGACTATTAATAATATGTATCTTGATTGTTTTCTGTTTTACAATAATTAAAGCTACATAAATAATCTAAAACAAATAAAGTTTTTTCGAAACACTGATACGCATTCATAAAGCTTAATAATTTGACTGAAATAAAAATAAAAGAAGGTAATAAAATATAGAGCAAAATCAGTTAAAAGAAAGCAAGAACGATAAATCATGCGTTAATCATACATTATGAAACACTTTCTAACACATTCAGAATACTGTAACAAAACTCCATAGATTAATAAGAGGGAACGTGATATCTAAGTAAACAAGGTAAGGTCAAACCGGGAGGGTAGGCCTACTTTTCGGCTTCAGCTCAACTAACCCCGCCCAGCAGGTTTGTTTACCTAATTATACTGAGCATTATTACTTGGAAAACACATAACATATTTGAAAACCCAGTTTCAGTAATTATCATTAATAATCGGAAAAAAATTCAGCCCTGTATGATCAATAGATTTGTATACATAGCTACATAGTATGCTACATAGTATGCTAAATTTAGTGCAGTTAGAAAATATACAGCATAGTTGAAAATTTCCATTCGACAATTTCTGTTAATGAACAATAATGTACCCCACATGTTTTGTGCAGTCCTGTATATGATCTGTAGAATTTATGCACACAAAGCACTATACAAAAAATTAGTTAAATTTAAAACCACGTGCCACAACTGAAAATGCGTTTCCAGTAATTATTGTTCATGTACAGTACTGTACCGAATTCTTTTGTGCGTCCCTGTAAATGTGCACTCCATATTCTATAGTAAGCATCTTGTAATGCACCTCAGTGATATATATTAATTTCAACATGTTTGAAATATATTAACATCATTAAAATACACCGCAAGCGATTTTTCTCCATAGACTGTAATGAAACGGAATCCTTTTCAGTGGCCCTGTAAAAGAACTACACACAGAAAGAAATTGCTGTTAAATTTGGGCAGAGGCCGGCAGCAGAGATTCCAGTCATACACCGTAAAAAAAAAATCCATACCCATCATTTTGTGCAGCCCGTAATTTTACGGGACAAAGTAATACAGCATTATATTGCACAGGATATAATGCACTTTAAAACACAATAACACTTTACTTACTGTTCCGTAGCACGTATCACATTAGATAATCATCACAGAATCGCTTTTTTTGGCGGGTTAAAAATTTCGAAACACGAGTAAAATAAAGGGTTACACCCTAGCGCAGGACAATGTATGGGGTCGTACCGTATTTTTGCTAACATATGGGCTAGAACTGTAAGAGTATGTGGATTGCTCTTAATTTTCTAAGTATCTAAGGGATAAGGCCGCTTATTTAGGGGACCAGACCATTTTTCATCAAAGAAGACTGTTGTCCGTACGCTCATAAATTTACAGTTTTTCTGAGAGTGTGTGAATGCTACACACTTCATTTTTAATACCAAACATGCCGTAGTAAACCTGAGTAACATATATTAATTACGTGACAATCAGAGTATATTTACGTGAGTTATAGCACGGACAGACAGAGAGACAAACCTAATTCATAAACACTTTTCAACTTTCTTGGAAAATGTTAAAAATGAAAAGAAAAATGATGCAGTAATTCTGTTCGACTCCCCTGTAAACTTGTCTGTTGCGCACTACACGCTGAGGACTCAACTTGATTCTTAATTGCAAGATACCATCATTATTCAGATTTTTTTTTTGAGTTATTTTATACCATGATCATAGTTAAACACTTATGCGTTTAACATTGAGACTTAAATGATGTCTGAAGTTTTACATTGAGGCACTCTGGTGTCATCTATAATAATAAAGTTTGCAAGCAAAATAAAACACAAACATGTAGAAAACTAGTCGTTGTGGACCACCATAATACTTGCCCATCATGGATATGCATAATATAAAATATGAAAATAAAGCATGTGTCAACTATTTATTAAATGCATTGCAATTCGAATGAAATTGTGGCTTGATGACGTCATAAACTTTAAATGCTCTATTACTCCAAAATTGATAATCATATTAACTAACGGTTTACTGCATCAGATTAAGCGTCTCATTTCCAATTAAAATATATCTTTGAATTGATATTTGATTCAAATACAGGGTCAAGAAAAATCGAAGAGTGTGGTAATAGGATTACAAATATCCCGGCAACTCATTTTCCGATCGACATTATTCTTTATGCAAAATTTATGTTTTTCTATTGTCTTTTATATTCACTCCTTAAAATAAACAAATTCAAAAATTTTTATATACCTTTTATCGGAACGAATATTTTGAGAGTCCGAAAAAAATAGTTCCGGATAATCGAGGTTACTGAAATTCAATAAGCTTCATTCCATTATTACATACTAAATACACACCAAATTTCAAGTCTCTATCTCGATTTGTTCGGGAGCTGGAGCGTTTACAGACACACAGACAGACAGACGGACGGCAATTTTTTTTTTCTAAAATTATCTTTTTCGTAATCTCCAGAGTCTGAAACGTGTAAATCCGTCACTAAAAGTTTTTTTTCGATTTTCGAAACGATTACAAGACTTACCCTATACTACGTATGATGGGTAAGTAAAAAATGGCTTTAGAATAAATAATTTGCTTCCATGTATTAATATATATATATATATATGTATGTATATATGGTTTAAAACTGAAAAATTACCACTTCCTTGTAATTTGTGTTTTGTTTCATAATTTTGGAAGCGTAACAAATTGTTAGAGTGCGTGAAAAAATAATATTTTAATTTCTTCTATCACAAAATCTATAAAAGCTATATAATATTCGACATAACTATTTTTCTTATATTCTAGTGCTGTTCATCAGTCTTTTTTTTTTTTCTTTTTTAAAATGAACTGATATTTTTAGAAATGTAGTCTTGTGTTTCATTTCTTTAAGGCTTGTTCCAACCTGTTGTTCATTAAAATCGATTCCTCTCTATATATCGTTATCGGTAGACACTTGTTTCGGCAACAAAAGACAAATCGATATAAATGAATATAAATACAAGAATTTATCCATATTTTACCCTAGCCAGTTATTGGACATACGAAATGCAAAATTTAATTTTTATAATTATTCAGATAAAAATGATGGAAAAGGAAATATAAAGTTTCAAATTTATCTCCAATAATATTTAATGAAATGATATAATATTATTAATCTTAAACAGAATAAAATAACTGTAATATATTATTCTCATAGAAGGTTTTTTTTTCTCAAATACAGGAGAAATATTTAATTCAGTTCCGCAAATTAAAAGAAAACACATTTTAATTTTTCTTTCAAAATGCAAGATAATAGTAATTCAGACTAAAAATAACATATTTACGATTTAGTGCAACTTACGGTGCACAGATATTTAAACAGAATAGTGTAGCTATGAAAATCCAGTAAATTTGTATATATATTTTAAGAGAAAAAATCCCTGGCGGCTCGGCTTACAGGCACAGGTAGATTTCGAAGACGCAGACAGTGGGGCGCCTGTTTATTGGGAATTGCAGGAGAAATTACCTTTTTGCCATGATGCGGCAGTGGAGACCGCCCACTTCGAAATCTACCTGTTTCTGTAGGCGGAGCCGGCGGAGAATTTTTTTAAATTAATTTATTTATTTATTTACTGTAAGAATTGGTCCTATAAAAAACTTGTCAATATAAAAGTTGTAGATAATATTAAGAGGATTTACAATAAATTTAAGCAAATTTGACATCTTGTGGCAATTTACAAGTTATGAATTTTTTTCTTCTTAAACCCCTATCCTCCACCCCCCCTTGAGGCCATTTTTAATGATATCAAAAATCTGTCATACATAAATTTTCGGCCCTTTTTCTAGAAATAACAACAACTTTAAAAGGATTCGATACGTATCATAATTCAGAAGTTATGGGGGTTTTTTTGTTTTCACAAAAAGACCCCCATTCCCCCCTCCCCCCCGATTCAATTTTGACCTTTAACGAACTTCACAGAGATTTTATGCCGCTTTATTTTATGTATGAGTTTGGAAGAGATTTGCGCAGAATTATTGAAGTTATCGTGTTCATAAAAAAGTGATATAGATAGATAGATAAAGTATTGAACTGGGGGGGGATGGTTTTGGGTTCTGGGAATCATAATCGGCATACATGTGTAAAAAATTTTCAGAAATTCTAACATAGGGGAGAATGTAATAGGTAGTATTTCTTACGAAATCTACGTAAAATGCTGTCATATAGGATTTTTATAAGAAGTAAAACTCAATTCACATGACATATACAGATGTCTGAAAATATGAAATGGCTAAACTACACACGTAACATATTCACTAGACAGGTAACATATTGACTAGACTTTTAACTTATTTTGCTTCATTAAGCGTGTTGAGACGACACATTCTTTAATTAAACAACAGATTTTATATCCATTGAAATTTTTCTTTGAAATAGACTTTTTGCAATATTTTGAGAACTTGTCTAGTACATAACGCTCAGCAGCAAGAAAAAATAACACAACTCAAAAATACTGCATTTCACAAGGAGGGACATAAGAAGATTTTAATTTTTTTTTTACTGTAACATAAAACTACAGCACTCACCTCTGTTACCTCTGCATGCAGCTGTAAAAGCCTACATAAAAACACAAAATCCTGAAGGGGCTACTCCACTCATGCGAAAACACCCGCTCGCTAATGTTAATCCTATAAGACATTTTTTAAATATCTTGTTTCCAAAAACATAAATTAGAACACCTTGTAATTATATACTTATTTTAATTGCTAAAAGAGTAAAATAAAAAGCTTGGAAGTAGTAAAATAAGTTTTATTAGACTGATGACATGTTTCAGCCCCATCTGAGCCAACTTTGATAGCGGTATGATCTATTTGTCAATGAGTATTATTCTGTTAAAAATAAAAATGTTGGACATTGCACGTACACGTGGCAAATAAGATTGCGTTCGTACTATAACTAGTTTCAGTGAAATGAATTATATCGTCTGTTACTATGATATAATTAATTTCCGTAATAAAATAAGTACATTTTAAGTTGTCAACGTTTTATGTTTTGTTGACTTTTACTGAAAATTCCAATGGCAAACTTAAGCCTAGCTTTGAAACTTTCAGAACTTGTAATCCATACTTATTAGACTCTTTTTCCATTTAATATGTATTTCTCCGGAAACATCTATCCAAAAAAAAACTGTCGGTAAATTATAGGATTGCTATAATTAAACAATTTTAGTATACAAATTCGGTTTTTAAATTCAGTAATACGGAAATAATATGGCTTCATCTTAAATACGCCGTAATCAACATGGCAACCTAGAATCATTACCTATCATGGCATATCAGTGAATTTAATATATATGATAGGATTTAATAGAATGAAGAATGTGACTATAATTTGGTCATAGAGGTTATAAAATGGCATATACGTCATATATAGCTATAACGTCATACATGTCAGATAACTTGGTGATACATCTTGGTCACTTGACGATTAATTCTCGGAAGCAATTATAAGAAAGAAGTGTCGATTTACAAAAAAAAAAAAAAAAATCAAATTACTTAATAAATAATTTTATTAATATCTTGTTAAGTTTTGATTCGATTTTCATAAAATTGGAAATGACTCGATAAAATTCTTGCAACGATTATATATATTAAATTTCAAACCATTCGGTTGGGTAGTTTTTGCGCTGTTATATGCGGACAGACGGACAGACGAACGGACCGCACGAGGACTATAAGGTGTTAACGTAGTTATATAATTACGAACGCATTAAAAATGTGTTAGTACTTTATTATTAATAATAATTGGTTGGCCGTATCATGAGACAGTAAGTTTTATTTAATTTTGTGCCACTTACAGATCTTATTCGCACTCTGAATATGATAAAATTGGAATGATAATTTCGATCTTTTAGTTTTCAACAATTGTAAGTTATATTTAATCTTAATTGAAGATGTAAAAGATGTAATGAGACCCTGATTTTAAAATCACATAGCACTGCTTAAAATACCCAAATCCTGCATCAGTGTTGAATGCGAATATAGAGCAAAAATAGTTCTTAATTAGCTAAGAGAAATAGTATTTTACTAAAATGATGGCTTATTTTTTTTTTCAATAGTAAAAAAATCTTACAATATAGATTAATATAAAAATCTATGCTGTTTATTTTTTTCAAAGTATTTCATAATAAAAGAATGCCCTACTGATAAATATTTAAAATACAATAAGTTACCAATTTAAGTATGTAATGATAAAAATTAAAAATATATATATATTCACAACAGAAATTCTCATATTTACTAATTGAGTCTTAGATTAAAAAGAAGTATTTTCTTTTGCAACTACACAGTCATTCAACACATTTGGTTTCTTAAAAAGAGGATTTTCCAGAGGGACTCTCACAATAACTCTTAAATTACGATGCAAATTTAAGAACAGAATAAATGCTAAACAAATATTTTTTTTCTATTTCTATGTCACTTTAATTCAAAAATGAAATTTCATTCTCACGTGGTTTAATAACATAGAAAGAGAATTACATTGTGTTATCATTAAAACTTTTGGTTCAATTTCATTCTAGTCATATTTCAAAACTATTATGATGAAGGAATGTGCGACTAAAATCTCAAAGGTGTGTAGAATAAGAAAAGAAAGTAATTGGAATTTTTTATTCGGTGTATCATGTAGGAATAACGGATTGTTGAACTGAATTAGAAAATGCCTTAAAATAAAAGACATGAAATTAAAAACATTCTTACCGCAGTACAAAATCTTAATAGAATTGTTTAATATATAGCGAATGATAAAGGAAGAAAAACAAATTACAAAAATAACCGATTATGATTCTTATTGAATTTTCCTATTCCTCGAATTACAAAGAAACAGGCAATAATATTGACCCCTTTAATTAAATGAGAGCACTAAAATGTGACCACATTTATTTCACTGTTTTACGGCACTATATTAGGTAGCCTTCATTACAAAATGTAAAACGCAAAACCACCCTCCGTTCTAACGTCGATATATCTATCTATCTATCTATCTATATATATATATATATAATATATATAATCTCTGTCATACGATACAACTCGTATTTATAAACCGGTTTGGATGAAACTAATCAAATGTATTAAGTAGGCTCACGAATATCTCGACAAAGATCGCTGACCAGCTTGGTCTTTCATCTTGTTTCAAATTGGCGGCCACTAAAAGATTTAAAACTGAAAAAAGTATACAAAAAAATCGAAATTCAAATTTATCTTTTTCTTAATTGTTAAGCCTTGGTACAAGGATTCTGGAGCATTTTTTGTTTTGCCTCTATCTTAAAAGATGGTTGAGATATAACAGTTTGAAATTCTAGGGTGGCTGCCATTTTGAAACAAGACAGCAGATTACAAAAAAATCAGGAAATAATTTATGAGTTTTAATGAACGTGATTTCTCGCAAATTATTATCTTTCATTGTTGTTATAAAATTATATGTACATATCCATTAGCGTCAAATTCTCGACAATCTTGGCGACACTTGGCAAATATCTTATTCAAATTCAGTATTAACGAATCTTCTGTAATCGGGTTCTTTGCAGTTTAGCTTTCTGTTTTCAAGCAAAATTAGCTAAAATTTTAAAGCGAAGATATAGGAAACTATCCTTTTCTTCCAATTCAGGTCGGAAGGACCTTTCTTAATGCTCTAATTGAAAAATAATATGATGTATCGAACAGCCACATTTTAACATTATGAACCAAAAACTGTAGTTTTGATGATTATAACTTTCTGAATTCCTTTTTAACCCCCAATCACCTGCGAGCTTATTTGCATTTTCATATAAAAATATTTATATAATTCAGAGTAACTGAAATATTCTTTAACATTTTGGTTAAAGAACATTTTAAACATTTGGCTAAAAATACATTTTAGCACCAAAATAAAATGTGTCTTTGGGATTAAAATGCCTAACATAGCCCTTTCATTACAGATATTTATTCAAATACTACATACTATATTTTAACATTTCAGCCCACTTAAGTTATTTTGGGGTACCGAAAAATATGGCAAAGACGCTTAAAGAGTTAAGTTAAGTTTAAGAGTGAGTGTACTACTTTTACTTTCTTCTATCTTTACAAGAAGAAAGTATTGGATTCATGAAAATTTTCAACTTCCGGATTTCGATGGATTTATACGCTTTCGAAGGTCCTGAACACGATTTGACAGTTTTTACAAAATGTCTGAGTGTGACTCTGTGACTCTGTCTGTCTGTATGTGACAAAAATTTTGTAGGAGCTCTATTTCAAGAACTAATGCACACAATTTAATAACACTTTATATTCAGTGTTAGTCCCTGATATAAATTGGTGCTGACTAGTTTTTGGTGAAAATTGCCCAATAGGTGGCGCTGCTATGCTTCATTTTTCGCGATTTCTGCAATAGCTCTATCTCAAGAACTAATGCACTTATTTTCATCAAACTTCAGATTCATTTAGACCTTGACATAAATAGACGCTGATTACGTTTTGGTGTAGATATCCAAACGGAAGGTGCTGCTATGCTACTTTTTTCATTATTATCATGATAACTATATCTCATGCACTAATATACGTATTTTCATCAAACTTCTGATTCAGTTAGACGTTCACATAAGTTGTTGTTGATTAGGTTTTGGCCTTAATATCCCAACAGGTGGCGCTGTTATGCTACATTTTGCAAGATTTACACGATTTTAGCAATAGTCATATCTCAAGAATTAATGCATGGAATTTAAAGCACTTTAGATTACGTTAGTGATGGCGAGATTAAGCCACCATCTATATTTGAAATAGCATACACTACAAAAAAAAAGAATTTTTTTTTCTGCATATAAGCAGTGTATTTGGTATGATTCTAATCAGCGAACAATGAACAATACCAATTAAAGATTCATTTTAGGATCAGTACATACAGGTAGCTAATTATGGAACAAAGTGAATCACTGCAGTCAAGAAAATATTTGTTTTTCTTTTCCCACGAATGATTTAACTACACCTAATAAAAATGTCATGGAGAAAATCGTCAGGACAATAATATGACACATTTATTTATGAGAGCTTAACAGGCACGGAGACCTCCCAAGTCAACGCATCTTTAGCTCCCAGACACAGCACAGGCGTCAGAAGGAAGCGCTATTGTACCTAGTGGCCTATGAAATGCTCAAGGGGTGTACCAAATTTCACCCTCCTACCAATGGTCAACTCTATAAAATTAGAGGTATGGCCGAAACATGCAAATTTTCAAGAAGTTAAAATGTGTAAGGCTTTAATTTTATGTGAGAAGGGGAAAATGATTCCATCCTATTTTCTCCATGAAAAAGAAGAACGTAATTTTTTGTTAAAGTCAGATTTGAAAGATGTGAAAAATAGAAGGTTGACTGCTCTCTAACTAAACAGATTTTGATTGTGTGTGCCAATATAAGGAAATGTGTGCGCTAAAGAAAAGCGAAAACATGCCAGCCAGAACCTCATGCTGTCAACGTTATCTAGTAATATAAGGTAACAATCAAACTTCCTTCACCATTGTTCCATTTAATTAGCTATGCTATAGTCTTTTGATAATATGAATTTGTGTGTATATGAAGAACATTCCCCCAACTAAACATAAAAAAGGCTAATTAAATAAGTGCTCCTATGATATGGGATTCTGCCTTTCAAAATTGAATCTATTGATACAGAAATCTAAACTGAAGTGTTCAGAAAATGAATGCTGAGAATGCAATCTTCAACTATGATTGAATTTTTTTAAACAAACATTTGTTTATGTCTAATTAAATGCTTATAATTTTCTTGTAAATAAACTTAATATTATATTCAATTAATTTTGGTCAGTTTTCTTTTGGTTTACTTAATTTACTGCATTAATGTTAATTCTTTTATTTTAGGAAATGTTTTCTTTATATTACAATCTAGGTTTTAAAATAAGCCATTATTTATTTAATTTTATACAACTATCTACAGGTAACCTTCGATTATTGTAATTGGCTCAAAGAGGATCCGAACTTCAAAAATAATTCACAACGCAACTTATTCTTTTCTTTACTTAATTGATAATCTGCCTAATAAATAATTTTTTTAAGTACAAATTATTACATCAGATCCTTAGAGTCATAGGTGCAAAATAAATACTATACGTCTCGGATAATTTAAAATAATAAAAATAATAATAATACAGCAATATAGTGTTAAACCTTATGCAGTCAGACTTAGATTTAAATAATTTAATTAATAATTCTGTAGCATTCCATCAGTTAGATATACATTGGTGCCAATTATTTTTAGTGTTTGCGAAACCTGTGTGAGATAGAAGAAAGTTTTGGGATTGGCACATCCGACAAGTTTTAAAAGGTTTTGTATTTTACTGCAAAACTTTCATTATTATTTTGATATTCATCAGTGATGTTTGGTGAACTTACACTCCCTTTCTTTATCGTTAAAGATTTATTTTAACACCTTTGGTCAATATAACACTAGAAAAAAAAACATTCAAATAATTTCAACAATGGTTTCATTCACACAATATACAAAGTTGATGCATTATCAAATATTCTTTTAAACTCTTTGTTTAAATTATTACCATTAAAATTGTTTCTGAGTAATACTACAAAATAACGTTGATATTTATAAAAACACGCGGTGTAGTTTTGTAATTAAAGTTAATTAATTCTCGTGTTTAATAAACACACTGCAATACAATGCATATGACATTCATATATGAAAATTTCTTTAGAAAAAAATTATTTTCCTTCAAACGAAAGAATGAAGAAATTGCAAAAGTAATTACTTTTATATCAAATTTATCTATCTCATTCAATGCGTAGGCAGAGAAATGGAGTAAAAATATCTAACTTCGAGTTTCTGAGGAGGAAGTGGAATTCGATATGCTTTTAAATTAATCAGAAAAGAGATTCTAGTTTTATTTTTTTCTAAAATTAGAATTGGAATAATGAGAACTTTACTGGCAGTTCGTATATATTTTTAACAGTTCTGACGCTTTTCTCTTTTATTCATTATAAAAATATTTTCTAAAATAAAATATTCTAGAAGTATATTCAGATTAAACTGGTATATATGACTATTCTGAAATTATTAAATGTATTATTTAGAAAAAAGAGACATTTATAATTGATTAAATTTTCTATTTTAAATTAAACTTTCTTTTTACACGTATACTAGACATATTCTACCCTAGGAAAATTTCTGTTTTTCGAGGGAAAGTCATTAAGTAAGTCACAAAAGATAATTAAATAATAACTTACAATATGATATACAATTCACTTTAAAACTATTTTTATTTCTCAACATATTTTCCACCAATATTTATGCACCTATACCACCGTTTTATCAGTGCCCCAACACCAGCTGCGTACAATTCTTTGGGTTGTTGTCTCAACCACATTAGGACTTCAAGTTGAATCTTTTCATCCTGTGTGAACTTCATCTTGTAACTTCTTCATACAGCTTCGACTTAGCCCCAAGCGATTTTCATGTGTTTAGTCCACTAAAAAACCATCTTGGAAGCAAGATGATGTTGACATATGATGAAAAGGTTCAAAGTTATTATTTAATTATCTTTTGTGACTTACTTAATGACTTTCCCTCGTATAAAGGAACAAGAAATAACCTTTTGTTAAATTTACATTAATTTTATAAGAACTACTTTCTCTGCCTCCAACGAGCTGGGCTCGTCAATCCCCGTCCAGACACCGCATGGTCTAAAAACACACTAATTTTAGTATTATCCGATTAAGAAAGATTGGAAGATATTACCATGGCCAGTGGGGATTTTCCGTAATCGTGTTGCCATTTATTTCAGTTTTTTAATGGGGGGAATTTGTCGGCCTCCAATGCCGCAATCATCGCTGTCACAAAAACCTCTTTTTGTGATTGATTAAGTAAGATCAATTACATATTTGAAAATAAGCTTTATAAAATGTTGTAAGCAGAAAAAGTGGCTACCTCCAAGACTATTATAACGTCTAAACTAGACCAAAAATCTTGCTTTAATTGCCAGAAGAAAATCACATTAATATGGCGTAATTTTCAGCATTAAATACTTAATGATGAAAATTAGGCGTGTATTAATTATTAATATAAGTTAATTAATATAAGTTAATTATTTTAAAGTTGTCTTTCTCTTTCCATTTTCACCTCTCAATATATATTTCAATTAAAAATACAATGTTTCGAAATATTATTATTTGTGCTTTTTTTTTTAATTTGGCAACAATAGATAAAACCAGCTATATCAAAATATTATAAATATTTCAAAAATTAAATCTCTATTCAGATAATGAAATTTTGAATAAAAAATTAGAAAAAAACTTTAAAAAAACTAAAAAAAGACAAATGTAAAAATTGATTGAACATTGCACATTAGAATCAAGTCAAGTATATGTATTAAAAAAATGGTTAAATTGCTATGCATAGTTTTTGACCTTGTACTTATATAACTGATAATGGTATAAACTTATGTAAACTGATATAAACTTATATAACTGAACTATTTTGACTGGTGTCAACATTAAATAGTGCTTTAAAAAATTCTTTTATTTAAAAACTATTTCTGCAGCGTGTTTATAATACATTTCTTTATAAAAACACTAGTTCGTATGCTTTTATATGCAATATTTTTTGCAGGATAAGCCAAGAAAGTGAAAAAGTCACAATAAATTCAAGTTACGGCAGCAGCAGCAACCGTGGTACTTTTTTTTTTCAAATTTTATTACTTACAGGCAGAAGACCTCTCAGGCTATTAAGTTTTAATATTCAAAACAATAATGTTTAAAAATTATATATGTCGTATTAAGCTTCTTAAGCGTGTTTTATGAACTAAATTTGTTTAGTGCATAAGAATCTCTGGCTTCAATTTTTTTTTCTGAATGTCTGACATTGTATAAATGTTCTCTCAAAACCATTTTTAAAAACTACTCGGAAACATTTCCAAAAATAAGTAGCAGCTAAAGAAACCTTGTTTTTATAAGTGCTTCTTTATAGCTCCAAAATGTAAATCTTTCTGAGGTTTCTAAAAATAAAGAACGCTTTTCTGAACCATGGTTAACTCGGAAGAGATTATTGTATTTTTTCGTTCTTGGTTATATTTTCGTAAAAATAAAGAAGGCTTTTCTGAACCATGGTTAACTCGGAAATAAGGGATTATTGTATTTTTTCGTTCTTGGTTATAATATATTTTCGTAAAAATAAAGAGCGCTTTTCTGAACCATGGTTAACTCGGTAGGGATTATTGCAATTTTTCGTTCTTGGTTATTATATATTTTCGTAAAAATAAAGAGCGCTTTTCTGAACTTTGGTTAACTCGGAAGAGATTATTGTATTTTTTCGTTATTGGTTATAATATATTTTCGTAGATTAAGAAACTTTGTCTTTTTTAGCACTTTCCAACATAGTTTTCCAAATTGTTTACTTAGATGTAATTTTTCACCATACAATACTGAATTTTGTTACAGTATTCTGAAAGTGTTGGAAAGTGTTTCATAATCTCTGTATGACGCATTATTTTTCTGTCATGCTCTACAGTATGAAGAATAAGCAAATCCTCATTTATCTGGTTGCCTCTTATTCATCTTTTTTTGTATCTTTGCTCTTTTCACTATTGACTTTGTTCCTAAGAGTCCTTTCTCTATTTTCCCAAACAAACGAGAAAATCAATATAAATGTCAACTGTATGCATTTTTTGAGTATGTGTCTCTTGCATTTATTTGTAGATAGCTTTATTTAATTATTTTGTATTTGATGATCATTTGAATGTAAATTAATTGAGAATTCTATTTCAATACCAAATGTCTTAGCTTATAAAAATAAATTCCGGATATTAGTATAATTTGTTCTTCAAAACGTTATTTTTTTAAGACAATTCATGTCATCATGAAAATTGGGTAACGTGAATGTGTTATCAAAAACATTTGTATGGAAAACGTGCTAAATTGATGCGAAGGAGCTTTCAACAAATATTTTCTGCCTATGCTTTCGAAGTTTACATGAGCGTGTATTTCTAAGGATAATTATGATTCAAATCGTATGAGATCGTTCAAGTGAGATTCTCTTAATCAAATACTTGTTTTATTTTTCATAATTATTTTCTTCTGCATAAATTTTTATTTTATTCAATTTATATATTCATAATTTAAATTTCTTACAAACCTCAATCGAATTCTCACTTTTAAAATAACATTAATTATTCAATTGTTTATCTACGATCGTCCATAATGTTATATATTAACATGATAATTATCTGTACTACCTATTACTACATACATTAATTTAAAAAAAACAAACATCAAAGAGCAGTGCACATGTCTGAAGGCCTCAAAAAATACTTTCAAAGTACATTATTATTATTATTGAACCGCGGACCAGGCCCCTACCTGCTGAGCATCATGCTTAGCTTAATGAGTTTGTGTACCTGGTCGCGGGGCGAAATTTGCCCCGGGGCGGGGGTAAAAATGTGAAGGTGATGCGGGTAAAGCATATCTGTAAAAGAAGTTATCCTAAAATGTCTCCCCACAGCTTAATGTAGTTGCGTGTAGAAGTTGGTTGAAGAATCTCCAGACTAATGTAGGTTAATCACTTCTTTAGTAACCTAATAAACATAAGATAGAATTTTATAGAAATAAAATTATCGTGCTTTGCACGGATAAAGAAATACACGAAAACATCATTTCTAGGTTGCATAGAGAGCTCTGTCTTCTACAACGAAAATCCCAGTTTAAATATAAGTTTCTTAAACTGTTGCCATTCACAAAAGAAACTAATGAGTTCAGTCTTGTTGAAATATCTTGCATCTTATCAACCCGTCCGATTCTGTCATCAGGAAAATTCGCATCGAAAAGCATAACCATCGAAGTAGGGTGTCGAGAACTCGAAAGGCCACTGTCATGTGATGTTAGAGTGCTGTTATTTCTCAGTTCCTGTAGGTCAAGCTGGTGAGAATTGTCCACAGCCGAAGAAGCTAGAGTGACTGCATGAATGGGTTGCCACTGGTGCCCAGATCTAGAGTAGGTTAGACACATAAGAAATTGTCCACAGCAGCAGCAGCTAGAGAACCTGCACGGATGATTCGCCACACTCTCATAGTGGAGATCTACCTGACTAGCTTCTTGGGTGTCAACGCTATTTGGTGAGAATCACTTTCGTTACTGTGTTGGCCGGTTCGAGAATTTTATTAATTGTGGATTTCTGGGTACGTTGTCGAATAAGGAAAGCTGAGGTATGGCTTTCATCTGAGCCATATATTTACACTGACTATGGTTTCTAATGACTATGACATAGACTTTGACAAGTTAACATAATTCAGTTTAAATCTTTGTGTTTCCACTATGTATTACATATTGGCTGTAGTGTTCTCTAGTAGTTTGCTACAGCTTCTTTGTTTGACGGTTCAGGGTTTTTATTTAACTTTGTTGAATTGCCAGATTTTTAAAAAAAATTAAAAATTAAGAAAAGAGAAAGGGATTGGTTTAGTAATTTAGAACCTTGATCAGGTGACGAAACCTTCACCTGACTAGGCACCTCCAGAGATATTATTCATAGGGAACTTGGAGGATCCACGACGGAGTTCGGACATGCATCAGACGCCATTAGTGTACATTGCTTCGTATCTGCTACCTCCAACCGATGACCAGACCTCTAATTATCTTTTTTTTCTTTTGTCGTAGTTGATTTGTTTTGTTGTCAGTCTTTGGCGTTGGCTTGAAGTTGGTCGCTCTCGCTTGCATTTTAGTCAACTTTTCAAGGTTTTATTGTCGCTAGGGCTTTTTCTGTCACTTTTCTTGGTAACTAACTCTGTTGTCAGGGTTAATACTGTCACAAGTCATGGTAGTTTTTGTCAGAATCAAATCAATAGCGAGGAAAACAAGTTGGAAATTGTACGTAAAACGTGACAAATGAGGTGCGTTCGTACTATAACTAGTTTTATAAATATTTATAACCTTTGTTATTATGATATGATTAATTCCGTAATACAATAAGTACATTTCAAGTTTCCAACATTTTAATCATTTGTTGACATTTACTGAACATTTCAATGGAAAACTTAAGCCTAGCATTGAAAATTTCAGAACTTTAAATCCATATTTAGACTTTTTTCTATTTAATAACTATTTTCCCGGAAACATCTATCCAAAAAACTGTCAGTATATTATAGGATTGCTATAATTAAACTATTTTAGTATACAAATTCGGTTTTTAAATTCAGTAATACGGAAATAATATGACTCCATCTTAAATAGGACGTAATCACCATGGCAACCTAGTATAATTACCTATCATGGGATATTAAATTAGTTACGTATGATAGGATTTAATAGAATGATACATCTCGGTCGCTTGACTTTTAATCCTCGGAAGCTGCTATAACAAAGAAGTACCAATTTTTTTAGAAATCAAATTACTTAATAAATATTTTTATTAATATATTTAAAATTTTTGATTTGATTTTCATAAAATTTGAAATGGCTCGACAAAATTCTGCATAGATTATATATATTAAATTTCAAATCATTTGATTGTGTGGTTTTTGCGCAGTTATATGCGGATGGACGGACAGACAGACAGACGGACGAACGGACAGACAGCCAGACGGAAGGACCAGACGACGACTATAGGTGCTATGTATTTATGTAATTACGAACGCACCTAAAAACACAATATCAATACCTGAGGATGCCTCGGACCAAGAGGTGAAAATATTTTAAACATATGGATAGATTTATTGTAATTTGAAAGTGTTTTTTGAAGCTTTCAGACATGTGCACTGCTCTTTGATGTGTTTTTAAAATAAATTAATGTCTGTTGTAATAGGCAGTACAGATAATTATTATATTAATTATTCATTTCAAAATTTTATACATATGCTCATATTGATAAAATATTATAAAATTTATCTTCAAAAAGTGCTGACATGGTATATCTTTGATATTTACTTTAATTAGACACGGGTGTAAAATTTGGTTAAAGTAAATGACTTTATATTCCGTATTATTGTAGATTCTTCAAACTACTTCACATATAATAACTCTAAAATAGCGATTTTCTAAATCTGCGAAATCGTGAAACATAACTTTGACAATCTGCTTGTTAGCATTCCTGTCAATCGGTTTCTAACAATGTATAAACCAGAGGGCCCGTGCGAAGATTTCGCACTGAAATCTAATATTTTTTAGGTACTTCTCTATTAACCCGTCGACCACTTTTCATAACAAAAAACTACCGCCAAACTGTAAGATTAAACGCCAAAAATGCAGTCCCATTTACTTGATGTCAGAATCATTATACGTGTTTGTTACGTCATCTAGTGGTTTTACATTCGACATTTGCGTGTATTTTTCATTATGTTTTACTGATTTAGTACTTATTCTATTAATTAAAATAACAATTGTGTCCTTAAATTCCTATATTTTATTTATTTTTTGATATCCCAATGGCAACGTTCTCCCGTTTATTTGGCGATAGTTTTTTGTTATGAAAAGTGGTCGACGGGATAATAGAGAAGTACCATTTTTTATCAATATGTAATATTTATTAGATGCAGGTTTAAACTTCTAAAGAAAAAGCAAGGATAAAAATACTATGTTAAAACAACATTTAGTTGTTAGTCAAGCCAGAATATCATCTAATTTATTTCATCAAAGTTAGACTAAAAACTGATCCAAGATTGCTAAAGGCACGTGCGAGAAAAAAAATTAACAATCGTATTTTGACTGCATTAGAGGATGACGTCATTCGCTTCGGGAAAACCATGGGACTTAGAAATATAAATCTAAACATTTCAATTTCAATTTCGCTTTTTAATCATAAGTATAAAATAAACCCGTGCGGTGTTTTTTATAATAATTGCTATGAGCATCATATAATGTGGTATTTTATTTTTTTGGCAACAATAATTTCAGGAAAACCTTTCATTTCTTTTATGAAGATTTAATTTTTTAATTTCAGCAAATTTTAATCAAAAACATGTTTTAACTAATTGTTAACTGGGCTATGTCAGAAGCCTGTTCTAAAATCTTTCATATGGTATCTCATTCGTTGTTCTGCGTTTCATATTTTCTGAGTAAAAGGGATGTTGACAGGAGAAATAATATATAAGGATTTTCAAGAAAATTATTTTACGCCTAAAATAGCTAAATGCCACCAGAATTCACATTTATAGTAAATAGTCGTGATAAATTTAGACAAATTAATATTGAGCTATGATAGAGTAGAATGGGTTATAGCACGGTATCATCAATACCAACATTGACAATATTAACAATATCAACATTGGTTATAAGGTAAAAGATAATGTTTACGTAAACAAGGGATGAGCGATGACCGCCCCGGGAACTCTGCTTCCGCTTTAGAGTGTAAGTGAAGGGAATATTCACGTAAGCAAGGTCAAGGTCAAACCGGGAGGGAGGCTAACCTTTCGGTTTAAGCTCAACTAGCCCTGCCCAACAGGTTTGTTTACTATGCGGCAAGGCCTCAGCCTAGGGAGCGATGCCCGGAAAGGAGAGCACTCTCTATTGAAAATTAACTGTTAAAAATTACAACGTCAATCACAAAGGCTATCCCATTATACTGGAGAAGCGAAGTTAAATACAATAATAGGCTGAATAAACAATTGTGATAGTAAATAAGTATAACGAGATGTAGAGTTTTTACAAGATAATAATTAAAATTGAGAGAAAACTACAAATGCAACACAAAACTAATAGCTCACTTATTGAACAATAAACAATTAATAAATCCGATATTGATAAAGAAAGTCATCATAAGTTTGAATAGTAGCATCGAGTATATAAAAAGACTTATTTGAGGAAAAAACTTGAATAATTATATAGGGGTATAAACAGTAAACAGTTAAATTTACGTCAGCAATTTGGAAAATGCATAACACATTTGAAAACACAATTTCAGAAATTCCCATCTACAGTGGAAAAAAATACGGAGTTGTTTTATGCAGTCCTGTAAATGATCTATAGATTTGTATATATATTAAATAGTATGCTAAAATTTAGTTCAATTAGAAAATGCATAGCGCAATTGAGAATTACCCTTTAGTAATTTCCGTTAATAAACGGAAATGTACTCGAGATCTTTTATGCAGCCCTGTTTATGAACTGTAGAATTTATACACACAAAGTAATATGCAAAAAATTAGATACATTTAAAAATGCATACCACAAGTGAAAATGCACTTCTAGCAATTATTGCTCAAAGACAGTACTGTAGCGAATTATTTTGTGTGTCCTTGTAAATGAAGAAAAATACTATGAACACCATAGTCTGTAGTAAACATCTTGTAGTGAACCTCAGTGTTGTATATCATTTTCAATATATTTGAAACAGTGCAATATCATTAAAATACACTGCAAACGATTTTTCCCCATTGACTATAATGCAACAGAATTTTTTTGAGCATCCCTCTAAACGATTAATTAATGCTATACACTTCATTTTCACTACCGAACATGCCATTGTAAATCTCAATACCATTATCAATTACACGGCAATCCGAGTATATTTACGCGATTCAGAGCGTAGACAGACAGACAGACAGACAAAACGAATGCATAAACACTTCTCAAGTATGTTGGAATAGATTATAATTACATAGATTATGATTAAATTCTTTTTACTTTATTTTTGCTTTCTTCTATCTATACAAGAAAAAAGTATTGGATTCATGAAAATTTTCGACTTCCGTTTTTCGCTAGATTTATAAGTTGTAGAAGGTCCTGAACACGATTTGACTGTTTTTAGAAAATGTCTGTCTGTGAGTCTGTGACTCTGTCTGTCTGTATGTGGCAAAAATTTTGTGGGCACTCTAGCTCAAGAACTAATGCACGAAATTTAATAAAACTTTATATTCAGTTAATCCCTGACATAAATTGGTGCTGATTTGTTTTTGGTGAAAATCGCTCAACAGGTGGCGCTGCTATGCTACATTTTTCGCGATTTCTGCAATAGCTCTCTTTCAAGAACTAATGCACTTATTTTCATCAAGCTTCAGATTCAATTAGACCTTGACATAAATAGACGTTGATTATGTTTGGGTGTAGATATCCTAGCAGGTGGTGCTGCTATATCTTTTTTTTTCATGATTTTTACGATAACAATATCTCAAGAACTAATGCACAGAATTTCATCAAATTTCGGGTTGGGTTGGGTTGATTATTGACGGCCAATTATCTACATTAGGGATATAGGCCCGGGGGGAGTGCCCTTCGTGGGGGTCTTTCTAAGGGAACCTAATCCGTATTTACGCATGGATAAATCCACGGCTCGAAGAAAACCCCGAAAACTCCGAACGATTAGGCCGACGGGCGCGATTGGGATCGAACCCAGCACCTCCCGTCTACCAGCTTCGAGAGCACAACCTCTCAGCCACTGGTGGGGCCATCAAATTTCGGATTCTGTTAGAACGTGACATAAGTTGTTGATGATTAGGTTTTGGTCTAAATCTCCCAACAGGTCGTGCTGCTATGCTACATTTTGCAGAATTTACACGATTTGAGCAATAGTCATAACTCAAGAACTAATGCACGGTATTTAATAAAACTTTAGATTCAATTAGACCTTGATATAAATGGGTGCTGATTCTTTTTAGTGTATGCGAAACCTGTGTGAAATAAAACAAAGTTTAGGAATTGGCACATCCGACTTGTTGTACTTAAAAATAATAGAATTATATTCCGTTTAACTATTTTTTTTATTTAGCATGACTTTTTCAACAAACAAAGATAGTAGTTACTCTGTCTTCGTCAAACATTGAAAAACCTTATAAATAAAGTGTTTGTATGTATAATATAGGATGTTTTAAAAGAATTTTCTGTTTATTTTCTACAAAATGTTTTATAAAGATTGAAAAATGAAGCAATTACGATTTTGAAAACATCTGAGAGAAAGATAATTGTATGAGGTGCATTCAATAAATAACGAGCCATGGCCATCTGTGACAACAGTAGTTGTTTTTATTCAAAAATATTGACCCTGATTGTTTAAATATTAACCCCACTGTAAAACTAGGCGTTATACTCCTCTCTCACAGAAAGTCTTCGGTTGCTGCAAGAGCCAATTTCGAGCCTCCTCCTGCACTTCATCGTCCGACTGAAATCTTCTTCCACGTAAATGTTTTTCGAGTTCTCCAAACACATGAAAATCGCAGGGAGACAGGTCAGCATTGTATGGAGGATGTTTGAGGACCTCCCACTTAAATTTTACTAGTCATCTGCTAGCGATAATCGGCCTTCGCGAACACGCTTGCACCACACCTTCACTCTGGAAAGAGACATGCAATGTTCCGGTAAACAATAGACATTCGCCTGTGAATTTCCGTTCCTCCACACACGTCTGCTGTAAGGAATCGCACTATGCCTCGTTGTTCCTGTTTTGATGCTTCCATTTCAAAGGTTTAACATGAAATGCGTTTTGGACTTCGAACAACTTTTTCCGAGGCGCCTGTGGCCAAATGCCACGGCGAGGGGTCTCTTTTATCTTATCTTCTCGCCACAAGCCGCTACACACAAGCCCTCTTGCGTCAATAACGCTTGCGGAATAGTTTCTACATGTAGTTGGCAGTTTATCCCCACAATACTGCTAAAATTTAAAACACCGATTGAGCGTAACAGGCTCCGGCTTGTTATTTATTGAAAGCCCCTTATAGTCAAGAAAGTTGTTAAGATATTGTATCAAATATAGGTTTCTTAAAAATAAACCAACACGCGTAAATTTATTTAGGATTTCATACAATAAAGATTTATCTATTTATAAATGTGCTAAGTATACATGTTTTAAATTCCTATCTTAAATTCTTTATTTACAAGTTGTTCTTGAATAAATCGTTTATTCAAATATCCAAATACTCACACATCCCTTTTATCTGCGTCAAATTTAGAATCTTTATTTTAATCTTCTCCGTTAAACTGACACATGGGCTTGTTTCTCGAAACTAAATACCCCAGAGAAATATTTAGAACCGTTTCACAGCTCCGAAATTTATCGATTTCATACGTTCTCTTCTGCTTCTTTACACGTATCATTGAATGTAGAAAATTTTATGTTTCATCAAGAGCATATAAAGGGATTTCAACAGATTAAATTGTAAGGAAAGTAATTTAGAAAATAAATACTGTTTCAGATTAAATTAATCGAATTTGGGGTAAATTAATAGAAGTTCATTTGATTCACAAATTCTGTTTCTGAATGTAGACCTGTATCTAACCGATAGTTAAACAAACAAAACTTACCCTATACTAAGTATGAGGGGTAAGTAATAGCCGTTGGGGGGCACCGTAATACTTGCCCATCATGGATATGCATAATATAAAATATGAAAATAAAACATGTGTCAACTATTTATAAAATGCATTGCAATTCCAAAATAAAATTGAAACGTATTTTTTTCTTACTTTAAAAAAAAAGATTTATACATATAAATAATTATACAAATCACCAAACATTAGATTTCTGACTACTTCAAAGTGTTTATCATGCATTTCTTTATCAAACTACCATTTTTCAGGTTTTTATATGCAATAACTTTTGCAACATACGCCTATAAATTGGAAAGGTTATAATAAATTCACTTACGTCAGCAGAAGTGCATTAGTTTGTTATTTTTTTTTAAGAATAGAGAGACACTTGCCTGTGTTTAATTAAATAAAATAAAATATTCATATATTCTGCCATATGAAATTGCTTTTCTGATCTATCTAGAATTTAAAAACAAATATAAAATGCAAAAGTGTTTTATAACAAATATGTCTATCTTGTTTTAAAGTGTGTAACATTTCCTTTGTTTATTGATGAATTAAAAAAAATTAGAAACCAATTCTAGTGTTACATTAAAATATATAGCATTTTGAAGATGTAGAGTAATATTTAAACTAATAATAATTTTTTTTATATTTCTAACTAGATAAAATATGAATATCTTCATGTATATCATGTACTTATTATAAAAGATGGCTTAAAATAAATTATTAATAAATATTAACCATGTAAAACAGCTACAAATATCTTACATATATATTTTTAATAATACAGCAATAATTTAGCATTTAAATAATCTCTCTTTTATATTTATGTAAATCACCAGTCTGAATATTTCTTTTTAAAAAGCACCTCTTACGGTTAAATCGAAATTAACAATTACGAATCCGATTAAAGATGATTAATAAACAAAAATTATATTGCTCCATAAAATAAATTTTGACCGCATTTCAAAATCACACAAGATCAAAAATGATTACGTCTCAAAGTTAATTAACTTTCTTTTTTATTCAACAGTAATAAGTAGAAAATGATTACGGGAAAATAAATTTTCCATTTGATCTTTAAAAGTAATAAAGCTGGATTTCATGTAAGATTAATTCTCCAGTTTACAAAGGATTTTTGGTTTAAACGTGAGTTTAGAGTATTTATTTTCAAGTTCCATTTAATATTATCTCGCAAAGAAATAATGCAAAAAAATATTTTTTTTTTTCAATTCAATATGCGCTTTAACTGTAATATGTGTCATCACAACAAATAGAATTTTAAGTTTTTTTTAAGTCTGTTTCCATTTTGACCACCAACATCATTTTTTCCTTGTATTCCTTATATTTTAATATTTTCCAATAGCAACAGCAGCAACAACAAATGTTTATGAATTTTTGTCGCCTGTCAATCCATCTGTCTGTGTGTCTGTCAGTCTATCCGTCTGTCTGTTTGTCTGTCAACTCTCTAACCATAGCAAATATAAATTAAAGATGTTTTTACTTTAAAGTTATAAAATATTATACAAAAAGGCTGATAAATAAGAAAAATAGATCCAATGGAGCCCGAATCAGGTGTTTATCAAATATCAGGTGTTTATGAAATCCTGTTCACCAGTACAGATGAAACATTGCAGTATTATATACTAATGAAAAACAGAAAGATTAAAACGAGAATAAAAGAACGTATGGCAGATATCAAATACAACAGAAGGTTTACAGCTTTAGCCAGACTACATAGGATAGAGCCTTTGCAGAGTGATTTTAATAATAGTAAAATAATTTATCTATCAAGATTTCATTTCCCATCCATAAACCATGAATCAATAGAAATCTATTTGCGAAGCGAGAACATATGCAATGAAACAGCTTATTTTGAGTTACCTAAAATTTGACATGAGATTCTTTAAAAATTAAAAAAGCAATAAGAAAAATAATAATTTTCACATTTATAGTTGACCATTTTAAGCACCTGTTTCCATTATACGTGGTAGGGTCATAAAGTTCCCGGAATAGGTCAATTAAAAATTATTAAGAAATAGAGCAATAATTTTACCTTATTGTCCTTCAAAGTACTTTCCTCCTGCATCCACACACTTCTTCCAGCGTTCGTATAACTATTTAAAACACTCCTTGAATCCATTTTTGAGACGTCCTTCAGTAGCTTCGTTGCATTTTCGATCATCTCATCTGAATCCATAAAACTGTGTGCCTTCAATTTTATTTTCAGCCGTGGAAACAGGTAAAAATCCGCTAGTGCTAGGTCGAGAGAATAAGGAGGGTGTTCCAGAGTGGTAACACTGTGTCTGGCAAGGTAATTTTTCACAATAAGAGCGCAATGTGGTGGAGCATTGTCGTGTAAAAATAACCAATAATTTGTTGCCCATTTTTCAGGTCGTTTTCGTCTGATTTCATCTCGTAGTCTTTAAGGATCTCCAGGTAAAGTTCATTATTGACAGTTTGGCCTTCAGGAATAAATTCTTAGTGAATGACGCCCTCGTAATCGAAAAACACCTTCAATATCACTTTCCCTCGGCTTTTGTCCAAGCGAAATTTTTCCTTCCTTGGTGATGTTTTTGCTGACCTTTACGAAAACGCTTATGACATCGTTTCCGTATGCTTTCTTCAGCATTTCGAGCGTCTCAGGAGGCGATTTCTCGAGCAAAACGCAGAATTTGATGTGTGCACTCTGCTCTGAAGACGACATTTCAAAATCCGACGAATGAAAAATTCGCTTTGTCAGAAATGATCTGCAGCTAACGCCAATAGTACCGGAAATGAATTCCAGATGCCTGTGTGTTTTCGTTATCAGTGCTGCCAACCTCCAAAAACGATATTTTCCCTCCAACGAACACCTGCGTGAATGTAGGCGACCATTTCGAGAATTTATTGATCTACCTCGTACATGTGATTTCGTGGTTTACGTTCATCAGTTTCAAAAAATTTGCGAGAATAATTTATTTATCATTATCGCTCTTGAAAATTTCGCCGTTTGATCGTATAGAACATGTCGATCTTTATATTAAAAGATATATATAAGCCTTTTTGTGTAATATTGTATCACTTAAAGCAAATACATCTTTAGTTTAACGATAATAAGTGATTTTCTTACATAATTATGTAACATAGTAAATATGTTTCAAAATCTGCGAAATTTAAATATACGACAGAAATTCACTACAGTGGATTCCTTATTGAAAATAGTGTGCTTAACAAGTTTACAGGACAGTGCAATGGATTTTGATGCATTGCCTACTATAGATGTTAAATGTTTAAAACCCATTTTAATGTCATTATATTATTTCAGGAGCAACGAAATTTATATTTCTTATTGATGTAGACTGCAGCATGTTATCTATTGAAAACTTTGTGCGTAACATTTATACTTCTTCTACAGGGCACATTAAAGTATTCGGATACATTATGATGTAAGGGTGGAGATAGACAAAATGCACTTTCATTTTATGCTGTATAAGATAGAATGATATTAATGTATTTTCTTCAAGTTGAATTTAATACAATGATAAAAATATTATGTATCTTATTTCAATAACATTGGGCGTTCTCACTTTAGCTTTATTGCCAAATGGAGAGACACAGACAAACTTGAAACAGGTTAGTCTCAGACAGAGGTATTGAACAAGAATTACAGGATTTCTCGAATGGTGATACCCAGTTATAGCTCTGATTAGATGCTATTAGCCAATATTAGGAGACATTGACAGACCCTCTCAAGGGCCACAAAACCTATGGAAAATTGGTACATGGTGTTAAAGGATTAGAATATGTTGAAGAATATATATAATGTTGAAGAATATATATAATGTTGAATAATATTATCTCTATTATAATATGATAAAATCTCATAGAATTTCTGTTAAACACCACTAATATTTCTTATTAGGATAATTTCATCTTGGTTGTTAGTGCAGCTTTAGTAGCATAACATTAAAAAAAACTCTATAACAAAAAAAAAACTTCGAATTAAATTGTGTTTAATAACCGTTTAAAAAAATGTATTTAAATTACTCACTAATACTCATTATTTAAGAAAATACATAAAGAAAATAATTATTTATAATATCTAATAGATACCGAGACAAAATTGTATATAAATAAAGTTTACATAGTCAAACATATAAAAAGAACTGGAAATCCTTAAAATAGTTTCATATTAAAATATTAATATTTATCTAACTAATATAATTAATTTTAATAATCTCGAATCAGGCAATTTATAATTTTATATACAAGTACGTTCACACAATATTTTAGTGTGAAATTTTGACTTTCTTTTATATTAAAGAATGTGTTAATTTCATGATTCCTTCTACTGTATAAGCATGGTCATAATGAATATTCATTTTTATTATGTCCGATCCAAAATATGGCATGCTTAAAAACGTTACGTGTGTGAAATATACGTTATGTTATCCACACATATTCGCAAAGTGACACAACTGAAAGAAGGATTTTTGAAATATAATTACGAGTTAATAACAATTTTACATATCTAACATTAATAGCACGTCATTTACATATTTTTACTAATATTTATAATGCGTCATTTACACATTTTACTATCATTAATAGCAAAACTCTTCTTTGTCCGAAGATGATAATTTGTGACAACAATTCCAATTCATCTATCGTTAAATAAATTTTCAAAGAATTGAAAACAGAGTTGACGCGAGAGCATTATTGCGCTATTATTTTCTATTATTTTAAAGCGGAGCTAAATCAAGAAGTAAATCGTCAGCAATTGGAATTTTGTGTTACTGTATTCATCAGATGGTTTAAAGAATCTCATAAAAATTGAAATTCTTTGCTGGATGACGAACACGCAAAACGAACTTTGTCAGCTCTAGTCACAGAAAACGTGTCGGTTATAAGAAAAACTTAACAAATGATAATCTCGCAGTACCTACCAAATGGTATAGAAGAGATATAATATTGGATCCAGAGCTTTACAAAAAATTACAGAAAACTGCACATGAATAAATTAGTTTGTTTTTGTGTTCCCCATATGGGAGATCAGTATATAAACCCTAAAATTTCTTATTTCACATCGCATTAATTTTAAAATCATAACTGGTGATGAAAAGTACATACCGCTTTTTCACGTTCCAACACATCAAAAAATAAAATATGGACTTTTGAAAATGACTCTAAACTCACAACGAAACTCTACCGCCAGTGGAAACAACCAAAAAATCCATTTCTATTTCAAACAAATTCTAGAAGAAATTCAAAAAATTTCGATTTCATACCAAAAATTTTCAAAGAAGAATTTTATTATTAAGTAATTATGAAATGTCAACAAAAGGATAGCATAAAAATTTTCTGGTATGAATGAGAAATTTTGAAAATTAAAAAAAGGGCCTAATTGCTACCCTGGTGGTTTTACCTTAATGCGTCACTTGGTCCCATACATTCCTATACAATAAATGATTTTTACTGTGTGCTCTACCTACCCTTAAAGTTTGTACCATGAGTTTAGAAACACCCTGTATAAAGGTTTTGAAAATGCACTAATTCAAACTTTGATTGTTTTTCTCGATTTTCCTCGCGCTTAAAAGGTACAACACCCCTTAAACGCTAAATGTACCAGTTTATTTATTTACTCAAAAAATTGAAATTGAACGTCAAGAAATTGAACGATAAATACTATGAGCCAAAACAAATGTTTTTCACATTTGGCAAAAAAGATATTATCACACGAATCACGAAAAAAATTTACTACATTATGCACATTTTTGCTCATTCATATGTATGGTAACCCTTAGGAGATCTTCATAAAAACGGCGATGGCCGGTTTTCAAAAAATCAAGCATGTGTAGAAAATCTTTTTTCTACCGGCTTAGCACTTTCAGCGTTTTCTATGAAAATCTAATGCGACTTTCAACGATTGCGCTATCTACGAAACATTCTAGAAACTAATCTGTTATGAAATTGCCCTTCCAACGATTTTCATTGCATTGATGATGGATCTTACATCAATTTCAGTGAGAAAACGGATTTTTCGTAATTTGGCGCTTACAGCCTTTTCTATTTACATGCCTCAATTCATTTTCTCTTGAGACCACAGACAATTATCCTAATTATTTTAAGCAAAATTATTGGAATTATTGTTTTTTTCTGTTTAAGCCTCATAAGAAAACAATGTCTTTCTTTTGAAAACGACTCTAAACTGACAACGAACCTCTACCGCCAGTGGAATCAACCAAAAACTCCATTTCTATTTCAAACAAATTCTATTTCTATTTTCAATTCAAAAAATTTCGATTTCATACCAAAAATTTTCAAAGAAGAATTTTATTATTAAGTAATTATGAATTGTCAACAAAAGGATAGTATAAAAATTTTCTGGTATAAATGAGAAAATTTGAAAATTAAAAAAGGGTTGCTACCCTGGTGGTTTTACCTTAATGCGTCACTTGGTCCCATACATTCCTATACAATAAATGTTTTTTACTGTGTGCTCTACCTACTCTTAAAGTTTGTACCATGAGTTTAGAAACACCCTGTATAAAGGTTTTAAAAATGCACTAATTCAAACTTTGATTGTTTTTCTCGATTTTCGTCGCGCTTAAAAGGTACAACACCCCTTACGCTAAATGTACCAATTTATTTATTTACTCAAAAAATTGAAATTGAGCGTCAAGAAATTGAACAATAAATACTATGAGCCAAAAAAAAATGTTTTTCACATTTGGCAAAAAATATATTATCACACGAATCACGAAAAAATTTTCTACATTATGCACATTTTTGCTCATTCATATGTATGGTAACCCTTAGAAGATCTTCATAAAAACGGCGATGGCCGGTTTTCAAAAAATCAAGCATGTGTAGAAAATCTTTTTTCTACCGGCTTGGCACTTTCAGCGTTTTCTATGAAAAGCTAATGCGACATTGCTACAACAAGTAATGAAATAAACTAATACATGTCGCTTTCTTCAGAAGTACAGGACTTGTCAGAGCCATAAAGCTAGAGAGACAGAAGACAGTTGCATCTAACTGGTAAACAACTAAGCATCTTCCAGAAATACTTCATAAAAGGAATCTTAAGGATTCATTCTTCAACATGATAATGCACCTTCCAATTCCACAAGACTGATAGTCAAATTTCTTGAACAAAAACACATCGAAGTGATAGAAAACCCGCTCTATTCCAGCGATCTTGCTATAGGTAACTTTCTACTATTTTTAATCTAAATAAATATTTTACTTGGGAGTCGTTATCATTCTGAAAATGATATGGATCAATCTGTAAAAGCATATTTGTCATCGTTTCGCAAATATATGGGTGGTTTGAAGAATTTAACCTTTGAAATATTCGCCACAACAGTGTATTGATTTTGGATGTAGCTACTTTGAAAACTAATAGGATTTGATATTTTAACTTAAACCAATTGTTCGTATTTCAAAAATTTCAGAATGACCCTCATATTAAAATATAATTATTGTTCATGATCACTAAAATTGGGTCTGCTTAATAGATTGTTTCTCTAGGGCTATAAATTTCCAAAAGACATTCCCATGTGGAAACATATCACTGTATTTTAAGCAAAATTATTGGAATTATTGTTTATTTTCTGTTTAAGCCTCATAAGAAAACAATGTCTTTCTTTGTTCCCTTTAAATTTACACAAATAATACAAAAGAGATCATTGAAATATAAATGGATTGGAAAATTTCTTAACCGGGAATAAAGTTCTTTTTTTTTGTTACTGTTAATTCAATCTTTAAACTCCACTAATATAAGTACATCGAATTATTATCCAAATTAATAAATCAGATTTTATACTAGATTACTACAATATAATTTCCCTCAATAAAATCTACATGCTTTCCGGTTTGATTATAATAAACAGGTTAATAAACCTTACGCGAGACTATTGTTGTCAATTAGGATAAATCTTTTGAAATTACTAATTTTATTATGATATATATACACAAAAAACTTCTTACTTGCGTTTTTTCTCTTGTTAATTAATTCCGATAAAATTTGTTTATACAATTTAATGAAATGCTATATTGAATAATATGCTCTAGAAATAAGGATAATTGTCTGTGGTCTCAAGAGAAAATGAATTGAGGCATGTAAATAGAAAAGGCTGTAAGCGCCAAATTACGAAAAATCCGTTTTCTCACTGAAATTGATGTAAGATCCATCATCAATGCAATGAAAATCGTTGGAAGGGCAATTTCGTAGCAGATTAGTTTCTAGAGTGTTTCGTAGATAGCACAATCGTTGAAAGTCGCATTAGCTTTTCATAGAAAACGCTGAAAGTGCCAAGCCGGTAGAAAAAAGATTTTCTACACATGCTTGATTTTTTGAAAACCAGCCATCGCCGTTTTTATGAATATCTCCTAAGGGTTACCATTCATATGAATGAGCAAAAATGTGCATAATGTAGTACATTTTTTTCGTTATTCGTGTGATAATATCTTTTTTGCCAAATGTGGGAAATATTTTTTTTTGGCTCATAGTATTTATTGTTTAATTTCTTGACGCTCAATTTCAATTTTTTGAGTAAATAAATAAATTGGGACATTTAGCGTTTAAGGGGTTTTGTACCTTTTAAGCGCGACGAAAATCGAGAAAAACAATCAAAGTTTGAATTAGTGCATTTTCAAAACCTTTATACAGGGTGTTTCTAAACTCATGGTACAAACTTTAAGGGTAGGTAGAGCACACAGTAAAAATCATTTATTGTATAGGAATGTATGGGACCAAGTGACGCATTAAGGTAAAACCACCAGGGTAGCAATTAGGCCCTTTTTTTAATTTTCAAAATTTCTCATTCATACCAGAAAATTTTTATGCTATCCTTTTGTTGACATTTCATAATTACTTTATAATAAAATTCTTCTTTGAAAATTCTTGGTATGAAATCGAAATTTTTTTAATTGAAAATAGAAATAGAATTTGTTTGAAATAGAAATGGAGTTTTTGGTTGATTCCACTGGCGGTAGAGGGCACTAAGTGACTGGTCACCGTTCAATACCATGCATTCAAGTAGAAGAAATCGCCATTTTTAATTGTGCTATCGTTCGTCATGGAATACATATGCCGAAAAAGCCGACATGCATTTCATGTATGGTCGTGCAAATGGCAACGCCAGGGCTGCCCTACGAATGTATAAGGAACAGTTTCCTCACAGAAGAATGCCTGATTATAGAATGTTTCAACGCTTACACCGTCAGCTTTCTGAAACAGGTTCTTTTCACGTCACCAGACAGGAAACTGGGCGAGAAAGAGCTGTACGCAGTGCAAGCCTGGAAGAAATTATTTTGAATTTTGTGAATGAAAGGCCCGAATCAAGTACAAGAGCTGTTGCACAGAATATAGTTGTGAGTCACCCGACCGTTTGGAGAGAGTTAAATGAAAATCGATTTCATCCCTTCCGTTTTCAACGTGTACAAAATTTGAATCCGGAAGACTATATTCTGCGGTTGAACATTTGCCAGTGGGTTTTGCAGCAACATGTATTGCAGCCAGACTTTACTGCTCATATTCTATTTACAGATGAGGCAGTATTTACACGCGAGGGTGTATTTAATGCGCACAATTTCCATCTTTGGGCAACCAATAATCCACATGCAACGCGGCCACATGTTTATCAACAACGATTTTCAGTGAATTTGTGGACGGGTATTTTTAATAATTATTTGATTGGCCCATACCTACTACCAAAGAGGCTGGATGGTTGCTGTTACCTCATTCTTTTGCAACAGGTTTTACCAAAACTGCTGCAAGATGTTCCGATCGCCATTCGTAACCGGATGTGGTTTCAACATGATGGAGCGTCCGCGCACTTCACCACTGATGTGCGCAGTCACCTGAATGCCACATTTGGCACGCGATGGATTGGGCGTGGTAGACCAGTTCCATGTCCACCACGATCTCCCGATTTATCGAGCCTTGAATTCTTTTTATGGGGACATCTGTAGAGTCTTGTTTATGAGACTCCAGTTGACTCAGACGAAAATCTAGTATCTCGCATATCCGAAGATGCTGCACGTGTGCGGGAAATGCCTGACATATTTAGAAGTGTACGCCAATCGTTCCAACGACGGACGTTGCGAAGCATGTATCACAGTTGGTGGGCGCCTTTTTGAACAGTTATTGTAATATTATTGTATGCATTATTATTTACTTGTAAACTACATTGTAAATAAACATTTTATCTTTTTTATTCATGTATTTCGTTTGATAAGTTTGCCAGTTTTGCGCTTTTTTTTAATTCAAAAATTTCGATTTCATACCAAAAATCTTTAAAGAAGAATTTTATTGTTAAGTAATTATGAAATTTATAAAGCACAATGTTAACACATTGATAAGTTACGTTACTATCGAGGTGCAATAAATCAAAATACAGCTCCAAAACATTAAAACTGTAAGATACGCGCCATTTCGGAGCGGCGTCTCCTCGACTGGTTGTTGTTCATCTGAGGAAGGCTAATGTTTAGCCGAAAGCTCATGAAATTTTAACATCTTACACGACATTTCGGAGCGGCGTCTCCTCGACTGCTTGTTGTTCATCTGAGGAAGGCTAATGTTTAGCCGAAAGCTCATGAAATTTTAACATCTTACACGCCATTTCGGAGCGGCGTCTCCTCGACTGCTTGTTGTTCATCTGAGGAAAGCTAATGTTTAGCAGAAAGCTCATGAAATTTTAACATCTTACACGCCATTTCGGAGCGGCGTCTCCTCGACTGCTTGTTGTTCTTTTGAGGAAGGCTAATGTTTAGCCGAAAGCTCATGAAATTTTAACATCTTACAGTTTTAATGTTTTGAAGCTGTATTTTGATTAATTGCACCTCGATAGTAACGTAACTTATCAATGTGTTTATATTGTGCTTTATAAATATTTTATTGGGTGAATTTGGCGTTCGTATTATATAGATTTTTGTATATATTTTTTATTTTTTAATTATGAAATGTCAAGAAAAGGATAGCATAAAAATTTTCTGGTATGAATGAGAAATTTTGAAAATTAAAAAAGGGGCCGAATTGCCCCCCTGGTGTTTTTACCTTAACCCATTAACGCCGACTTATTTTACACTTCTTTTAATGCTTCGATACCAGTTGACACCAGTTTTCCCATACTGTTATTTTAACTGATTGAATCTCTGATAGTTTCACATTAGATAATAGGAATTATTTTTTTACAATGATACTGGGGTTCATATTTAAAAGTTTCGTATCACTTAAATGGTAACTTTTCGTACCAGCCGGCATTAATGAGTTCATGCGTCACTTGGCCCCATACATTCCTATACAGTAAATGATTGTTACTGTGTGCTCTACCTAACCCTAAAGTTTGTACCATGAGTTTAGAAACACCCTGTATGTATAAACATTAAATGTTGATTATTAATTAAATAGATTGTGCTTTTTAATATAATACTATTAGAAACTGACTAATATTTTACTGAATTTGTGCATTGTTGAAATTAAAATAACTCTTTTTTTTTTACTCTGTAAGTCATTGCGCGCATGATATCTTGAGAACGTATGTATGGATTGTTATGAAATTTTATTTAGATAATAAGCGCATATGTGTGTTTAAAATGATCTACTTTTCAGTATTTACAATGATAAAATTTTTAATTATGACTATTTTTATTCATTAAAAAATGTAAAACTTTGAAATTTATTACAAAAATATATTTTTTTACATGGTTAATAAAATAATTTTGACCTAAGAGTAGGTCATTTTAAAAATACATATGTGCTTATTATAAATATGAAATTTCATAACAATCCATTCATATGTTCTCAAGATATCATCTGACTTACGGAGTAAACAAAAGGGCAACTTTATTTTTAACAATGCTCAAATTATGTAAAAGACTAGTTAGTTTCTAATGGTATTTTATCAAAAAGCACAATCTGCTTAATCAATAGTCAAAATTTCATGCTTATACACAACAAGTAATATAAAAAAAAATTAAGTCAATTCCTACTTTTTAATCATAAATATATAAAATAAACCCGTGCAGCATTAATGTCCCACGTTATCTTTATTGAACATTATTTTATAATCATCGTTGCGGTATTTTATTTTTTGTTGGCATCACTCATTTGAGATAAATCTTTCATTTCGTTTATGAAAACAATGGGAGAAATTTTTTGCTCCCATATAAAAATTAAAATTAATTAATTAAATTTAATTAATTAATTAATATTTGAAAAAACTGTATTAACATCAATTGTCATCCAGTACAAGTTAATAAAAATTTATTTGAACTTGAATGGATGAATAGAAAATATTTTATTAACGATTGAAAATTCCAACAAGATATATGTATAGAGAGTGAGAGCTAATAGTAGGAATTTTAAAAAGTTTTGAAGTTACACTAATTTAAAGTTTGAAAGTTTTTGTAGATTTTCGGCGAGTTTAAAATGCACAATACCCCTTAATAACTTTGCATGGCGATTCCATCGTTCTTTGGTCTGTATGCGGGTACATTCAAGTTATCCATGGGAATATTTAAAAAAACCTCAATTAAAAACTGCTAAAATTCAATAATTGACTATTACAACCTGTTTATGTGATTATTTTACAGATTTTAAATAATATATACTAGGACAAATTAGCAATTTTGTGTGTTGCTCTAAAACAAAAATATGGCCTTTTCCATATACATTCCGCAATTTTCAAAACATAACATATTTATTTCTATCTGAAATATAATAAACCAGAAGCTATCAGATGCAGAACACTAATTTCAATTAGTGTTTGATTGTTTAATGGAGTTAAAATGTAATAGTTTAATGTACGGTAATTTTAAGAGATCTGTTATGAAAATTAAAAGAACTAAGTACGAAAATGTATAATTTTTCTCTTAGTACATAGAAATGTCCATTCAACCAAGAACAATTATATAACGTAGGGTGCGTACAGTTCTACAGCAATTTTTTAATTGGAGTTTTCGACTTATTTAACTACAAAAAATAATATTAAAAATTCTGAAATTAAACAAGGTGAATGCAAATTCTACGATTTAAATATTGAAAAGAAATTTTCTAGTTAGAAATAGAAGTACCAGAATTCTTGGAAATTCCACCTGTACGCACCTTGATAACTCGAAGAGGACTTCTAAATATTAAAAAAAATCGATTTGCCTTTTTTGAGCATTTTAATCTTTGAGATATAATTGTATTTTCAATATAATGTAAGAAAAATAAAGATTTTATAACTATAATTGTGATAGAACTACAATCTGTAAGCTAAATTTTCTCAAAATGCGCGATTTTAAACTTTTGAATGATGTTTTCGAATCTATTAAATTACACATTATAAATCGTAAACTCATTCAGGATATAAAATTTAATTAGTGTTCGATTGTTTAGTTAGGTTGCAGTGTAAGAACACAAAATAAGCGAAAATTTTGAAACATCTTTTTCATGAAAATTAAGCAATTATGAATTAAAAGTACAATTTTAATTTTAATAGACATAAATTTGGTTAATTTCTTATGATTTCTTATGTAGCTGCAAGGATATACTTTAAATTTTCACTTAGCAAGTAAGTATAAGATAATGTAATTTAAAATGAAATCAGGAAAGTGTAATTAATATTTTTTAAATCAGTGTAGAAATCAAAAAGTTGTTTTCGTTATTGCACACTCTTGCAAACATTCTATGTACGACTAGGTCTTTGTTAACAAAGGTGCATGAAATTTCGTAAGAAATTTTTTATTAATGTTGTAAATAAATTGGTTGTAACAAACGGAACGTCTAACAAATAATTTCCAAATTTCCTTACATTGGTTATAAGTGTTTTTCACTGCATTATTTTTTTTTCTATCACTTGTACTCAAACAATTAGCTAAAGGAATATTTAAATCAATCTGTCTAATTTGAAGATTTGAAGAAAAGATCGACCAAATGTTCGATATTCAATTAGAAGCTGTACATTCGTCATTAGTTCAACGGCGGAATAAACTTCAGTTGAATAGAAATTGGATGAGATTTAGAGTTGAAATGACAGGTGCAAATGAACTTATTGCAAAAGTGTTTAACATGCTTTACAAACAAGCAGCAGAAGATTCAGTTTTTATTTCGTAATGTTGAAGAAGAGAATTTTAAAAGGAAAACTAAACCTGAAAATTTTAATACATCACTTTACTTTTAAAACGAAAATGTACAGAAATACAAAAATAAAAAAATAAACTTTGTGTATAATATAATGCTCTTATGTACACAAATATTTATAAATAATCTTACTCTTTATCCTCATTTTAATGAAAAAACAACAATAAACGAAAAATATTTAAATGAATCTAATGAAATAAACAGGAAAAATATATTAAAAAATATATAAGTAATGCTCTCGTTTACAGAATAATATTAATATATATACATGCTTTCTTTTGAAATAGTTACTTTACATGCGTCCAATTTTTAATACCATTCCCATAATTTTCGGCACATAATACACGGATCAAATAAATAAGTTTGATTAAGAAATATTTTACTTTGTTAATTAAAGTAAAATAAACCGGTAAAAATAATTTAAATTTTATAAAGTAAAATTTTTGATTCGTAACATCATATTTTAAAGTAAGTAATGTAATGTTTACCAATATATTTTATACATAGCCAGTTTATATGTTTTTAAAATACGAGCTTATAAATAACAATAGAGTAAAATGAAATTTAGTTAAAATTTTATTAAAAGATCATTCTCAGAATTTGACAAAGTTTTGCTATTTTTTATTAAGCGATAACCCTTTCTAATTAAAGATTAAAAACGAAATAAAACAAAACAAAATTTCAATATCGTGTTTATTCACAATCAACATTCATTTTTAATTATAAAATAACGGGTTCTTCCAGCTCATTTGGAAGAGTACGTTCTTTGTTTTCTATTTTAAAATTGAATCTATTTAATTTAAATTAAACAAATTGTCTAACTCCTTCTAAGTTCGCTATTTTGTAAGGAAATTGTAAATTTCGCTTACTCAATGTAATTCAATGGTTATGAGGTAATTATATTAAAAAAGGTTAAATTGTTGCAATTATAGTTCAAAAATCGCCAGTGTATAACATATCCGATGCTCAAACGAATTTCAAACCCAAAATATTCAACGAATGTCATCGAAAAATTTTAATATGTCTCACCTTACCAAAGAAAGCAACTTCTAAAAATTTTATTGAAATCGAAGAATGTTGATAAATAGATAAATAGAAAGATAAACAAAGTTATTGCATTAATTATATTTCTAAAGAAATTGACCTAAAAATATAACAAATATCTTCTTACAAACAACGTAATAATCGAAAACATATATGTTGGATTTCGGCTTTTAAAACGCTTATTTAAATAAAGTTTACTTTAAATTTTTTAATTAAGAAATAGGAAATGTGTTTCGTTCAATTTTTCGAAATTTTCACTTGGCTATTTGTTTATTTTATCTATTTTTTTTCTTTAAATCACCTTTTCGAAAATGTCTATTTCCATATCATCCATAGCATTGTAACGCTTTAGTAAAATCAACGTGACAAGGTTGTTACTGTGTAACTATATAACGGCATGTGATATTATATTTCACATTACAATGACATGGCTTCGATCTTATTTGTGGTATTGTGACGTTTGGTTTGCGGCATCATTAAAAATGAACACTGATTGCAAGCAGTATATGTCCAAGTGAATTACATAAATAATTGCTTAATCGAAGAGCTTACTGTATAAATGATTCCCGTGACCTAGATACAGGGTGTATAGCAGAAATGTTCAAATTTCAAACTGTTACAGCTGGAAAACGGTTGTAGTCAGGAGGCAGAGGGATGGATCATTCGACGTGGGAATCGTGCGTATTTGTTAGCCAAAGTGAAGTGTTGGAGTGGAGTGCATCGCGCTTTTGTCATTGGATTCCGAACTTTTTGTCGAGTGCAAGGTAATGAGACAAACTGCTGAAAAGAAATTTAGTGTTCCTACAACATCCTCCTCTTCAGTGCCAAGATTTTAGCGAGATGCAGAATTTGAACAATAGTATCTCAATAATGATACTAGTGTCTCTCGGCCTATATCACGTGACCATACTTAGATTCCTGCCTTCAGATAACACATTTGCCCACTTATTTTAATATTTTGTTGCTGAACGGCTATGTACTGGATAGTTGAATGGTTAGAGTGAGTGATAAATATTTGTTCGAACGAATTCAATAATATCTTTTTCAGTTACGAAGTTTATTTTCATTAAAAGGCTCCGTCAATAATCAACAAGCAAAACTGCAGGTATTAGTCTCCTAACAACCCAAAAACCCAAATTTGAAAGCTATTTTCAAATGAAAGTTTTTTTTTTTTTTTTTTTTTTTTTTTTTTTTTTTTTTTTTTTTTTTTAATGGATAAAATATACGGGATTGCCAAAATTGAACTTCCCTTTCTCAGAGGTATCGTATGAAATCTGGGTATCATATTAAATCTGGACAACAGACAGTTCAGATTAAATTCTTAAGATTTATTTTTAGAAAACGTGCAGAAATTCGCCCATAGATAGCAAAATGTATCTTGTGAAGCATAATTTGCATAAACGGCATCCTATGAAAATGAGAATGTGGCAAGTACTAAAAACAGATATTCCATAATAAGAATTGGAACTATTTGGATACATAATGCCGACCTTGAAAGGCGAAATGTCTAGTTAGTAAAACTTTATTTTCTTGAGAACAGAAACGTTACTGCGGCAGTCAATGCATTTCGCCTAAAATAAGGAAATCGCGCAGAGTTTTTTTTAATCTATTTTTAGAGCATAATCTGGATTCCATTTAATTATGAAACACAGCTACACAGCTCCTATAATTTTGACAAACTCGATATATTGATACAATTTAAAGAAATAAAATTAGATTTCAGAGTTTCCCACTTTGGTCTTGAAATTTTGTTTGCACATTTTTCGTAAATGTTACGCCACATTTCAGACATTCACTGACGTCATGATAATGAAACAATTGAAATTTCGATATCCGTGACATTCCGTGATGTCGTAGAGAAATCCCTGTCACCTTGCTTGCTATATAGCATATGAATTTGTATGAAATTTGTATGCATTTGTATAAATACGGTCTATAGATACCAGGTCTCCCGATTTCTGACTACCAAAAATTTAAAATAGAAATAATCGCTTTATTTAATCGCAGAAATATCCGATTAGGTACAGAGAATATTTCTTTACGGAAAAAGTGGCAGATAATAATCGGAAGACTTGGCAATTATGCATATATAACCAATATTAATGTTTATTCATTAAAAAACGTATTAAATTAAAATTATCCTTACGAAAATAACCAGCTTTTACATGTAATGCCAATGGCAGTAGTGTTTTACACTTCAAAGAATATCGTGTTTCTTATGGCTGAAAAAAAAATTAAATAAATAAATAAAAATTGAAAAAGCCACACAAAATAGTAAATGCATGAATTATTTATAAGCATTAAGAAGGCTAATTTCCATACATGCTGTATAAAATTGTGGATTCAGTTAAGTTTCAAAACAAGTTTTGTTTTGTATATTTACACAAGTGCATAAAATTCATTGCACAGTGAATTACATCTTCTTTTTGTTACTTCTTATAAAAATAAACTTACATAATAAGAAATGTGTTTTCTAATGTATCTGGAATATATAAAGTGTTAAAGTATTGTGGCAACTAAAAAAAAATTACTTTACTATTGAAAAAAAAAAGTTTACTACCTTATACTGCCTTAGTTATCCTGACAACAGATATTATTTTTTCTCATAGTAGGTACTTATAAGGTATATGAATCATTCAAATTTTATTTTTAAATATTCAGATGAAAATATTTCACTTTAAACATGAAAAAGGCAAAATGTAAATTAAGCTTTCTGGATTTTTCATCAAAATTAAAATAATTAGCGTGGTTTTTGCATATATATATATATATTTAGCCTTAATGAAACACTTATCTTCCACTGATCAATGTGATCAATGTACAAATGCTTTTTTAGTTTTGAGTCTTATTTTTCTTTGCACTGCAAACAATATATTAAAACGGAATTTCAAAATTCACGCTCAATAAAACAAAAGGGAAAAATATGACATTTTATTTATTTATTTTTTTGTTGTTGTCGTTAATTTCTTGTTTTCTTTTTTGTTTGTTTTTACCTGTTTTTAGATAATTTATTTTTGAAGATAATTTGTCCTTCTTGTACATTATTTATTTTGAAAGATAAATTACATTTTCATATTATTTAACCCTCTCACTCACCTAGACTTCATATGAGTCGCCCATTAACGTATAAAAATCAGGGATTAAGGGAATTCAGTTCTTTTGTTGTTTTTCCTTCCTCATTTTCCATTGTTATTTTTTCTGTCGCCTTTCCCCCTCCTTTCCACACTTCATTTGTAATCACTTTTGAACTAGCATCTATTCTTTTCCTTTCCTTATTTGCAGCAACCTTTTTTATTAATTATTTGTGAAAAAAAAATGACAAAAGAACATGGAGAAATTGATGGATTCTTCGGACACCGGAGATATGATAAAAGATGCAGAATGTGAACTGGTTGAAACTGGTATAGTTTTACGGCAGATGTATGCATGTTGCAAGTTTTACTGCTTGCTTCAGTATACTGTAAAATTTGCAGTTTGAATGCGACTGTGTTACTTGTTCTCTTTTTTATGGTAATCGCACATTTTCTGAACCTTAATTCGTGTTTTTCACATTTTTTTTAAATTATTACTAGTATTATATTTCTGCTGTCAATTGATATTTAAAAAACAATTTCTAATGTGAGAAAAATATATATTGCTGAAATATTAATTTTATGGCATTATAAAGAGGACAAAAAGTACAAAAGTGAGAATATAATTTTAAGTTTAAGATTTTGTAGGGTTTTTGTGTTTTGTAGGATTTTTATAAGAAAAATTTCAAACTTCTTGGATTTTTTTCCGTTAAAATACTATGCACGTATTATGCACGAGATATATTTTTTTCGTTTTTTCGAATCAAAAACAGGGGTACGTATTATGCATGAATAAATAAGGTAGCTCTTTCGGACAAACCGCGTAATTTACTTCTCTCTCGTCAAGCGCGCCATAACGAGAAGCTGTTGTACTAAAAATACTAAAATACAGAATTATAATTGTTTTTTATTCAAACGTGACATAAATAAATAAATAAACAAAATATTTTTATGTTATTGTCCTTTGCTATTTTATCTAGATAAGAAAAATAGAGTGAAAAAGGATTATTCTCTCAAATATTCCTTAGAGGTTTAACAAAGCGAAAGAAAACAAGAAAAAAGTTTTAACAAGTTGGAAATTGTACGTCAAACATGACAAATGAGGTGCGTTCGTACTATAGATAGTTATATAAATATTCAGGTCTTGATGATTTTTAATTCTATGAAATGACGTCTGCAGATTAATTTCTGTCATAAAATAAGTATCTCGGTTGCTTGACGATTCAACCTCGGAAGCTCCTATAACAAGAAAGCACCGATTTTTTTTATTATTATTCAAATTTCTTAATAAATATTTTATTAATATCTTCTAAAGTTTTAATACAATTTTTATAAAATTTTAAATGTCTCGACAAAATTCTGCAAAGATAATATATATTAAATTTTAAACCGTTTGGTTGGGTAGTTTTTGCGCTGTTATATGCGGACAGACGGACGGGCGGACGGATCAGACGACACTATAGGGTCTACGTATTTATATAATTACGAAAGCACCTAACAAACATGTGAGGATAAAAGTAATTTAAAATTAAAAAGACTTTAATATCACTTATGAAAAAAGCAAGTTTGAAATACTTGAAATACACATTGACATAAATAAATACTTAGACATAAAATATTCATTATTTGATCAATATATGAATTAAAAAAATTGAAGGTTTGTCTAATTTATTGTCATCGAAATTTTTCCCTCCCCTCACTCTATGGTAAATATTTCAAATGAAATTCATCACAATCAAATTTTGATTATCATTTTAAATTCTACAATATAATCGTCTACGTTTGTCATAATTTCTGTCGGTGAATAAGTTCATGATTAAATTATTTCTGCTCGGAAACATTTTATTTGCACTTATGTTGTATTATATTATGCAGTCTGCAGTTAAACACATTACACATTTCATGGTATATTATTTCGAATACATATTGAAATTTACAAAAATTTAACAATTTAAGCGTATGCATAATTTAAGGAAGTAAATTCAATACGTTGCATATCAAATTGTTAGCAATAGATTTTTATTCTACTTTTACAGAAAAGCACATTTTATCTTAATTTAAATTTCAGAATGTAAAATACTCACGAGTTTAAATGCTGAATAATATTTTCTACAAGCCATTCAACTGTATTGCGTTAATAAAACAATTTAAAAAAAATTGGAAGTACAGTTTTTGGTCTAAAATCGTCAAGAGTTTTACGACAAATCTTTCACAGGGTTTTCAGCCAAACTTAATGCCACTTTTACAAAACTTGACAAGATGCAATGGAAACATAGTACAGTAATTATAAAATTAACATATTGAATATTTGATTAAATATAAATATTTGTGTTAAAAAATTTTCAACCTCGCTTTTGTAGAAGATATAGAAATGCAGAAATACGCTGTTCACTGCTTCTAATCTTCTAATGTTTTGTGCTAGTGTACTTGGTTTCTCTCTTATATGAGTATTAGATTTATAGAAGACGTTAGTCTGACGGGCATTCAAAAGTATAATAAATATACTGGGTATCTCTTTTTATCGTTGACTAATAATTAATTTTTAAACTGTTAATTTTAGAGGTGTACTTTCAATCGCAAAAATATTTCAAATGTTATCTTCCCTGTTATGAAAATAGATTTATGTCAAAATAGCATTTTTTAAATGATACGAAATAAAACTTTTTGTTCGGTACCTGGATCTTTTAGTTATATTTAGAAAACATCACTCCATCTTTAACAAATAAATGAATAAAAATTGCGTTTTTACAGCCAAAACGTTCCGATACTTTGAAGTTTATGAAAATAAAGCCCGTTTCCCTATCTTACGTATATTGTAGCCTAAAATTAATTTTTAAATGTTAAATAAATCCCATTTCAATTCATTTCGAAGCCAAAAAGAAAAATTATTGGCTGCCAATCAGCTAGGATGTCAGTCTAATTTACATATGGTCATTTACGTATGTTGGATTTTCACTTGTGCAGTAAATGTGAGAAAAAAAAAAGTTTGTTAAACATTTAATAAAGATAAAATAAATAAAGATAAAACACCTCCTTGTTACATCATGAATCGATACATCACTTATTCAGATATATTGTTCTTTTTACATGTCTGCCACAATAATATATTCTATTTTAGCAAACATATGAATTTATTTACATAAAATTCAATTATAATAAGTGCAATTACTCATCGCTAAGAAAATTTAAATATGTATACGAAGTAATATGTACAAATATAAGCCATGTTAGTGTTTATTTTTCTTAATTTATAAATGCCTACAGTTACATCACGCATTCAGACATATCACTTTTTTTATTGTGTCTCCCAGTATGCTCAGTATAACGAGGTGATAATACAGGGTGATTCAAAACTGTAGGAACAAACTTTTGTGAGGGGTGTGGCACACGTAGACGACTCGGAATAACATAGCAATGCAGTGTCGGAAATCAAAACCTATCGAGATAGGGTTGTTGTTAGGGGCTGAATAATCGTGATCGAAAATTGACATTTAAATACCATAATCTTAAGATAAGTCATGACTTTCCTGAAGTTTTCTGCCTACGTGCCTGCTCTTACCATCTACAGTTTGCACATTTGATCGGTCCAACTACAGCTCTGTCAAAGATTGCCCTCATGCAGATAACAGCGCCCTCAAACGTGCAAAACTGTAGATGGTAAGAACCAGGTATGCAGGCAGAAAACTTCGGGGAACGTCATTATCAGGAAAGTCATGACTTATTTTATGCTTATAGTCTTTAAATGTCAATTTTCGATCACGATGATTCAGTCCCTAACAGCCCCCTATCTCGTTATGATTGCATTTCCGACCCTGCATTGCTAATTGATTCCGAGTGGTCTAGATGCACCACACCCCTCCTAGAAGTTTGTTCCTCCAGTTTTGAATCACCCTGTATACAATAAAGTGTGTTCGCTTTGAAAGTATGTAATGTAGTGAAAAAGTGAAAAAGTTTATAATTAGCCTTAATTCCACTATTTTTGACACATTTTATATAAATGTGGTTATTTAATGAAAATATATAGTTTAATAACACACACCAGTATTGTTTTTTAAATTTCTATGTATAATTTCATTCTTACGATGGCTTACATATTTCAGATTGACTGATGAAGTTCTCAGTCGAATCTTTTACTTTTCTTTCGTTTTCTTGTGCTAATATGATACATTTATACTTTTCTTTTTCTCATAGATCCTCTATGATGTGATGTACAACTCCTCATATATAGGGAGTGAGTTGTTTTACAACTTGGAATCCCGTTGAATCTGTTTCTGTTTCTGTTTATACACATAGCCTTATTGGGTATATTCTCTAACTTATCAAGAAACTGCTGCTTTTAATAGCAGTTGAACATTCGACACTATTAATAAACGGTTATTTTTTTTATCAGGTGAGTAACTGATGTTTAGTTATCCTGGAACTTCACTATCTGGTCAAATATGCCAGGACACTGTCGATTTTAGGCAGTTTGTTGAAAATCTAGAAATACACAAGGCAAATTATTCTTGACTTTTGAAGATATAAGGAATATATTTGACATCATATTTTACAGTGAAGAATTAATCACCTGAGAAATTACGGTACCAACAACAAATTTTAATATAGTTACATTTGCGACCACTTTGAATCATAAAAGATTCGGAATGATCCTCAGCTATAAGAAATTACTAAAGTCCAGAGATGGCGAACTTATAGTACATGTGCACAAGGTGACACATACGAAATCTTCTGTAGCACGCGTAGAAATTATAGATATTTATCAATTTCGGAGACAAATTTCTGCATGTTACATGAACTAAAATTCTAATTAATACAAGCAAATTGTTAAAAATACAATTATTTTTGGATAAATTCACGCATTATACATTTATCTGTAAGCACTTTATATGTGTAGACATTTTCTAGAGAAATATTCAACATAACATAACCTCGTTGCCTAATCATTTTCCTTCTACGTATGTGTTTAATAAGCTATATTTGTCCAATTAAAGTTTAAAAGATTATTTTAAATAAAAATGTATATATATGTCTAATGAACGTATTTCTACGGACTTATACAGGTTAGAAAAATATATTCAAGCATCGTTAATTCCTTGTAAAACATATTTGACATATAATTAATTTACAATACTTATTAAAAAGTCTTCAGTTATTATAAGTTCAATTTTCTTTCTGAAAGAATAATTCTAAAAAATGAAAAAAAAATGAATTTTCATATTATTTTTCCATAATTCTTGTAAATAAAACTAGTCGTTGGGGGCCAACGTAATACTTACCCATCATGGATATGCATAATATAAAATATTAAAGTAAACAATGTGTAAACTACTTATACAATGCATTGCAATTCGTATAAAATCGTGGCTTGATGACGTCATAAACTTTCAAGGCTCGATTACTGAATTGCTTAAAAGAAACATCCTTATAACTCCAAAGTTATAATCCTATTAACTAGCGGTTTATTTCATCTGATTAAGCGTCTCATTTCCAATTAAAATATATCTTTTAATTGAAATTTGGTTGAAATACAGGGTCATGAAAAATCGAAGAGTGTGGAAAATAGGATTACAAATATCTCGGCAACTAATTATCCGATCGACTTCATGCTTTATGCAAAATTTATGTTTGTTTATTGTCTTTTATATTCACTCCTTAAAATAAACAATTTCGAAAATTTTTATATACCTTTATCAGAACGAATATTTCGAGAGTCCGAAAAAAGTAGTTCCGGATAATCGACGTTATTGAAATTCAATAAGCTTCTTCCCATTATTACATACTAAGTACATACTAAATTTCAAGCCTCTATCTCAATTTTTTCGGGAGATAGAGCGTTTACAGACACACAGACGGACGGTATTTTTTTTTTCTAAAAATATGTTTTTCGGATTATCCAGTGTCTGAAACGTGTAAATCCGTCAAATTTTTTTTTTTCGATTTTCAAAACAATTACAAGACTTACCCTATACTACGTATGATGGGTAAGTAAAAGGAGTATCTCTGATAACTTCTTTGATGAATTTTTACTAGCTACTTTCTAATTCTTATTTCTACTAACATTTTTACTTATATTCTTATTCTTATTTCTAATATTTTTTTTAACTGATATTCTTATTCTTATTTCTACTTATAATTTTACTAATATTTTTATTTAAATATTTCAAACATAAGAAATATCTTATTCTTTTCCAAGAATTATACATTCAAGAGCTTTCTCTATACGACATTATCTTAATCTTTTTTTTACGTCCACACTCGGAAATGCGAATAATTACTAAATGAGACTAAATGACACCATACGCTATTTTACTAAAACACTACAACAATGGACTTTTTTATATATATATTTCAAAGCAAATATGTCAAATATTAAGAAAAAAAAAGAATGTGCAATATAACATCCGAAAACCAACATTAACAAGGCGTCATTTGTATATTCTAGGTAGAAAAGAAGATACTAAATATGTGATATTATTTTTTCATGAATATAGATTTATATATTTTTTTCATGTTTCTCTTCTTCCATAAATAAAAAAGTTGATAGAAATATGAGAAAAGCTAAAATCAATTTTGTCCATTTTTTATTTAAATATCAAATTCAATCGTTTATTATTTTAAATTCTGCTAATCACTTATTGAAACTTTCTGCATACTTAAATGTTCAAAAATTGCAACGACAAAAATCACATTTTGTTATATAAATATCTCATAACGTGAGAAAAGCAATTTTTTTTAACCAATATTTAAAACTGTTCAATGCATAGTCTGGCACAAAAAAACGAGTAAAAATAATACTGTGTTTATGAGCTTGTATTTTAAGCAGAAAAAAAAACACCAAAAGTTTTTAAAAAGTGTACTTTGCTAATTATCATTTCTTTGCATCGGAAAGCATAAAATAACAAATATAAAAAAATTGCAAAAGAAACTCTAATATTTTTAGAGAGTAAATACTAAAATAGTTCGGTGTCTTATTTTAATACGAACAAAAATAAAAACTGGTAATTTTCTAGTGTTTATTTTAGGCGGAAGATTTATGTATGACATTATATTTATTTAGAATTGTACATTTAATTTACAAAAAATAGGAAAATTTTGGCTGCTAAACTAATAAGCGTAAATAAATGATAAAATGCATGATTTCTTCTCTTAAAAAAATATTATGAAAAAAGCAAACTCTTTCAAATATAATTTTCTGAAAGTTGCTAGTTAAAATTTTACTTTACATAAAATAAATAATATTCATTCAACAACCATCCTTAAAAGTTTAAATTCGAAATGTCTTTATATTTTTTTACAAAAGTTTATTTGTATTATTTTCATATAAGATGTTTTTTTACGTGTTCAATTATGCTTGATGAAAAGAGGTTGGCGCAGAAGTCCATTAACATTTCACAAAATAAACAAATTGTCGTAACGGAGCGCGGTTAACACTATAAGACTTGTCTAAGTGTCGATATTTTTGCGGCAAAAACAAAAAAAATGTTTAAATTATCTTTGAAATATTCTTTGTCAGAAAAATATGAGTTTTGTTGCATTGCTATGACAGTGCATATATACAAGTAGATATATTATACCAGATATTTTATTTGAAGAAAAAAAAACATTATTTACTTGCGGGGGATCCTTCGGCCTGTCAGCTAAGAAAGTGGCCATAATACACAAACTAACAATTTAACAATTTTAAAGCGATAAGTAAGGATGGTGGTAGTGAAGCGGGCACATTTAGACTAACAATGGTTGAAATTAAGCTAAAACAATGAAAAATGAGTGGAGGGATGCTACTTCCGAGAAATTCAATGAATTCAAAATCTAACTTTCAGTAAAATGGCTGCCCTGATAGTTCTCAGGAACCTAAGAAAAGATCGCTTCTAGCTTACTCTAAAATGTCACTAGTAGCCCTATAAAATAGCACTATAAAAAGATCACTTTAAGTACTTCAAAGTCACTATCGAGAGAAGTCCATGGATTCCAATTCTCTTCATTTGAAAATATCAAATTGTAACACCTTACCACGCTGTATACCTCTCAATTGAAGATTCTACTCAAAACCAAGTTAAAATGAAACGTCACTGACTATCACGTAGACGACTCGATGAAGCTCAAATCTAGTCTTGGTTTCTATAACAGTCTTGATTTCAAAATCCACTGGAACTAATTTCCACAATCGTATTTATAACATCTAGACGACCCCAATTATCATACTATCACACTTGCAAAAATTAATAGTTGAAATTTAGTTTTAATTATCTTAAAAGACATTCTTTATTACAAAACATACACAAGAATATAGTACTAGTATTGTTTTCTCTTTGCATACAAGACTCTGAAATAATGAATAAAAAGTTGTTTTACAGAAAAGAAAGGTGAAAGAAAATCAGTCGTTCTGTGGTCAAAGGTTTTTTTTTTCTCTTTCTATTTTCAATAACTCATGATTTTATGGTGCATGTTTAATATGCTTTAAAGTATTCAGTATTACTGTTCCAATATATAAAGATTTTATTTGTTTAAGTAAGAAAATTTACCACATAGTGAATAATTTAATTTAAATTAACAGAAAGAAAAAAAATACAATTTAAACTACTTTACTAATTAAAACTAAACTTTTATTATTAAAGCTTGTTTGTATATACATATATATTTTCATGTTATACATTTAAATAATATAGATATAACAATGTAATTCAGAATTCACAAGAAAATTTAAACAAAATCAAATATTTATGTGTAAAAATTTGAAATCGTTCTTATGTAGATATTTTCATTATTCTAATAGTTAATGTAGAATACGATAAAAATATTTATCTTAAAGTTATTTTTATACGATGAGCATAACATTTTAGAGCAAAATAAATATACTAATGTTTGAAATGTATTTCAATACATTACAATATTTAAAATTCTTTCATTCCAAACTCGATTAGAAAGTTGAGAATTTTGTGCACTGAGAATTCTTAGTAGCTTAACATGGATATTCTCTAAATGATTTTATTTTGTCAATTTGAACTGCATATTGACAATTGCAGTAATTAGTAATGCATAAGATTGGCGACATAAAGATCTCTTTTACAGAGTGGTCATAAGAAAAAAAAAGCTTACACGGAAAAATACGTGTTTAATATTTTAGAAAAATGGCAACTTTGATATCCCTAAATAAATTTTTCAAAACTATTGAACATGCATTTTTCTATTTTTCAATACGATGTATATTTCTTGAGTTATTCGAGCGTTTCCAGACATTGCAATGGTAACGATTCTCACATTCGAAGAAAATGTTCAATACAAAAGTTACCTATTTTTTCCGTAGAATCCAAATCTGCAATAAAAAATGGGATTACCATTTAATCATCATTTAAGATTTCAAAGTTGCCCCCTTTGGCCCCCGGGGAGGCAAAATTGGGGGGAAACTTTCATATCCCTAAATAGATTTTTCAAAAATATTGAACATGCATTTTGCCATTTTTCAATCCGATGTATATTTCTCGAGTTATTTGACCGTTTCCAGACTTTTCGGACACCCTGTATATTTGTGACCTTATGTCAATTGTAAAGTATTGACGACGCGTGAAATTCATACAAATAGCACTGTCACAGCGTAAGGCACTTATTGATGCGGTATAATTTTTAATTCAATTACAAATTAAAATGAATCAATTATTTAGTCTGATGATTCAGTCTGATGTATAAGCCAACAAAGCTTCTTAATAAACAACCTTCATTATTAAAATTGAAGGCATATTATCATTAAATAGGAAATGTTTACTGAAAATTACAATTTTAGAAGTTCACTGGAAATGTACTAGAATTGAGATATTTCCAGTTCAATTTAAATATCTTATCAATATCTTATTCAGAATATCTGTATCAAAATTCTTCACTATGTCAGAATATGTTTATGAAATTCTTGACAATATACTTTTACCTAAAGTAATAAATAAATCAAGTGTTACAATAATACAAAACAAACGGAATGAACATTTTTTTAAATTCATTATATTTAAATATTCCATTAAAATATAATACATTAATATGGTAACACAATAAATGATTATTCTTACTAACAATTTGTATTGGGATGTACTTTCGGTGTAAACAAGAATTCAATTTATCAATTTTCCATCTCGTCGATTAGCTCATGAATCTTCTGGCGTCGTCGTCTCAAATGTCAAGGACAAGACTTTGTTTTCCACTTTGTGAGGGTTTTATAAATTTTCCTAGAACAACAAGTTTTTCTAAATAAGAACCCATCGTATAAATTACATAGGTTATAACTCAAATACTATTTGCTATATTAAAAACAAAATGTAAATAATGCCTATTTTCTTTATCCAAAATTGTAAAAACTAAAACTAATTAAAATATGTTTTCATTTATTGTTATATGCTAAAAAATACTATTTAATAGGTTTTATTTGGAATACCTTGTATCATAAAATTTTTTTGCATCTGTTGAAATTAAATTTTTATTTTCCATATGATAGTGACAGTTTAAGCTTTCAATAAAAGAAAAATCTTGAATTCTTAATTCTTGATTATGATATTTTGATTAAGCGATTGTTTGGCTAGTTGAAATCTAATTCCACAAATCTGATCATATCGAAATTGAAAATGTCGATTTAAAAAATATATCAATAAAACTGTGACACTCCCTTAAAAAGGCGTTTAAGATGGCAATACAGTGGACTCCCGATAATTCGAATTCGGTTCAATCGAATTATTCATAAACGCCTGAAAATCTTCGCAGAATTAATATAAAAACTAGTTCGTAAATTTTATTTTTATCACATTGATTAATGAGGATGAAATATTTTAGTATCTTTTAAAAATATGCAAATAAAATAAAATAAATAAATAAAAAGAAAGAAAGAAAGAAAGAAAAAAAGAACAGCTAAAAGATAACTGTGATTCTTCTACATAATAGTTATCTTCTACATAATAGGATATCTTTTTCATAATTACTTACTATTTTTATTTACAAAAACTACCCCATTTCATCAATAACAGAAAAGAAAATATGGCAAAAAACTAAAGTTAACCAAAGATCTATAAAATTATTATACACGATCATGAACACGATGAAAGAAATTTCCAACCAAAAAGAAAAATTTTACTGCAAAAATGCAAAATTATCCCAATATGTAATAGTACATAATGATTTCGAAATTTGTGAGAAATTAAGCGACAAAGAAATTTTTTAAACTATTACAAAAAAAAAAAATAATAATAATACTCTTAAGGTCCTTAAAAGTTCTAATGAAAAATCAGTAAGGGATGTCTTTAATATTTTTATAGTTTAAATTCAGATAAAGTCTTCCAGCAGACAAAGAACTGAAATAAATATTCGAAATAGAAAGATTAGCTGAAACACGTAGAAATAACAAATTACAGCAAACGTAGCCTGACCAATTATTTTAAATATTTTTTATGAAAATGTTTAGTTATATATATTTCAGTTTTTTCTGCTTTGTTTCATTTATCGTGAGCCCCACCAGTGGCTGAGAGGCTCTGCTCTAAAAGCTGGCAGACAGGAGGTGCTGAGTTCAAACCCCTGTCGCGCTCGTTGACCTAACCGTTCGGAGTTTTCCGTGGTTTTCTTCGAACTTTGCGTTAATACGGGTTAGGATCCCATAAAAAGACCCCCATGGAGGGCACTCCCCCGCGCCTATATCCCTAGCGCAGATAATCGGCCATAACAAATAACCAACCAACCAGTTATTGTGAATCTGTTTACGATACAGGTGAACTATTTTTCACTTTTTAAGATCAGTATACTTAAAATTTTAATTTTAATTTTAGAAACATATTGAAAAAAAAATAATTTTAGAGCGTATTCTGATTTATAAGTTAATATGTTTAAAACAATATTCGGATAATTCGAATTTCTTTCTCGGTCCCAGGGTGTTCGAATTAATGAGAAACGCATATGATCCGTGAACCATTAGGTGGTATGGCAAGCTAGAGTACATTTAAAATTTCCTGAAAATAATGTTTCATTTTACAGCATTTATTATTAGGCAAAGTAAAATTAAACTAATGAAAATATTTCAGTTCAAGCTTATTTTTGCGTATTTAAATGTACTGTCTACATTTAAGTTATGTCTTAATTAAAATTAATATACAAGGAAAAGGTTTTTTTTCAAGCTGGATAAGAACGAAAAGAACGGAGTTTCTACAGTTGGACATTTGACCTTTTAGATCAGGAGACCGAAACGGGCTCAGTTCGCTTTTTAAGTGCGTTCGTAATTGTATAAATACGTAGCACCTATAGTCGTCGTCTGATCCGTCTGTCTGCATATGAAAGCGCAAAAGCTACTCAACCAAATGGTTTGAAATTTAAGATATATTATCTTTGCAGAATTGTGTCGTCGAGTCATTTAAAATTTTATGAAATTCGAATCAAAACTTAAAGATATATTAATAAAAATTTTCTTCATTCTATTAAATCCTATCATCATTCCCTTCCGTTACTCAGTGAAGTTTTACCTTCACAATTTAACTGAAGTAATGTAGTTGATGAGTCTGCGTTTTTTTCAAATTTATGAAATTTCTACTTTACCTCTAACTTCCAAAATGATTACCTTAGCTACCAAATCAAATCCTTTATTGCGTCAAATTTTTCATCACCATGTTTCTGTTTCTCAAATTTTTGGCGGTAAGCAAGAAGAATTTACTCTTCAACGTAATTGTACTTTAAAAGGGTGTCCTGAAATTCACAGAAAACCAATTTTAAATTATTTACACTTTGGACATTTTGGTATAGTGAAAATGAAGTCCTTAGCACGGATTTCTGTATGGTGGCTAGGATTTGACTAATATATTGAAGATGTTGCACAGAACTTGTCTAAATTTGAAACATAATTCTCATAAGTTAGACACACATCACTGGAAATGACCTACAGCTCCATGGCTAGGAGTTCATATAAATTATTTTGGTCTAGTTATGGGTAAAATGTTTTTCCTTGTGTTGAAAGTTGAAAGTTGATATCCATAGCAAATAGCCAAAAGTTTTTATTGTTCCTCATACAGTTACAAAACATGAGATTACTTGTCTTTCTGAACTTTATACCAGATATGGTTATCCTACATCTCTGGTATCAGATAATGCTGCTCAATTTACTTCTGCAGAATTTAAGGCATTCTTAAATCATCATGGTGTAAAACATATGTTGAGTGTCCCATACCATCCAGCTACAAATGTTCTGGTTGAGAGAAATGTGGAAATTCTCAAACGTGCATTAAAAGGCTTAGCTTCTGAATCTGATACTTTACAAATGAAATTAAATAACTCTCTCTTACAATATAGAAGAATGCTTCATGTTACAACGGGGAGAGTCCTCCATCTCTATTTCTAAAGCGGCATAAAAGAACCAAAACACATTTGACAGTTCCAAATATTACAAATTTTGTTCATGATAAGCAAAATGCGAGAAATTCCAATGCTAAAGTAAAATAATTTAAAATTAACCAAAAAGGGCCTATAAGAAATTATACTCTAGAAGCATTATTGCAGGACAAAGCAAGTTACATTATAGAATTCAAGTTGGTTCAAATATTTGGAAAATACATGTTGATCATATAACTAACATAGGTTCAAAGGTGAATTAGTTATTGATACAAATTCTGAAGAAAGTGATACAGAAAGCTACAGAAGTGAAAATACAGTTGTTAAAAAAGATGATTCTCAGCTAATACATCCTACTACCACAGATCTTCAACTAGCTGAATCTCATCTGATGCACCAAAATACTCCAAGTCCTAAGCTATCTCTGATATGAAACCCCCGGTTCCAAAATCTACTGTTTCCAATAGTACAATTGATGACGCTTCTTCTTCTGCCCCCACAGGTACCTAGAAGATCTAAGAGTGATAAAAAAGCTTCTACGAAACTTAACTATTAAGTGGGGAAGAAATGTAGTGTTTGTATTTCAATTAATAGTCTGTGGATGACAGCACCACAATTCAGATAAGTAACGTTCTTCCGCCATCTGCTGAATAAAACTATTTTGCTTAGAGCTGCAATAAGTCTCAGAATGTTATGATTGTATGTGTACGATGTATTGTCTGTTGAATTAAAACTCTGTATTAATATGCCTTACTCGAGTTACTTATTTGAATTATTTGCTTTCTTTAATTGGTTAATCTTCAAAATATAATACTATGTTTCTAACATGGTTTTACAATACTCTAAAAATCAATATGAAACAGAATTGAAATGTTACTCATATGATATAAAGAGAAAATATCTGATACTGAATCATTGGCACGGTCGGTGTTAGTAACAAAAAGAAACCATGAAAATCCGCTTTTTCTGATGTTCTTTTTCAAAATTACTGAAAAATAGAACTTATGTTTTTCTGCCAACGTTGTACAATATTTTAAAACAATAAAAATTGTGCGCTTTGGAAGATTTCTGCCAGTGGTTGAGTATATATAACAAATTTGCTGTTTTAAACAGATTTTCTGTATATGGAAATGACGAAGCGTCGTCATGAAGAGAATTATTTAGGATTAATACTTATTTATATATATGAAGCTATTTTTAAAGGAAAAAATCAATTGTGAAACTATTTTAAAATGTTATTACAAATTTTCTACTACTTACTTTTGGTATCGAACTCAGGCTGTGAGGACACGAAAGTTTTCGGGTTCCGGAGATTTCAAATCGTAGGGCTCAGTCGGGCTCATGCTTCTAAAAAAGTAAAAAAAAAAAGAAGTCCGAATTTATCCCTACGATTATCTCCTACATCCTAAGTAGAAACTTTTCTTCTGTTAACTGCCAGATTTTCTCAAATTCGAGAGAATAGTACTTTACAAGTTTTTAATACAAGTTTTAAATACCACCAGTATTAATGCGTTCTCCTATTTTTTGGTTATCTCATTTGTTCTAACTTTAAACTTTCCTTCTGCGTTAACTACTAAATTTTTTCAATATTATTCTTCCCAGATTCAGAGGGCTACATATTTTTAATCCATCGTTTAAAAATATCTATGCCTCCCAGTTTTAAGCAGTTTCCTATAATACAACTTTCTGGTCATCTTCTTCATCCTAACTTAAGTTTTCTTGTGTCCAGATATTCTCAATGTTTTTCTTTTTAAAATCGGAGGAATACATATTTTTAATCCTTTAAAAAAAAATCTATGCCTCTGATGTTCATGCGTTCGCCTCCTATCCAGCTCTCTAGTGATCTCCTTCATCTTAACTTGATATTTTTCTTCTGTTATACCTGAAATAAAGAAATATTTTAATTTTTAATTTCAAGTATGAAAGCGCATATTATCCTTAGAGTATGAGGTTGTTTTTACCGTTTGAGAAATTTAACCTTTATAAAATTAGGATTTTATGTTGCTATACAGGGTGTTCCAAAAACATTGATTTATTCCTTTTACTCATTAAATATTGATCATAGACATATATTATAAATTACAAAGTTACGTAAAAAAGGTACAAAATTTAAATCGATTAAAATTTTCAGGGGATTAAATTTAAAGAAATACAAAATTTAAAATTTATACGGCCGCGGCACAACAAAAATTTCACAGTGAGTAAAATGTGCCCCATACTCTAATAAGGTCATGTACAAAATTGCAGTATTTTATCATAAAAATTCGCAGAGATCTATATATTTAAAACGCTAAGCGATTTCTTTCGACAATCCGTGAGAACAAACTACTACATCAAATTACATCATTCTGTTTTTAAATGAAAGATATTTGGTCACAGATTTGTTATCGTACATTCGTTTGTTCGAAAATTTAATTAATTAGCCGTAATCTTAAATTAAAATTTTACTTCTGCTTATGACGTCATAAAGTCGGCAATCGGATTAACGCCCACTGTTGCGACGTACAGAGTTTATTTTCTGAACTCAATGATTGCGAGCATAAAAAATAAATATTAAATATTAAAAGCACGTGACTTTTAGGCCGAATTTTTTAATTTGTAAGTTAAAATATAGTTAAAATGTTTAAGTATTTCGGTAAAAATATTTATCCGTGTGTTTTATACGCAAATAAAAATTCATATTTACTGTGACGTCACGGAAATATTGTCCATTGGGTTCATTTTATCATTAAGCATTATAACTTTGTTGATGCCATTTTTTTTCATTACAATTAAATGCAACATATATTTTTATTTGTATACATGGTGCTTAAGCATAAACGTACGTGTGAAAAGTTTGTACCGGTGAAAATGACGTTATGCTTAGCTTGAAATGCATTTTAACATTGATAAAACTAAAAAGAAAAATTTATATGATTGTGTCAACATGGCGTAATATTAACTGATATTTCAATTTTTAATTTTAAAGATTAGAACTGGAGAGTTTATTGGTTGCTTCATTTTGATTGCATACCTTGATTACATATTACCAATTCTTTTTTTTTTAATTACAGGATTAAGTTATAGGAATTATAGGATTTAAATTATTAAGATTTCCTTTTTTAATAAAAAAACTCACAAAAGTAAAGAATTTCAGGAAAAAAAAAACTTGAAATAATGATTGTATTTTTAGCTAGAATAAACAATGTAAGGCTAATATTTTATAGGAATCATTTTGGTAGGTTTGTTATAAGTTCATTTAACAGTTCCTTATTAGCGGCAAAGAGTTATTTCACTCACTGTGAATTTTTCTTTCGATGTCAAAAAATGGTAGTCTACTTTTGGACGCCAACCAAAACACAGTGGCAATATTTAGAAATGTATAACGGTTGTGACAACAAACGGCACTATCGCTTTAGCTTTCATCGCGCTTACATCACTTCTAAATACTAAAAATTTAATTTTTTTACTAAATTTTACAATTTCAATTCTTACATCCTCAATTAGAAAAAAAAATAGCTTTCGATTGAAATTTATTTGAAATCTGCCGCTTAATTTAACGACTTTTTAAATAATTTTCAAGCATGAAATATTTTTCAATTCTATCTCAACAATTACCATCCGTTTGTTTTAATAATGTAAAATAGCCCCTTGGAAAGTTGCAGCAATTGAAAATAGGTATCCCTAACCTTCATGAAAAGTGAAAAATAATAATAATAATAAAAACCTGATAAATCATAAGATCAGATTATCCATAAGATAGAGTATTTTGGCGCTAATATAAAATCTGTCAAAAGAAAAAAAAACTATATTTAGTTTATGATTAACATGAAATTGATATGTTGAATTCGTTGATGTATATGTTGAATCAAAATATGCTAGGAACTGTTATTTATTATTTTTTTAAAGACCCATTGGATATTTAACTGTATAAGAGACCTACTGTGATGGAAAAGGAATAATCATCCTGATTATGTAAAGGGATAGAAGAAACCATACAAATAAATTACATTTGAAAACATTAAAATTCTCCCTCATCTGCATATTAATTTATTATTTTTAACAAAAATTCTTCATTTTTACATAAAAATTGATTAGCTTAAAACAATGGATGCGTTTTAGAAGATATGGATTTGAAACGAACAATGATTAAAGAAGACATTTTAAAAATTTTAACTTCGAATTTCAACGGTGCCTTTGGGCAGATGCAATATATATGCGCATAGGAGCTCATTCGATTGCATTATCACAGGGGGGGGGGGCGCTTATACTATGTTCTTTTATTTACTGAATATGAGATGAAAGTAGGAAATTTGTATGATACTTTATGATAGGACTATTTGTAGGATACTTTATAGGTCCATGACCTTTTTTTTTTTTTTTGTCGTGGGGAATATGGTGGTAATGTCAAACTGATTTGCATTACACATTTGTTTACGGAGTTTGGAGTTTGCAAAGGAAGTAGCATTTCACTGGGGGGGGGGGGGATTTTTAAAATAAAATATTTGAAAGACTGTTTTATACGAAGCCCTACTTAAATAATAAAGAAGCTTATTTTACTGATATTGTTATAGTATTGTTTTCCGTCACGTTTTGACGGGTTCCATCTAGTCTATATATTTAAAACGCTAAGCGTTTTGTTTCGACAATCCGTGAGAACAAACTACTACATCAAATTACATCATTCTTTTTTTAAATGAAAGATATTTGGTCACAGATTTGTTATCGTACATTCGTTTGTTCGAAAATTTAATTAATTAGCCGTAATCTTAAATTAAAATTTTACTTCTGCTTATGACGTCATAAAGTCGGCAATCGGATTAACGCCCACTGTTGCGACGTACAGAGTTTATTTTCTGAACTCAATGATTGCGAGCATAAAAAATAAATATTAAATATTAAAAGCACGTGACTTTTAGGCCGAATTTTTTAATTTGTAAGTTAAAATATAGTTAAAATGTTTAAGTTTTTCGGTAAAAATATTTATCAGTGTGTTTTATACGCAAATAAAAATTCATATTTACTGTGACGTCACGGAAATATTGTCCATTGGGTTCATTTTATCATTAAGCATTATAACTTTGTTGATGCCATTTTTTTTCATTACAATTAAATGCAACATATATTTTTATTTGTATGCATGGTGCTTAAGCATAAACGTACGTGTGAAAAGTTTGTACCGGTGAAAATAACGTTATGCTTAGCTTGAAATGCATTTTAACATTGATAAAACTAAAAAGAAAAATTTATATGATTGTGTCAACATGGCGTAATATTAACTGATATTTCAATTTTTAATTTTAAAGATTAGAACTGGAGCCTTTATTGGTTGCTTCATTTTGATTGCATACCTTGATTACATATTACCAATTCTTTTTTTTTAATTACAGGATTAAGTTATAGGAATTATAGGATTTAAATTATTAAGATTTCCTTTTTTAATAAAAAAACTCACAAAAGTAAAGAATTTCAGGAAAAAAAAAACTTAAAATAATGATTGTATTTTTAGCTAGAATAAACAATGTAAGGCTAATATTTTATAGGAATCATTTTGGTAGGTTTGTTATAAGTTCATTTAACAGTTCCTTATTAGCGGCAAAGTCTTATTTCTTTCACTGTGAATTTTTCTTTCGATGTCAAAAAATGGTAGTCTACTTTTGGACGCCAACCAAAACACAGTGGCAATATTAAGAAATGTATAACGGTTGTGACAACAAACGGCACTATCGCTTTAGCTTTCATCGCGCTTACATCACTTCTAAATACTAAAAATTTAATTTTTTTACTAAATTTTACAATTTCAATTCTTACATCCTCAATTAGAAAAAAAAATAGCTTTCGATTGAAATTTATTTGAAATCTGCCGCTTAATTTAACGACTTTTTAAATAATTTTCAAGCATGAAATATTTTTCAATTCTATCTCAACAATTACCATCCGTTTGTTTTAATAATGTAAAATAGCCCCTTGGAAAGTTGCAGCAATTGAAAATAGGTATCCCTAACCTTCATGAAAAGTGAAAAATAATAATAATAATAAAAACCTGATAAATCATAAGATCAGATTATCCATAAGATAGAGTATTTTGGCGCTAATATAAAATCTGTCAAAAGAAAAAAAAACTATATTTAGTTTATGATTAACATGAAATTGATATGTTGAATTCGTTGATGTATATGTTGAATCAAAATATGCTAGGAACTGTTATTTATTATTTTTTTAAAGACCCATTGGATATTTAACTGTATAAGAGACCTACTGTGATGGAAAAGGAATAATCATCCTGATTATGCAAAGGGATAGAAGAAACCATACAAATAAATTACATTTGAAAACATTAAAATTCTCCCTCATCTGCATATTAATTTATTATTTTTAACAAAAATTCTTCATTTTTACATAAAAATTGATTAGCTTAAAACAATGGATGCGTTTTAGAAGATATGGATTTGAAACGAACAATGATTAAAGAAGACATTTTAAAAATTTTAACTTCGAATTTCAACGGTGCCTTTGGGCAGATGCAATATATATGCGCATAGGAGCTCATTCGATTGCATTATCACAGGGGGGGGGGGGGGGCGCTTATACTATGTTCTTTTATTTACTGAATATGAGATGAAAGTAGGAAATTTGTATGATACTTTATGATAGGACTATTTGTAGGATACTTTATAGGTCCATGACCTTTTTTTTTTTTTTTTGTCGTGGGGAATATGGTGGTAATGTCAAACTGATTTGCATTACACATTTGTTTACGGAGTTTGGAGTTTGCAAAGGAAGTAGCATTTCACTGGGGGGGGGGGGGATTTTTTAAAATAAAATATTTGAAAGACTGTTTCATACGAAGCCCTACTTAAATAATAAAGAAGCTTATTTTACTGATATTGTTATAGTATTGTTTTCCGTCACGTTTTGACGGGTTCCATCTAGTCTATATATTTAAAACGCTAAGCGTTTTGTTTCGACAATCCGTGAGAACAAACTACTACATCAAATTACATCATTCTTTTTTTAAATGAAAGATATTTGGTCACAGATTTGTTATCGTACATTCGTTTGTTCGAAAATTTAATTAATTAGCCGTAATCTTAAATTAAAATTTTACTTCTGCTTATGATGTCATAAAGTCGGCAATCGGATTAACGCCCACTGTTGCGACGTACAGAGTTTATTTTCTGAACTCAATGATTGCGAGCATAAAAAATAAATATTAAATATTAAATGCACGTGACTTTTAGGCCGAATTTTTTAATTTGCAAGTTAAAATATAGTTAAAATGTTTAAGTATTTCGGTAAAAATATTTATCCGTGTGTTTTATAAGCAAATAAAAATTCATATTTACTGTGACGTCACGGAAATATTGTCCATTGGGTTCATTTTATCATTAAGCATTATAACTTTGTTCATGCCATTTTTTTCATTACAATTAAATGCAAAATATATTTTTATTTGTATGCATGGTGCTTAAGCATAAATGTACGTGTGAAAAGTTTGTACCGGTGAAAATGACGTTATGCTTAGCTTGAAATGCATTTTAACATTGATAAAACTAAAAAGAAAAATTTATATGATTGTGTCAAAATAGCGTAATATTAACTGATATTTCAATTTTTAATTTTAAAGATTAGAACTGGAGCCTTTATTGGTTGCTTCATCTTGATTGCATACCTTGATTACATGTTACCAATTACTTTTTTTAAATTATAGGATTAAGTTATAGGAATTATAGGATTTAAATTATTAAGATTTCCTTTTTTAATAAAAAAATTCACAAAAGTAAAGAATTTCAGGGAAAAAAAACTTGAAATAATGATTGTATTTTTAGCTAGAATAAACAATGTAAGGCCAATATTTTATAGGAATTATTTTGGGTAGGTTTGTTATAAGTTCATTTAACAGTTCCTTATTAGCGGCAAAGTCTTATTTCTTTCACTGTGAATTTTTCTTTCGATGTCAAAAAATGGTAGTCTACTTTTGGACGCCAACCAAAACACAGTGGCAATATTTAGAAATGTATAACGGTTGTGACAACAAACGGCACTATCGCTTTAGCTTTCATCGCGCTTACATCACTTCTAAATACTAAAAATTTAATTTTTTTACTACATTTTACAATTATAATTCTTAAATCCTCCATTAGAAAAAAAAATTAGCTTTCGATTGAAATTTATTTGAAATCTGCCGCTTAATTTAACGACTTTTTAAATAATTTTCAAGCATGAAATATTTTTCAATTCTATCTCAACAATGACCATGTTTGTTTTAATAATGTAAAATAGCCCCTTGGAAATTTGCAACAATTGAAAACAGGTATCCCTAACCTTCATGAAAAGTGAAAAAAAAAATAATAATAAAAACCTGATAAATCATAAGATCAGATTATCCATAAGATAGAGTATTTTGGCGCTAATATAAAATCTGTCAAAAGAAAAAAAAACTATTTTTAGTTTATGATTAACATAAAATTGATATGTTGAATTCGTTGATGTATATATTGAATCAGAATATGCTAGGAACTGTTATTTATTATTTTTTTAAAGATCCATTGGATATTTAACTGTATAAGAGACCGACTGTGATGGAAAAGGAATAATTATCCTGATTATGTAAAGGGATAGAAGAAACCATACAAATATATTACAATTGAAAACATTAAAATTCTCCCTCATCTGCATATTAATTTATTATTTTTAACAAAAATTCTTCATTTTTACATAAAAATTGATTAGCTTAAAACAATGGATGCGTTTTAGAAGATATGGATTTGAAACAAACAATGATTAAAGAGGACCTTTTAAAACTTTCAATTTAAACATTTTAAAACTTTTTTTAACGTCGAATTTCAACGGTACCTTTGGGCAGATGCAATACATATGCGCATAGGAGCTCATTCGATTGCATTATCACAGGGGGGGGGGGGTGCTTATACTATGTTCTTTTATTTACTGAATATGAGATGAAAGTAGGAAATTTGTATGATACTTTATGATAGGACTATTTGCATGATACTTTATAGGTCCATGACCGTTTTTTTTTTTTTTTTTTTTTTTTTTTTGTCGTGGGAAATATGTGTTAAACTGATTTTCATTACACATTTGTTTACGGAGTGTTCATTTGGAGTTTGCATCGGAAATAGCATTTCACTGGGGGGGGGGGGGACTTTTTAAAATAAATTATTTGAAAGACTGTTTCATACGAAGCCCTACTTAAATAATAAAGAAGCTTATTTTACTGATATTGTTATAGTATTTTTTTTCCGTCACGTTTTGACGGGTTCCATTCAGTATGTTTAAAAGAATTAGTGAGGGTTTACTCATAAGTTAAAATGTAAATCTGTGTAGTTAGAGTGCAGATGACGCAACGTAGAAATGCTACATAAGCAAATAAAGTATGGCTCTTATCTTTAGTTTAATTTTTAAACTTTTTTAATTTTTTTAAAATTTTTAAACATTTACAAAACTATGATTCCTGAAAAATACCTTAAAATTTTAAATGATGAATTACAGAATAAAACTTTGAAATGGCACAGTCAATGAAAATTAAAACAGCTTAGAAATGCTTGTATGTATGTATTAACATGGATGGAAAACATGTGTAATAAACGTTGTAATCATTGAGTAAAGTTATTATTTCTACACAATTTAGATACTTTTGTACCAATAAATAGCACAATTTTTATTTATTTATGCAATCATTGTTTTCTTTCTTAATTAGTGCACTACCCCTGAATCTTGATCATCCGATATGATATTTCCCCTTTGCGAACGTACGGGGGCCGTATAAAAATTTAAATTTTGTATTTCTTCAAATTTTATCCCCTGAAAATTTTGATCGATTTCCTAAAATTGTGTACCCTTTTTTACGCAACTTTGTAATTTATAATATGTAATTTATAATATCATAGACATCTATGATCAATATTTAAGGAATAAAAGCTGAAGTCAATTTGTTTGGGATACCCTGTATATTTAGCATAGTACGCTACAAAGTTTTTGGAAAGTGAAGTAGATTCACTCCATTTTTTAAAATTATTAAAACAGACAATGTTTCATTCCTATGTCAACATTACGGGTTACTTTTTACTTAAAAATAATTTCACACACGATTTAAAAAAAAAAAAAAATCGAAATTGCCCATAAGGATTCCATTAGAAATTCGATCTTTAATCACTCAGGCCACAGATAATTTTTTTTAATGGGTCCACGTTATTACCACATTCTTACAAAGATCTATGTTTTTTGGTAAATTTTATTGAAATTGAACAAGCCATTGCCAAGAAATCTTGTTCATTTCATTTATATATTAGAGTATATATAAAGAAATCGTTGCTCACTTTCAGATATCTGTGTTTCAGTCGTTGGTTTGTCCTTCTAACAATAGCAGAGGTTTATCTGGCTGAATAATGAAGATTTCGCAAGAAAAATAAATTATCGTCAAATGGTGTGGTGAAGTATAATTCTACCTAAAAAAAATTTTTTCTAAGTCAGAACAACGATATTCTGAGATCTAAAACTTTGGTTTTAACCAGCATATTAAAAGAACATTGCACTATGAGGAACAGAAAATTTAAAAGATAAGTTTTTTTGCTCGGCAGAGCATTAGAATCTAATGCAAAGGCACAATAGCAAATATGTTCTGCACATAAATGTGTAGTGGATTGGCGACTACTCATAAAGGCAATCGTTGTTTTGAATGAGATCGTATTGTGAAAATAACATCTGTATGCGTGCAGCGACATCTGTACTTCTGTACTCTCTTTTACTTTAATTTTCGACGACTACATGTTTCCTTTGGAATTTTTGAATTTTCTAAGTTTCGCAGCTGTTTAAACAAATTTTGGCTTCTCTGGTCAGTTGGCAATGTATTTAAGCAAGTGAAAGTATGTGTGTCGTTGGAGTTGGTCGCGCCTCGCCCCAAGAGAAGTTAAGACTGTTTCTGATACCAGAAGGAAGTTGAACTACGGTTTTGCTTAGAGCCAAGTTCTTGATTTGGTAAGATAACTTAATTTGTTAAACTCAATAAAGGTTATTTTTGTGGCCACGGGCTACTTTATTTAGCTACTTCAACATCTCGTACGGAAGCTTTGGAAGGCGGCGCATCGCTGCAGAAAGAGTTCTGAAGTTGTAAAGTCAGGTCACATCTGTGTGTAAGTTAAAGTTTCATTTACTCGTCTTATTCGAGTGTTGTATATTATAGTTTAGTACGTGCATTGCTCGAGTGGGTTTATTCAGTTAACAGTGCTCAATCAGAATTCAAATTTTATTGAAGGTCACTTACCCACCATCTTCTTCTTAAGATTTTAAATAAAAGTTGATTTTTAACTTACTTCTTAACTTTATCATTGAGCTATCTACGGTTCATTATGCAACGGCTCGTCACAAATGTGTTTTATAATATCTACAGTACTTATATTAATGAATTATTATACTAAAGAAAAGTTAAAGATAATCTTCAAACACTTCTCACCTGGGGAGAGGAAATTATTGTAAACTAAAAACAATGCTTGCCTAAGCTAAACTAAAATAAATGGCTCGTCAAGATAGGCACTCATGCCCGGCAGGTAGGGGCCTGGTTAGCGGTATAAAAAAACTAATATAAATGTGTCTCTTAAGTTTTCGCACTTTTTACAGCCTGCTATTTTAATATGCGTTTTGTTAGTGATGCGCCTGAGGAGAATTCATTGATTTAAAAGAAAATCTTCTTATTGTTTAACATGATTATTATTTTACATTTTTATAACAAACATTCACTGCTGTGTCATCCTCTTAAAAATGATTGTTTTCATCAGTATTTTTACCGAAACATTATTGTTTACATTTTTTACCACAGCACTCAATGATAATCATTGGCCTTGGTCTACAAACATTCATTGATGGAATCTGAATTAAAAGTCTAGCCAAAGATTTTGGAAATTGTGTCAAGTGAAATATAATAAGAAAAAAAATGTCATCACAGAATTTTCCAGAAAGAGAATTTGCATTTAAACAGTTACAACTTTTGTTCATCAAATAAAATAAACAAAGCATATAAATACATCATAAAAATTTATAAATTAAAAAAACGGGTAGAGAAGGCGACTGTACATCCGTGTATTTCTTAATTTACAATTATATTCCTTTCACAGGAACTGTAGTGTTATATAAAGTTCTGTTACTTAAAACAAGGATAATCTGAGATAAACGACGTATCCTTGAAAAAGATCATTATTTTACATTGTTATAACAAACATTCATTGTTGCGGCATCATTTAAAAAAATCACTGTTTTAATCGATATTGTTACATAAGGTTTAAATATTTTTTTTTCTGTAATGAAAATAAACTAAGAATATAGATATACTATCTCTTCTCATTTTCCCTTCACATCTACTTTTTCCGAATTTTCCCGTTATGCACCCACATATAAATTTACAATGTTTCATTATTACGCGTCTTTACAGGGTATTAGTATACAGTTATGATATCAATTCTTGTATATCAGTACTGAATAAATGGTTAGTCACGATATATTAATGGATACTTATCTATATATGTGAATATTAAGTGAATCGTACTTAATTGAATTTATATGGCGCCAGTTACATGAAAGTAAACATCAGATATTTTCAGAACCGCTAAATAAAATAATCACATTCATACCGGCTTTGTTATGCGAAAAAAATTAGTTTTATTGCTTGTGAATTTCTTCTTTATTTTATATTCAATAAAAGAGTTATTTTCAATAAACTATACGTATGTCACAATGATTACCATTCTTATCTTCTACCCATATTATAAAGGATGTCCAATTGAAAAGTGGACAGCTGACGTAGCGACGTTATAAAAGTTGACGAACTGGTTTTTCATTTGATTTTATCTTTGCGCAGGTTTAGTGGCGCATTAGACAAAGTCGCGTCGTTTGGAAAGACGTTGTGTGTGTGTAACTGGCGGCTAAAATATAGGGTGAACAGGATGGAACCGTCCAGAGTCAAGAAGCGAGGCGTAGTGCATTTTTTGGTGCCTGAAGGCGCAAAGAACGGAAACATTTTTCACCGAATGAAGCATGTTTATGGTGAACACTGTTTAGGCCGTACAGCTGTGAACAACTGGTGCAGAAGTTTGAGAGAAGGCGGACAGATAGTCAAGGATTCCTCACGACCAGACCAGGTCCACGCTGCCCTCCCCGATAAATCAGTCGCCACTGTCCATGAGATGGCACAGTCCAGAGCTGTCGCCTTGTGATTTTCACATCTCCGGGGCACTTAAGAAGGCACCCCGAGGACAACGGTTTACTTCGGATGACGAAGTGTAGGATATGATACGAACATTCTTCCAAGATGAGCCCCAAGAGTTCTACGCCAGGCGCATCGACCTATTGGTGACACGATGGGACAAATGCCTCAACAAATACGGTGATTATTTTCAGAGCTGTAACAAAATACTTACTTCTAGATTCTGTGTCCACTTTTCATTTGCGCAACCCTTATAGCTTCGTGTATTCTTTTCGTAAAATTTCTAATTTAATGTCTTTGTGAAATGAGGTTCGTTTAACAAAAAAGTACCCATTAATGTATTATAGCAGATAAATGCAGGGCCTGATTATCGCAAGCACAAACAGGTCCCCCAAATCCCTTTTAAGGAGACAGCGAATTCTTAAAAATACCAATGTTTGAGACGATTTCAGTTTCTTTTAATGGGCATAGGTGCCAACCTCTCATTAATATTCCGTAATATGCGGGTTAATTTGACCCAGTTTAACAACGCTTCAAACCAGAAAAATTATTGGATGAATCTTTATTTATTCAATTTCAGGTTTCTACGTGGAATCTATTTAATTTCATTTCTTAAAAAAAATTCTGGTGCGAAACGTGTTAAACCTGGGTCAAATTAACCCGCATATTACGGAATATTAATGAGAGGTTGGCACATGTGAATGAGTATTATTGAGGCTCCAAAAATATCGTCGAAGATTTGTCTCTAAGTGAACTTTTGTCTCAGCGGCGCAAGTGGGTTAGGTCGGACTCTTGTCTAAATGTATATCATATATAGTACTTAAGTAGTTTTATACAGTTGACAGCTAAAAAAGGAATTTCACCAATTTATTGGTGACAAACTGCTTCGAACTTGGTAGAGAAAAACCTTTCCTGAGACATACATTGTTAACTAAAGTACATAAATGTGTCACGAAAAGTACCTCCCAAACGACTCCCCTGACGTCTATTCTCAAACCGAAGCGCATGAGGAAAATTCATTTTCAGGAAAACCATGTCCCAATGTTGTTACATTGTTAGAAGGCACAAGATTATTATTATACATTTTTACAACAAACATTTATTGTTGGCATCTGCATTTAAGGGCTTGCCAATCTGTTTGAAAAAAAGTGTAAGTGAAAGTATAGGCATAGGCAGAAAATAAAATTTTAACAGATAATTTTCCTGAAAAAATGCCTGAAAACAATTAACACTTGATTTCATTAAATAAAATAGGTAAAACACATAGATACGTCACAAGAAAATATATAAATAAAAACGTGGGTGAGGAAAGCGACTGTATATCTTTGCATTTCTTAGTTTACAATCACATTGTTTTCTACTAGGATCGTAGTAATATTTAAAGTTATATAACTCGAAACACGGATAACCTGAGATCCATGACATATTGTCGAACGTAATTCTTCTTTTACATTGTTATAGCAATAATTTATTGTTGTGGCATCGTTTTAAAATTTATGTTAACCTATATTGGTAAATAAAGATTAAATATTCTTTTTCTGTAAATCAAATAAAAATAATAATGTAGATATGTTATTTGTATATGCTTTTCCAGTTTTTTTTTCCTTTTACCCCGACATATAAATTAAAAATGTTTCATAACTACGTATAAGCACTGAATGAATCAATCGTAAAGATACATTAATATATAATACACTGTATAAAATACAGGGCTCAAACCTACAAAGATTCATTCTATGAGAGAGGTCCTCGTTTGTGATCATCCCAATCAGAAAATAGAGCCCCAGAGACAATATTTGCTCAGAGTTCGAAATGGCTTATGTCAGACTCATGTATAAATATGCATCATATATACAGTACTTATATATTTTCACATAGTTGATAGCTAAAAAACATACGCTAAAAACTACCTTATTGGCGACAAACTGCTTGAGGCTTGGAAAAGAAAGTGATTTTTCTTAGACTATTTTGTCAACTAAAGTACATATAAATGTGTCCTGGAAGCCCCTTCTGTTTGCAACAGACTCACGTAGCGTCCATTCTGCATCTGAAGCGAGTGAGAAAAATTCATTGTCAAAAAGAACATGTTCCATTGTTGTCCCATTGTTAAAGAGACGAGTGTTCATTGTTGGCACCTTCATTGTAGATTCATTCTTCCAATGATTTTGTGTCAAGTGCAAGTATTGGAAAGAAAATGAAATTTCATCACAGACTTTTCCAGAAAAAAAAATGTATTTAAACAGTAAAACATTTTTCGGATTTAAAAATATATATAAAGCACATGGATACATAACATACAAAAACGTAAGTATAAAAAAGTGTGGGGAAGCTACTATACATTCGTGTATTTCTTAACTTAAAATTATTTAAAGTATTATATAAAGTTTTGTAACTCAAAACAAGGATAATGTGAGGTCTACAGCTTACACTGCGTTGAACATGATTATTGCCAGATTGCTTCATCACTCTTATTTGTCTTGATAATTTCGGTAGAGCCGAAACAAGTAAACAGCTTATTAAAACTGTTTGCCTTTTTTATAGTTTTTATTTAACACTTTTTTAGCAATTAATGTAGTATATTATCACTTTCTTCTGACATTTGTAGGGATACACATTTTTATTTCATCTCTAAAAATATCTATACCTCTGATATTTATGCGTTCTTTTCTTTTTATGCTTCGTGATCACATATTTCATCCTAACTTGAAAGTTTTTTCTGTTAAATGCGAGATAGCTTCATTCTTTTGAACTTTTTCTTCTGAACTTCGAAGGGATATTTTTAACCCACCTTTTACAAATATCTATACCTCTTATATTCTTGCGTTCTTCTCTTTTCCTGCTTCGTGTTCATCTCCTTCATCCTAACATAAAAGATTTCTTTTGTCAACTATAAGATTTTGTCATTATTTTTTCCCTCAGATTCAGAGGATTACTTATTTTAATTTATTATATTAGAATTGAAGCACGAGTTCAGATGAGTTTGAAATTTTGAACGCAATTTTAACTGTATCAGTAAAGCTGTTTATCTCCAGCATATACGGTATTTGTTTTGAGAATACTACTTGTTTCTGACGTTTTTGCTGGATTACACTATGTTACGCCAGTAACAATTTGTATCTGTTTCTGCAAGTTCCCGTTCTTTCTAGGCTTTTTTCGAAATAAATATTGGTTCATTCACATGACAGGTTTCATTAGTCTTTCAGCTACACGAACTTTGCAATAGGAACGGTATACATTCATTTATATATGGAGAATGAATAATATTTTATTAATAATAGAAATATGCAAATAAAGTCATCTGTCATTAAAACATCTCGTGGGCGGAGTTATTATGTAAATTACACAAAAGCTTGACCTACTTTAAAAGTGAATAAAATTATACTGGAATGATAACAGATTTAATATTTAACTAACAGAACTAAATTCATAATAGTCAGCCGTATATGTAAATAAATTTCAATTTTTATTCTTAATCATATATATTATAATACGAGCAAATGTTGTGTGTGTCTGGTTATTGGATAACATAACTAACAAGTGTAACGCATCTGATGTCAATTTTATTCGACGCCACAGATATGCACTTTTGACGTTAAATCCTATGTTTTGGAGACAGTTCTTTTCTTTTATATAAAGGAAGTAGACAGAATAATTAAGAAATACCCAATTTTCTACAGCATCGTTATAAAATTCCCCGATGCAGCGAAATTGTTTATTTAACCATTTTGCAGAAGTTTATTTTCAAATGTTTAATTGATCTTATTTAATTATTCACGAAAACAGTATTTAGCTGTTTCGACAGCAGTTGATTCGGCCTTAAAATCCTTCTGTCAAAGGAAAATTAATGGAAACCCGATTAAAGCAGATCACCACTGATCGTTTAATTATAATTCAATCTTCCATAATCGTTTTAGAGTTGATCAAATCAGAGTGTTTTTAAAGTTTGCGGTGTCAGAACGGGGGGATGGCGAGCGTTGCTCGTAGGGGGCAGAGTCCCCTCGTACTTAAAACAATACTGCTACTTCCACAACAAGAATTGTTGAACATATACACGGTTAATGTTATCACCTTCAATATCGCAATATATTGTTTATGTAGTATTTACCGCAACATTTAACTCGCAAATTTAATGTAAGATTACACCATTTGATCTCATAATAACAAGTGTTTGTTTAATATATATTTTGTTTTTCTGTTTACAAGTTTCTTTTCTTACAGCAATCATTTGTGCAAACAAAAACAAAGAGAAATTTGCAAAAAAATTAATTAATATTTGAATATAATATAAAACTGTTATTTGAAAAAACTATTATTAGCTTCGTATCGATTTTAACATAAGTATTTTTTGAAGAATTAAATGAAAATATTGCAATAAATATGCATAGTACCAATTAACATATTTTTTAAATATAAATTTATAAGAATGATCCCTTCTTATTAATTCAACATAGTGTAACAGATTTTTAAAAGATGATGAAAACTATTTTTTAATTCTCTCATCAATTTTACTTTATACCTAAGGCAAAAGTGGGAAAAACCACTGAATATTTTAGGTTATAATGTATATAATATCATATGAAGTAATGTTTAGCTAATTACTATACATTAATTTTTAAATCCAAATTAATTTTAATATTAGCTTTGCTTTCTTTAACAATTTTTTTTAATGAGGCAGTACATTATTAAAGATAATTTTTATTTACTTAATAAATGATAAATTTTTAAATTAAAAAGATATTTTCTTCTATATTTTATATATTTTTTACAAGAATAATATTGGTCATTTTAATCAAATTGCCTCTTTTGTTTTACCACGTAATTACTTTTCTATGAAATGTCTGTTAATTCTTCATTAAACTATACTATATCGGAACTGACATAAGCGACACTTACATTAAATTAAACATGTTGCATTTTCGGAGATAATTTACAATCACGTTTTGTTCTGAATTCATAATCTGTATGGAAAACAAATGCGTATTATTTATTGATCAAAGGCACTGACAAAATCAATTAATGTAATACAAATGATTTTGGCAAATATGTCGCATGATATTCGCTTCAATAACTCTATTAGAAATAGAAATTTTTAAGAAACAGCCAAACTCATTAAATATTCCGAAAGCATGACTTCACAAATCATTTAAAAAGAAGTTTTTAGGCAGAATTTTTAAAACAAATTACGTGGCTTTATGTTGCAATTGGAATATGAAACACATTGTCAAGGAATACCAGTATTCAGAAAATATATTCTCATTTTAAATTTCGTAATAGATTGTTTAAAAAACGCATCAAGTATGCTTCATAGACTACATTTGTTGTCACAATAAACTGAATTTAAAATGCAAATTTTTACTATAATATGCTGTCGGGATTTTCAGGAAACATTTTTTCCTTAAATTGTATCTGCATTAAAAATATGTATAGATATTGTTTGTAATTCATTCAATTACTTATTAAAGAACCCATATTTCAAAAAAGTTACTGCTATATTTCGGGAAGAGAAATTTGTTCTCTAATTTTGGACTTTTCTTATTCGTTACATACTTACTTCCAAATAAGGGCCCCACCAGTGGTTGAGAGATTCTGCTCTCAAAGCTGGTTGACGGGAGGTGCTGGGTTCAAACCTCTGTCGCGCTCATCGACCTAACCGTTCCGAGTTTTCCGCGATTTTCTTCGAACCTTGCCGTAAATACGGGTTAGGATCCCTTAGAAATACCCCCACGGAGGGCACTCCCCCCTAGAGCCTATATCCCTCGAGTAGATAATCGGCCGTTATAAATCAACCAACAACCAACCAAATAAGTGAAAGAATGCTCCCGACAGGGTATGTCAATATTTCAAAGAATTATGTGCTAAAAGTCTCTCTAAAAAAAATCATTTTGTCTTCCGAAAAATTCATTTTGGTCTATTTTTGGTAGTGTCAGAAATTTTTACTTTTATTTCACTTTTGTTGAAAAATCCGACTAAAGCACTGCTATTGTACACGAGTTTTGACTTATTATTTTTTTCACAAGAATATCTAATTTACCAGTGAGAGAGGAACTGGGACTGTGGAAAGATCAAATAATGTAATATATATGTGAGATTAAAGGTTCAGAAGTGGGATTAAGGTGAATAACGTATAACTTCACCACAATTGATATTCTTCAAGTACAAATATGAACAACAAATTTTAATAAACGGCAAAACATACAAATATATATAAAATTATATTATTATTACGTGTTAAATATTACCGACTTCCAGTCGTTCACTAAAGACGTAATTTTGCAAGCTTCTCCGAGCCTTGCGTAAAATAACCAATGACAACTGTGGATAAAATCTTTAGAACACTCGTTCACACGTTCATCGTTCATCATTGTGTAGCATGAACTCATATTCATGCTTACTTTCATCATGGCTCGTGATTATTATTATTTCATTGAGTTCCTATCATGGTTTCTGTTACTTCTCATTATTCCCACATATATAGAAGCTCGAATGCTTTGCTTCTGTTTTCTAAAAAGGAAAGTCCTTAACATAAGTTTAACATAAAGTCTCCCTGAAGTTTAGTCAGAAAAATTATGCTGTAAATTTAAAAATTTGCATTTCTTTTAGCAGCTTGTAAGAAGTATGTTGCATCATTTCATCATTGTGTTTTTCGATTTTATGTGTCATTATCGATCCCCATTCCCTAAAACAAAACATAAAATAATTCACTAAAATTTCATTTATAATTAATTGGATATACTTAAAGAATATCCTAACAAATTTTTGCGTACACCTTAAATGTAATTTCTAAACGAAAGAATTAAATAATTTGATAATCGCAGCTTTATTTTACGACATAAATACATAAAATATCCCGCAAATTCTCCTAGAAGTTCTAAAAGTGGACGTTCCTTTTTATACAAAATATTTAGAAAAAAAGAAAGATTTCTTGAAAGAAAAATGTTACTGAAGTTATAGGAAACTAGTTGCATTCAAAGAAAAAAAACTAAATCTTCACTTTCTCCAAAAAAAGTGAAATATAATATATTTGCGAAAAAAACTCAGAAAGAAATGTGACTACTATTCGTTCATTCAAAAAATATAAATTCTTTCAACAAGGATCTTATTAAAATATTCTTTCAACTCAGTTACAATATTTTCATTTCTTACAAAGCGGAAGCTTCATTTCGAGTGTTTTTTTTTATTTAAATCATTATTACTGAGAGAAATATATTGAGAGCAATGGATATTTAAGCAATAGTAAAAGCTTAGGGTTCACTGAAATTACTGTTTATGGAATCAAAAGTGGAAAAAACAAAACAGATGGCCATTTAGCTCTGTAAACGACAAATAGTACTAATTTGTACCATCAATATCAATGTAAAGCTTACAAGGCTTGCGACTTAGTTATTAGGATTTCTAATACATGGACTACTACTAAAATACCGGGTGATCCAAAAGATAGGAACAACTTTAAATATTTATAAACCGCAAAACAATAAAGACAAAACGATGCAGTTTGCACCGAACGGGCGGGAAAGAAGCTCGATTTCTTATGACGAAAACAAAACAAAAAAAAGCTTCAATAAATGTAAATGCTTCAGCAAAAGAGCATGCTTGAAACTATCATTATTGTCAATATTGAAAAATGCCTTCTACCAATATGTATCATAGCCATATCACAATAAATGTTGTTTAACGCTGTGAACGGTGTTGTGCCTCGTCTAACAGCTGTTCTGCTGAATGACGGAAAGTACATTGAACATTTGTAAGCTTACTTGTAACTTGTAAGTGACTTGTTACTCGTAAGCCATCTGTTAGTCAAAAAGAAAACAAACTATTCAAGCATTCGTTTTTGCTTTCGTCATTAAAAAAAAAAAACCGGCTTTTTTTCCCTCCGTTCGGTGCAAACTGCATCTTTATATTTTTATTCGTATACCAATTATTCATTTTGAAGTTGTTCATAACTTTTGGGTTATCCAGTATATCGAAAGCTAAAACCGCTATAAGTAATGATTATTATTATTTTTTTAATTTTCAGATTGATCCAAAGTATTATAAATATTTAATCAAGCTTTTAAAAAAGGGGGTTGCTTTAAGTGCTTTTTATGCAATAAAATGGGAAAAACTTACCCAAAAGTTCTTAGATAAAAATTCAGAAATACTTAGGTAAAGATTCAGCTCTTAAGCTAACAAATCATACACATCTGTAACAATCAATGCCAGCAATATTTCTTGCCCACCCCTCTGTCTTACTTGGCAGGCGAATACGTGTGCAACGTTTTCGTTGAAGACAATTTATTGCTATGAAACAGCACTATTGATAAATTTTGCTATTTAATAGAAAAGTACAAGTATACGCACACCTTTAAAACGTCGTTTTTGATAAAAAATCGATTTTTCATTTTTTTGCAATAATATTAAAATCCCATCTTTTATCTATAGAATTCTGCTTTAATTGTGTCTGTATCGGAATTAGAACCCGAGTTACAACCGTTTTACAACCGTTTAAAGTTACATCTATTATAGCTTGCAGAAGAATTTTACAACCAGAAATATCGTTCGGCAAACCGGAAGTATGTAAAAAAAATTTTTTTTTTTTTAGTATTTAAATTGGATTACATCTTCAAGATTGGAGTATATAATTAAAACTTTAAAGAATAATAATTTTTTTATAACAAGAACCGCCTTTAAAAGTTATTTTTAGCTTTTCTCAAAATGAAGCTTTTCAGATTTTTACTGTACGTGAAACACCCTATAGCAAAAAAGTGTGCATGAAATGCCTTGAAATTTTTTTTTACTTATTTTACAAATGTTTATTGGAAGAATAGACTACAATCAGGATGATATATTAATTTGTTTTACATTTACACTGGTATAAGTTAAAAAGTTGAAAGAATTTTTGCAAATTTTTCGTTACATTAGTACTTTAAGTGCCATAGCTTCTGCGATAGAGATGCTATTATAATGCGGCTAGTCTATGTCCTAGAGAGAGCTATTTTCTTTATTATGCAATTTACAAAATGTGAATTCATTAATTTAATTTTGAATTATCATGTTTTGCAGAAATGTCAATTTTTAACATAAATTTGACTATTTTTTACTTTAAAAATAATATTTCTGTGTAATTTCTAAAATGTTTATATATTGTTTCAAAATTTTAACATATATGTCATTAGAAAAAAATCGGTATAAAGAGAAAATTTCAAAATTTTCAAAAAATCACCTCCGAATGTGTACGGATACCTTAATTATATAATTAATACTTTATAATGAATCGGATAAGTCTGGTGGGCAATGTGTTAAATTATGCAAACCTCTTAGGTAAATCGCAGAAACATCATGCATATATGATTAAATAATTTGTACGTAACGACTTTTTTTAAAACCGTTCTCAAAAAAATAATTTTCTCCGCTAAACAACACAGAACTTTCTCTTACATTTACGTTCCTTTATACATAAAAGAATGAAATGTGCAGGCATGACTAATGACTTGATTTCGAATCGCATAACGATTTGCTTTTTTTTTCGATAAATATATTAGGTTCTGTGTTATAACACATTGTTGCCTCCGTCAGTCTAATCCCTAAAATCAGCGCAAAACACAACTTTGACAACAATTTTTGAACGATTTTTTACCTTTATTAAAAATGGAAAATACTATTCCAGTTCTTAGTTTTATTTAATAAGAACACTTGCCATGTTCGTGCTTATAATTTAAAAAAAAAAAAAAAAAAAAAAACGACTTTTTCAATGTGTCAGAAAGTTGTCAGTTTTGATTCGAGAACACTCTTAAATTTTAATATCTCACATTAGATCATTAGAGATTCTTTTTTCTTTTCTGTTTCGGGTAAGAAGAGAGTCATAAACTGATAAGATGCACCTCTTCTGGCTTAATAACATTCTAAATACGTGAGCGCACGTTAGCTTCAAAATACAAACCTGCTTTCTCAAAGTTATCTCACATTTTTTTTCTTTTGAAAAGCAGAAAATATATTGATATAACATATTTAAGGGGCGGTTCTACTTCTTTGGGTCAACATTTTCATTTCTTTCTTTTCTTTTTTTCTTTTCTTTTTTTACATTTTTGGATCCTACAAGTGTATATAGATTGTTGCCCTAAAGCGGTTTCGTGGTATTACAATTTCTTAAATAGTATTTTGCTCGTTGAGCGTAACGCTCGCCGCGCCGCAGCAGCCAGAAAACGGCTTTCTACTCTCGAAGTTCATGGCATCTTGAAACCATGTCGAAAAAAACCCTCTCGAAAGCCTGTCGAAAATGCGTCTCGAAATCATATCTAAATAAATTCTCTCGAAAGCTTGTCGAAAATCTGTCTCCAAACCATGTCGAAAACAACCCTCTCGAAAGCCTGTTGAAAATTTGCTCGAAACCATGTCGAAAAAAACTCTCTGGAAAGCCTGTCGAAAATGTGCCTCGAAACCATATCGAAATAAACTATCTCGAAAGCCTGTCAAAAATGCGTCTCGAAGCCTTGTTGAAATAAACTCTCGCGAAAGCCTGTCGAAAATGCGTCTCGAAACCATGTCGAAATAAACTCTCTCGAAAGCCTGTCGAATATGCGTCTCGAAACCATGTCGAAATAAACTCTCTCGAAAGCCTGTCCAAAATGGTCTCGAAACCTTGTCAAAATAAATGTTCTCGAAAGCCTGTCGAAAATGCGTCTCGAAACCATGTCGAAAAAAATTCCAAAGGTGGCATCTCTGTCGAAAAAGCGTCTCGAAGCTTTGTCGAAATAAACTCTCTCGAAAGCCTGTCGAAAATGCGTCTCGAAACCACGTCGAAATAAACTCTCTCGAAAACCTGTCGAAAATGAGTCTCGAAACAATGTTGAAACCGTGTCGAATTCATTGTTCCCGAAACCACGTTTTTCAAACTAGACGACCATTTTTCTCGAGAACTATTCGACCGATTTCTTTCATTTAAAAAAAGAAAAAGAATCGTTTATCGTTTTCTGCTTGAACTTATACCTCCAAAAAGTATAATCTTCATTGATTAATTATTTTTTCGTGCGAAAAGGTGAAAATATGAACTTTTCGTTCAAATGACGCCTATTTTGTCAAAAATTCACTTTTTAAACTAAGTGTTGGTTTAATGCTCCACAGAATTTAATGCCCTTTGAGTAATTTGTTTCAGATGCTTTGTGACCGGAGAAAAGGTGTCACGCGATAGAAAGTTCACGGCGGCGCGCACCTGCAAGTACTTCTCATTACACAAGGAGTATTTTTCATTTTTTTAACACAAAAGATTAAATAAATAAATGAATTGTCAATAAATATACATGCAAAAAGTCCGAAGGTGGCATTTCTTTTCTTCGTAACCGAAAAAAATCGTAAAATTCACGTGAATTTTAGGCCAACGAAGTAGAACGCCCCCCCCCCTCCCCCGCTTAATTAAAAAGCAAAGTCACGGAATTTATTTTCATTATAAAAATTAAAGCATTAATTCTTAAGATTCACAAAAACGTTGGAATTTTTTTATTGTAATTCTTTTGTAACCGTTTTAAGTAGTTTCAGAATAAACTATTTCCTTAGTTAAACAATCAGAACATTGTCTGTTGACTTATACCCTTAATTCCGTTTATTCGATCAAATATTTGCTCAGTGAATGATCCTATACACACAATGTAATTGAATGTGTGCAGCATATTTTTTAGTAAGTATGCAATGTTTTTACTGAATACAATTTGTTATTTTTTAAACAAAAAGTACATCTTCTAAGGTTAGATTATTTTATTTAGACGTGGTGTGTGAGAAACAAAAATCTCACCCAGTTCGATTTCATTTAGATGTAGCCTCTGAATATTTTATTTAACACCCAATCTATCAAAATGTTATATACTAACTCAATTTACTTTAAACAAAACAATTTGTTATTTTGTAAACAAAAAATGGTGTAGTCCGACCAGTAAATAAACACTAAGCACATTAAAAAGAAAAAAATGATTGATAATATTTTAATAAACAGCATCTTTTGGTGTCTGACAGTGCAAATACATGTGTTGGTATACAAATGATTAAAATATAATAAAAGGAAAGTTATATTCCATTTGTTTGGGATGTCAGGTGTGTGTTAGGAGATTGTAAATTAATATTTTTATTTATGCAGACGACTTTTGGCTAATGCCGATAAAATTGTTTCTTTTATTTCGTTGCTAAAGTTTTTTCTTTTATATTTTATTATCTCACGAGGAGAGGTTAAAATTTAGGAAATAAAAGTTGGCATCTGCTTTTATTGTGTAGTTAAAAAAGAATGTTTTTGTCGTCGGTAGCTAAGAATGTAATTTAGAAGAATTCCGTCTATTTTCCTGAAAACGCATGACGAGAATTTAATAGAATGTAGATGAAACATATTTTAGTATCAACTTATTTGGTGTAAACTACGATGATCCGAATTCAAGGTAAAATTAATCTGTAATTTTGTAAATATGTAAATAACTGTCAATATCAACATATCTTCTAATGTCCCATATCTATTATATCTAAGTATGTAAATAAATGTTGTGATAATCAAAACAAGCTTGAATAATAAAGTACTTCTAATCCATCATTATGTTTGATAAAATGCAAACAGTGTGTCTTAATAAAAAGCTGTACAAAAACAGGTAAATAAACAATTCTTACCAGTGAATGAGCGCAAAATTGTCCAATGAATGAACAGTCAGCAACTTAAAAACACTTCAGTTTCATACTATGTTATTTATTTCACAACTTGTACAAATAACTTATTACACGTTTTTACTGAATTACGAGTTTTTTAAACCCATTATGATAATTAACTGGCGGGGAGTTTTTCAAACCTTATTCTATTAAAATATTTACTAATTGTTCATTCATTGGGGCCTGTTCACCTACTGGTCGGACTACCCTACATCTTTTAATGTTAGATTATTTTATTTAGACGCAGTGTGTGAGAAACAAAAATCTCCCCCGGTTGGATTTCATTTACATGTAGCCTTTGAGTATTTTAAAACTATCAAAATATTATATAACTCAATTTATTTAAAAAAAACTATTGCATAAATTGCGGCTATATCTGTATTTGTGGAAATTACATTTGTGTTTATACGATTAATCGAAAAGTGTTTAAATTACTATCATCAGATTGCATACTGCATTCTGTTATATATTGATATATTTATTTTTTATCGCTTCATTTTAATGGTATTTTTATAATTGTTCTTTATCTACGCATTTATTGAAAAATTAGTCTCATAGTGGATGTTAGTATTTTGCTAGAATATTAAATTAATTACTAAAACTGGCTGATCAGATGACAGTTTGAAATAAGAGAATAATAGATGGGTTAACAGTTAGCAGACAAATGAATTAATAGGAAAAAAATCCGTCAGAAAAGAGTTAAAGTTTACATGATAAACAAAGTAATAAGTATAATAAGGCCTTTTACAAAAAAGGCTTATTATTATTATTTTACAGCACTTTATAGAAAATAGTAGGCTATGCCAATGGAAGAAGATAATGGAAGATTAATCGATTTAAATGGGAACTCCGCCAAATTTGCCAGCTATCACCAAGTTGGCTTCCTATATGGCAACTTATTTTTGTGACCAAATTTGGCGATATTTAGCCAAGTTGGTCAAACTTTGGCGCTATTTTGGTAACCCTGTCATTAGTACTTTTCAACAAATACTCATTGTACTCATATGTATTCATCAATACATACTCATTCATATATATTTCATATAAATGCTGACGTCGTAATAATGTGGGCAACAATGTGATTAAAATGGATGAATGTTGCAAAAATGGATCTATTTTTTTTCAATTAATATTAAACAGTCGCAACGTTATTTCTATGGGGAAAATACAAGTTTTGGGCCGACGTTGCCTACCCTTAGGGATCGAATTTTAAAACAAATCAATGTCAAATTTATGTATTGCCCTCAGGAATACATATGTATTCCACATTTCAAAGCTCTATGTCAACAGGAAGTGGGTGAAAAATGAGTGACAAGGTTTGACTGACACATACATACATAATTGTAAGGTAAAAGAAAGCATGTAAAAATGAGGTGAAAACTTCTAAAGTACAAATTTTTAAAGAAACAAAGGGAAAATGTAAGTAATTACAGTAAAGTAAGAAATGACAGGTTTAATAAAAATTAAAGGGGGCAAAATCAGCTAAAATAAAAAGACAATTAGATTCAAGTTAAATTGATTTAATTAAGCAGAAAAATTAATTGAGTAGTTTTAAAATGATAAAAATTCAATTATTAATTTTGTTAAACAGAGCATCTTTTTCTAAGCTGTAGCACATATAATGGAATCACCCATTTCATTCACTACATCATAAATACCATAGATTTTAACGTTATTAAAGATAATTTCATCTTTTATTAAAGATAATTTCATCTTTTATTAAAGATAATTTTATCATTTTTCAAGTTTAAAATAAGATGAAGCTTGTGTGAGTGAATCCTAAGGTACTGCAGAAATCAAATATTTGGATATTTCTTCTTTAAAAATGAAACGAAAGCTACAGAAAAACATTTGAACACAGGAACTTAAGAAAAAAACATAAACAGACATTCTTTTAACCGGCTTTTGAGGTTTCGTTTTTTTATACCTTTATAAAATACATGGCAATCATTTCAAAGAACATTAAATGCTTCTCTTTTGTAAATGTGGGGAAAAGGTTTTCTGAATTTTTGAAAATATGTTCTGCATTCCATCGGACAAAAAGTGACACCGATGACTGAAAAGGAGTATGCACGACTATGATGTATAAGAAAGATGACAACGGGAAGACACAATGGGAATATATAAATAATTAGAGTACAGTAATAAATGACAGATTTAATAAAAATTAGAGAATCCAGAACTTTAAAGAGAAAATCAAATTACATCCTAAACTTATCCAGAAACATTGCAGAGATATTGTATTCAGTTGTTCATATTCTGTTAGACCTTGATATAAGGTAAAGCTAGGAGAGTCTGCGCACAGTTAAAAAAAATAACTATAAAAAATCTAAATATAATTTTTTTGCTAAACTATCCATGAATAATTTTTACTTCATTTGTTTTTTATGCATTTCCATTGCTATTTTGTTTTTATGTTGTAATTTAATAGAACAGTTGTAATAAAACCAAGAAAGTTATTTTGCGCAATCTGTCCTTACAGGGTTGGTGTGATTGCGCACATGGGTAGGAGAGATTGTTACTAATAATAACTACAATTAAATTGTTAACAATAATAATTACACTTAAATGACATTGTTGTAAGGTTTTTGTGAACATATATTATTGTATTAGGAGTGAATATTTCAACCTAATGATTAAAGAATCAAAAAAAGGAAATAATTTTAAAAACGATAAAAAAATTTTAATTAAAGGAAAAAAATAAAAAGCAAGTCCAGATAAGATTACAAAATAACATTAAGTTACTTGATAACACGTTTAACTTAAAATTAGTCCATTTTAATTTTTCAGTTTTTATGCAAATTTACCAATAAGCTGCGCAATCTCTCCTAGCATAGAAACTAATGGGAACAATGCGCCATCTTTCCTAAGTAGCAGATGCGCAAATTCTCCAATTTCGGTAGGAGAGATTGTGCGGCCTTTTATATAAACATGGCCACTACTAAATCGAACCGTTGATGTTAACAGTGTTAGTCTAGATTAGTAGCTTATGAGAAATCGTTTAAGTTTAAAATATTTTGTACGACTGACATTGTATAGAAATTCTGATGAATAGCTATGGAAATTCAAGCACTTACTTTGGGAAAACAAAACAAAAAGCAATGTTTTATCTTAGACGCTCAAAACAATCAACGTGCACTTTCAAGTAGACACTCCACTACTGCTGTTGTACAACTACCTGGAGTCGCTGGGCGCTCACTCTGCTCCTTCCACCCCGAATCCCTATGTGCGCAATATCTCCGACCGCGCGATCTCTCCTGGCTTTACCTTACGAGGGTAAGTCAAAAATTACTTACACATTCGTCATAACAGGCCTTGAAATATTTCTGAGTGGCGTCTGCGCAAGCATGCGTTGAGTTGGTGATTCTGTGACCTTGTGTGCGTAGTTTTATTAGGATAGCGTCAGTCGCCTGCCAGTTACGGCAGGGTAAACATGTAAGCTCCGCTATCAGTCTGCACCAAAGAGAAACAACGAGCTGTGAGCCGATTTCTATAATCGAAACGTGTGAAAGGTGCTGAAATTCATCGAAAACTTTCATCGCAATACGGAGACAGTGCTTTTTATCGTAAAAGCATTTTTTGTGGATCGAGAAGTTCAAAAGTGGCCGAAAAGCTTAATACAAAAACAGGGAGCTGGGCGTCCGTCCATTTCGACCACGCAAGAGAACATTCAACAAGATTGAGAGATAGTTATGCCGAATAGGCGAGTCTCCAGAGATGAGGTTGCCTCTTCTTTAAACATCAGTCATGGTTCTGCTCATAAAATCATCCACGATGACCTCGGTTTATGTAAAGTCTGTACACGATGAGTAGCATTAACAAGTTTGGTTTTGAGACCTTGGAACATCGTCCCTACAGCCCAGATCTCGCACCCTCTGACTTTCATCTTTTAGAACTGCTCAAGGAAGCTTTGAGAGGTAGTTGATTTGTATCAAACATAGACGTTCGGGATTCGGTGCAAAAGTGGTTTCAAGACCAACCGAAAACCTTCTTCCAGGGAGGCATGAGAAAACTTGTGGCTCGCAGGACAAAGTGCATTGCCAAAGAAGGAGACTATGTCGAAAAATAATGTCAATGTTGTGCACCTACTTTTGTTGAATAAAGTTGTAGAACGAAAAGTGTAAGTAGTTTTTTACTCACTCTCGTAAATATATGCTGATTCAATTTCGACTTTCATCAATCAACAGGGGGCGCTTGTATCTTGTGCTTACGAAAAGATTCCTAATCTTATCCTGAATCAAATGATGCAATTTAGAGAGCGGGATTTTTTCTTTTATTATCCAACTATCACTCTAATTATATTCTAATTTCAAAGAAAGACATTATACAGGGTCAATCATAATTCCCTCCGGGGTTTCGAAACGTTATAGTAAAAAAACGAAGACGAATATGAGAAAAAGAAACATATGAAATTATTCCGAAACTATTCAAGTTTTACTTACATACATTACAGGTGTTCTATGTGTGAACCCTTGGTCACACGGCATACATCCATGCGATAGTCCAGTTCCTGCCATACTCCGTTTCTTTAAATCTGAATCAGTGGTGTCAGTTCAAAGGGCCTTACGTAATAAATATCGAAAACAGGGACCAACTGACAAAACAATTCATGTGTGGTACCGGAAATTTAAAGAAACGGAGTATGGCAGGAACTGGACTATCGCATGGATGTATGCCGTGTGACCAAGGGTTCACACATAGAACACCTGTAATGTATGTAAGTAAAACTTGAATAGTTTCGGAATAATTTCATATGTTTCTTTTTTTCATATTCGTCTTCGTTTTTTTACTATAACGTTTCGAAACCCCAGAGGGAATTATGAATGACCCTGTATTTCATATCCATAATTGTTGCTGTATGTGTAAGCTGTGTGTGTATGCTGTGTGTGTTACTATTTAAAATAATGTATTATAATTATATAGAAGAAAGTTTTGCGATGGCTACAATATATTATAGTTTTACTTATAGCGGATTTATATTTTATTTTTAACCTTTTTAAAATGTTTTTAAAGTGCAATTTTAATATAGTTGGAAATTACTCGTTTACTTTTCTTATTTTCATTGGTCTTTATTATTAATATATGCCATTAAATTTCTTTTAAATCCGCTTTAAATTCGATTTGTGTGCCTATGAAGTTTCTAAAAATATTATAACTATGCACCCCACGGTCATTGTTTTTCTTTTTTTTTATAATTATCATTTGAGCCTAATCATTTTCCGCCTAATTATCTTTCTTAAATTTTTATATTAAAAATAAATGTCTGGAAGATATAAATTTGTTCTTGGTATACTAATTTTCTGTTTTTTCTGGTCCAATTTGTTTGAAAAAGAAAATTGAAAGCAACACTCTTTTAATTACCTTAATAATGAATTTTGATAGAACTGTGGCTCTTTTAATTATAGTCATTATTGATAATCTATTTTTTACACTAAATAAATAAAAAAAGATCTGCATTTAATAGATTTGCCTATAAGACGTTGTTGATTGCAAAAGAATAGAATTTTTTAAGAATAGAAAAAATCCTTTAAATGTTTGTTATAACTTTTTAAATCATTATCACGTAAAAATATTTGAAACACACCGGTAAATATATTTATTAATTTGTGAAATTAAATTTTCAAACTAAAAAATCGTAATTTCCACAAAATGAGTGCTTAGCAAACATGAAATAACTTGAATATGAAATAAAAAGAAATTTAAAATTCGTTTAAATATTTACTTTAATATCTTGAAAGTACTATCTACTTCATTCCATAGCTGACAGCTTTTACACTTTTTTCTTTCCAATAAAATTTAAAAGTGCATTTTTCATTATTTATTCACCAAAATAAGCTATTAAATAAGGCAAAAAATTGTATTAAATTGCTGTGGTAACAAAAAAGCGTAAAAGTTGGAAGCTATGCTTTATATAACTTATTATTAAACTACTCAAAATGAAATCTTTATTTTTTTACATAATAATTTAATCCAGAAATAAACAATTTTTTAAAAGTTTAAATTTGATTTTAGTAATTTGATTATAAAATTATAATTTCTAACCATTTTATAATTAATTAAACTACAGTCATCTTGATTTTGAGATGATGATGTTTGTTAATTTTCTTTATAATAAATCACTCTTTCAGGAGGCAAAATTGTACAAGAAATAATGTTTAAAAACGAAATTGATTAAAATCTTTAAGAAAAAGTGGTATTCATAAAACACAGAGATTTGGGAGATATGTAGTTATATATATTTTTCTTGTAGTAAGCAAAATATTACACTAGTGTCCAAAATTAAGTAAATCTTTTGGTTAATATGCTCTTTAGACGTTTGACTCATACCACTACATTTTATTTTAGTAATATCATAAAAGTGTGTATTAATGGAAACATAATTTAATCAAAAATATTAATTTAATACAGTTATTTCAATTATTTAAGTTTTATGAAAAGTTATAACCATATAATCAGAAAAGGCGGTAAAATTTGGCGAGTAGTTGTGAAAAAACGAATGTTTACTAATTTTTAGAATGACAGACAGATGTTATTTTGTTTAGCAATGGGTCAATGAAGCCTAGATAACAATATTAAACCAAGCCGTCAAAAATATAAAAAATTCTGAAATGGTATATTCTAAAATGGTATTCCAAAATAAAAATTCTAAAATGATAACGCACATTTTTTTTTACCATTAAAATCCGCATGGTCGAAACTCCCTATATAATTTGCGTCACGTCCGACGATTTATTGTCAAGTAATCAGCAAATATATAATATTTAAAAAGCTATAATTTTTGCAAAACTAAGCTATGACGCCGTTAGGCTGCTGCACCGCCGATTCTGTGTTCTTAGAACACTTGTGGGCCAGGAGGGACCCGGTTTACCCGGGGCATCACACAGGCGGGGTCTTCGGCCAAAAGGAGCACTCCCATCTGTGCACACTCCCCTGCCCTCAAGATTTTGACTAAGGTCGTTACAGCAGCAGAGCGTATTACAAATGCGTTCGGGTCCTCTTTTCGGAACCCGGGCCAAAACATTTTGTGTCATCCAGAGCCCGAGCCCAAAGAGTGTAGAAATTAATATAATACTAACATTTTGAAACATTCTGATTGTGAACATTAGTCCTAGAATGACACACCGGGGTCTCACAAACCCGACGAGTTTTTATTTCCCCATCTCCTAGAATGACACACTGTGGGGTCTTACAAACCCCACAATTTCTGATGGTCACTCTTTGAGCATAAAGGCACTCTTATTGTTCCAGTGGATTGAGAGCTATTCGACACCAACTTCAATATCGTTTGACTTGTCGTGATCTTTCGGATAGATGGATGGGGAGAGTTGAAGAGATGAGATAACTTGCTAATTAATGCAGTTTTTTACTTCGTGTTTTCTTTATCGTTTATTCTATATAAAATTAATATTATTATGTTTTTATCATTAAAAAATGAATTTACCAAAAAACCTTTTGGGGTTTTGTAGAACTCAATGTGTCATATTTGTTCGAAAAATATATGTGTGTCAATCTAGGGTTCAGAACCATGCATTGAGACGGATTTTTAAGAAACGCCCATTATAGCTAGGTTTAATGAAGAGCATGTCTATGACACACAGACACACAGACGGCAATTTTTTTTTTCTAAAAATATGTTTTTCGGAATCTCCGGTGTCTGAAACGTGTAAATCCGTCAATTTTTTTTTTCGATTTTTAAAACGATTCCAAGATTTCACTATACTACGCATGATAGGTAAGTAAAAACAGTCATTCTGAGTCACCTGGAACGTAAGAAATATTAAAGCAATGTATCATTTGAAGTATATAAATTTTCATTCAGGTTTGGCGTTCTTTCATAAACTATCGGAAAGTGTGTGTTCAATTTCTTGAGATACTAAGTTCAAGAGGATTTTCATTGAGCACAGAAAAAGATTTTACGTTTTTCTAAAGTTTGAAAGTAAATACTAAAAAGAATAGCGGGTAATAAAAATGCCAGTCGTCTATTGCAAGAAAATAAACAATGGAGTGCAGATAATTGTTAATAAAATAATAAGATGGTTATCAAATTCAAAATTTTAAATTATTAACGCATATGTTTCTTTACAGGGTTCGTACGCTTTTACCACAATTTTTAACAGAATTTTTCGCCTTATTTAAATACAGCAAAGTATTATAAATCTTTAAATTAAAGGAGATGTCTAAAATTTCTGCTATTTAAATATTAAATAGAAAAATTCTATTAAAAATTGTGATAAAAGCGTACGAACCCTGCTTTATATATAAGTAATTTAAGAATGTATCTGGTATGGTGTACAAGTATGTAAAAATGAACAAAAATATTTAAGTATAGTATCTATCGATAAAGGTAGCTCACACTGTTTCAATAGTAAGCCAATGAGAAATTCTCGCTAGGTACATACATATAGAAAATATTTACATATACATTCGTCAAAAATAACGCATATAATAAAATGCATTTCTTTGTAAAACGTACAATATTTTTCTAGTGTTTAGTTTGAAATATAATTACTAGATGGCAGCACCACAGCGGCGTAATACTGTCATCTACCGGTAAATATTCTGTTTACTGCTGAATGTATATGTTGTCTGAGTTCTATGTACGTGTTTGTGATGTAATGCGTATTAAAAGAATGTTTAAAGTCTAGTAAATAGTCACCGCGATTTCTTAAGTATGATGCTGATACAATTCATTTAGTTAATGTATATAATACATTATAAAATGGCGACGAAGGTCAAGTTTCTCACCAGAATTAAAATGACAAGAAATTCCAACTGATTAGCAAAATGGCTAAGCTTCGGGTTTTGCATCTACCAGAGTATATGCTGTTGTAATATTTTAAATACGTCCGTCATTTCGAGGGCGGTAAGTGCTGAAATTCTTTTTTCTTCTCTGCATTAAATAACAGGTAATAATGTTTGCCAATTTTAAGGAATTTAATGATTCCATCGAATCGTTTCAATCATATGTTTAGAGATTGGAACAGAGTTTTTTATCACATGATGTGGAAGGAAAAAAAGGTACCTGCTATTATTTCATGCTTGGTCCTAAATTATATAATTTGCTGTCAGATTTAACTTTTCCTAAAAATCCTGAAGCATTAAAATATGAAGAAATAGTTGAAATTCTATTAAAGCACTTAAGCCACGCCCCTAATAAATTTTCTTCTAGAATTAAATTAAGAATTCCAGTCAAAATGAAAATGAATCTATACAAGATTTTGTTTCAAAATTAAAGAAGTTAACAACTTTTTGTGATTTTGCTGGTGAAACATTAAACGAAAATCTGTTAGAACAATTTTTGAGAGGTTTAAAAAATGAAAGTATTCAAAGTATAAAAATCTCCAATAACTTTCACAAATTGACGATTTAACTTTTGAGAAAGCTATCGAAAAAGCAGTTATTTTGCAAAATAATGAACATGACATTTCTGAATTGAAACACAAAAATTTGAACGTAAATGAATTGGCATGTTCTAAAAATTTCCAACCAAATAAAATTCAAAATAATTTCCAAAAACAAAAAATTAGTAATAATGTAAATAAGGGGAATTCTGAAGTAAATAAAATAAAACTAAAATGTTATAGATGTGGAAATCCATCACATCTCGCCAACACGTGTAAGCATATAAATACTGTCTGCAATAAATGTAAAAAAGAGGCCATCTTGGTAAAGTATGTAAAAGTAATTCTCGAAACAAACAAATGTATTGCAGACTATCGACATTTTATCTGTGAGCCATGATAAAAGTTGTACTGCAATAAAATTATGGATTTTAATTGAAAATAAAGCTAAAGCTGAAATGGAGTTAGATACGGGCTCCAGAATTTCGGCGGTACCTGTAAAGCGTTTTCGGAAAATTTTTCCGAATAATAAAATTTTTCCACCAGATGTTCAATTGAGAACTGCAACGGGTGAGGTGTTTACACCTGTGGGGTAGGTAAAAGTAGATGTTTCTTATGAAAATATTACTAAAAATCTCAAATTGTATTTGATTAAAGAAGATAATTTCCCACTTTTATTTGGCAGAGACTGGGTAGTTGCATTTAATTTGTTTTCCACTAATTTGAAATCTGTATATGTAAATGAAATTGCAAATTCTACTGAAAAATTGAAAGTATTATTAAATGATTTTTCTGATTTATTTTCAAACAAAGTAGGGGAAATAAAAGTTTTGAAAGCAGAACTTTATCTAGAAAAAGGTTCTACACCCATATTTTGTAAGGCTAGAATAGTTACTTATGCTCTACGTAATGCAGTAAATGACGAAATTCAAAGGTTACAGGATGAGGGTATTATTAAACCTGTCACCAGTAGTAAGTGGACAACTCCTATAGTTCCAATGGTAAAACCTAACGGTAAAATACGTTTATGCGGAGACTTTAAAGTTGCAGTAAATAAATTTTTGAAGGTGGAAAAATATCCTTTACCTACGGTACAGGACATGTTAGCCACTTTAGGTGATGGTTTACATTTTACAAAAATTGATTTAAATCAAGCTTATCTTCAGTTACCTGTAGACGAAAAATCACAGGAATTGTTAACTATAAACAATCCGAAGGGCTTATTTCAATTTTTAAAGTTACCAATGGGTCTTACTAGCTCTCCAGTAATTTGGCAAAGATCTATTGAACAAATATTAAGTGGTATTGATGGTGTCACTGTGTTCATTGATGATATTGGTGTTACAGGGGAAACGGATGAAATTCATTTAAAAAGGCTAAAACAAGTTTTAGAAAGATTACGTGAATATAATATTAGGATTAATAAAGATAAATCAATTTTTCTGGCTGACCATATTACATATTGTGGTTTTAAAATTGATAAGCAAGGTATTCATAAAACGCAAGATAAAATTGAGGCTATTGTAAATGCTCCTAGACCAATTAATGTGTCACAAGTTAAAGCTTTTTTAGGCTTAGTCACATATTATTCTAAATTTATACCAAATTTATCTACAATTGCTCATCCTTTAAATCAATTGCTCAAAAAGAATGTGAAATTTATATGGTCTCCTGTTTGTGAACAAGCATTTAAAAATATAAAAAATGAAATTATTTCAGAAAGAGTTCTTACACATTTCAACCCTAAATTGCCTTTACTGTTAGCAACATATGCTTCTCCATATGATCGATTATCAGAGTTTTTTTTTTTTTACTTATTCATCTTTGTTCTAACTCCATTATATATATATATAGAATGGCAAACAAACGGAACGCGATTTTGGAGCTTCATCGTCAAGGAAAGCGTGTGTGTTCGTTTGCTTTAAGTGCCAAAACAATCGGTTCCAAAGCAATCAAGAGATTCAAGGAGCTTGGCCATAAACGAGACCGACAGGAAAAAGGCAAAAAGAAAGGATTGTGAACACTTCCAGAAACCGACATTGATTAAGAAACGCGTTTCCCGTAATCCTCAGTGGTCGATGAGAAAAATTGTGAGGCAGACAGGGATTGATCGTGAATCGGTTCGACTTATGGCCAAAAAGGAGCACCGCCTTCATTCTTACAAGCTCAAAAAAACGCAACTTCTCACCGATGAAAACAAACGAGTACGGATTGAAAGATGCAAGGAGCTGCTGAAATGAGCTGCAACTCCACACTGGATGCGTATCCTGTTTTCTGACGAAAATATATTCTCGGTGGAACAACCGTACAGTCGTCAGAATGATCGGATTTGTTCAACAACTTCTCCAGACAAGTCGTCCATGTTTCATCACATCTGTCGTGGCGTGGACAGAAATTTGTGCAACAGGCAGAACTCCTCTCATTTTCATCGATTCTGGAGTCAAAATCAATAAAAATGTGTATCTAAAAGAGGTCCCTGAGGATGTGGTACTTCCCTGGGTTCAAAAACATTTTAGAAACCGGGTTTGGATCTTTCAGCAAGATTCCATGCCTTCTCATTGAGCGAAACCTACACAGGACTGGTGTCGGGCGAATTTTCCAGAGATCATCTCGGCTCAAGAATAGCCTCCATACTCGGGGACCTCAACCCCTTGGATTACAGTTTGTGGTCGATTTTGAAAGCAAGGGTTTGTTCCAAATCTCGCAAAAGTTTGGAAGCTCTGAATCGTTTGTTGATTCTGGATTGGAAGCAAATCACTCAAGCCGAGCTGCGGCCAATTGCTGAAAATTTCGCCAAACGTTTGCGTCTCTGCATCAAAGTAAAAGAAGGACACTTTGAGGCAAAGTGATTTTTTTATTTCTTTAATACAATTTTGTTAATAAATGGAGTATTTTCTTGTGAAAACGTTTTTGTGTTTTTATCAATTAAGTCAAATTAGACCGTTACGTTATTTCTGGTCACCCTGTAGGGTTACTTTATTTACAGATAGTAAACCACTCGTGTCCATATTTTCTCCAAATAAAAGTATTCCTGTTCTTTCAGCTGCTCAGATGCAAATATATGCATTATACTTACAAGCGTTTAAATATGATATTCGCTATAAGAAAACATCCGAACATGGAAATGTCGATGCTCTTTCACGACTTCCATTACGTAGTGAAGATTTACCGCCACAATTAAATTTAAGTAATGTAATTGAAGAATCTGATTTTTTTCAAATTAACCAAATTTCTACGTTGCCTGTAAACGCCAAATCAATTGCTGTAGCTACAAAATCTGATCCTTTATTACGTCAACTTTTTCATCATCTAATTTCTGGTTCTCCAATTCCTAAAAATTTACTTTTTGGTGGCAAGCAAGAAGAATTTACTCCTCAACATAGTTGTATTTTAAAAGGATGTAGAGTAATTATCCCAGAAGTTCACCGAAAACAACTTTTACATGATTTACACTTTGGACATTTCGGTATAGTGAAAATGAAGTCCTTAGCTCGCAGTTTTGTTTGGTGGCCAGGAATTGAACAAGATATTGAAGATCTTGCACGGAATTGCACTACTTGTGTCAGTTTAAAAAATAATCCACGTAAGGTAGATACTCATCATTGGGAATGGACTACAGCTCCATGGCAAAGATTTCACATCGATTATTTTGGTCCTGTGATGGGTAAAATGCTTTTACTTGTGCGTGATGCTCATATCAAATGGCCCGAAGTTTTTATTGTTCCTAATACAACATCAGAACATACAATTACTTGTCTTTCTTCTCTTGTTGCCAGATACGGGTATCCTATATATCTGGTATCTGATAATGCAAAACAATTTACTTCTGAAGAATTTGAGACATTCTTGAAGAATCATGGGGTTAAACATAGGTTTAGTGCTCCATACCATCCAGCTACCAATGGTCAGGCAGAGAGATATGTGCAAATTCTTAAACGAGGGTTAAAAGCCTTATCTTCAGAATCTGGTACTTTACAGATGAAAATAAATAACTTTCTTTTACAGTATAGAAAGATGTCTCATGTTACGACGGGGGAAAGTCCTGCATCTCTATTTCTATAGAGGAATATTAGAACGAAAATAGATTTGATATTTCCAAACGTTACAAATTTTGTGCATGATAAACAAAATGCGAGAAATGCCAATTCTAAAGTAAAAGAATTTCGAATTAACCAGAAAATGGCTGTGAGAAATTATACTCCTGAAGCCAAGTGGAAAATTGGTCACATTATTCCAAGAGAAGGCAAGTTGCATTATAGAATTCAAGTTGGTTCGAATATTTGGAAAAGGCTTGTTGATCAAATAACTAATGTCGGTTCAAAGATACAGTTAACTAATGATTCAAATTCTGTAGAAAGTGATACAGAAAGTCACAAAAGTGATAATGCAGTTGTTAATCAACGTGATTTTCAGCTAATGCCTCCTAGTGTCGCAGATCTTCGACCAGCTGACTCTGTTGTCCCATCTACTCCAGATCCTCAACCAGATGATTCTGCTGTCTCATCTGCTCCAAATTCTGAACCAGATGACATTGTCCTCCCAAATACTCCAAGTCCTGCTCCAGTAGACTCTAAAGTGATCTTCAGTTCCAAAACCCATGGGGCCTAATACTTCTATTGATGATGCTACAGATACTTTAAATAATAACTCTGCTTCTTCCCTACAGGTACCTAGAAGATGCACCAGGAAAAGAAAAGCTCCCAGGAAATTTCCCAATTAAGCAGGGGGGAATTGTGGTGTTTAGTTTGAAATATAATTACTAGATTGCAGCACCACAGCGGCGTAATACTGTCATCTACCGGTAAAAGTTTTGTTTACTGCTGAATGTATATGTTGTCTGTGTTCTATGTATACGTGTTTGTGATGTAATGTGCATTAAAAGAATGTTTAAAGTCTAGTAAATAGTCACCTCGATTTCTTACGTATGATGCTGATACAATTCATTTAGTTAATGTATATAATACATTATAATTTTCTTTTTTCTCTTTTTGTGAATAAGCAGATTAAATATATTCTATGTATTTTGTTATAAAACAACTTTTTTAAAATAAAGCCCAAAACATCATCGCTAATCATAAAAATTATGCTTCATCATATGTTTTTCTTTTGTATGATTTATTGGTATCGATAACAAAGACTGGAATAATGTTTCATAAATACACAATGTATGAAGTTCACATCCTGACAAAATATGTAGTCACGTTTTGTCAGGAAGGATAATACATATCTTCCAACCTAATAAAGTAGATAAGAATCGAGTTTTATTTATATATCAGTCGATATTCTTTTTTTTTAGAAAAGCGGATAAATGTTTTGGAAAAAGAGACTTTTTCAAATATTTATATTTTTGTTGTGGGAGCAAGGACGAGATTTAAAAGGGAATATATATATTAAAGTACTTAATTTTTATTTAAACAATGATAGAAATATTTGGTTAATATAGAAGAAATTACTATTCCATCGTTATTTTATTAAAACGAAGTAAATTTATTTGAATTTTTTCTGAATCATAAAAATCCAATGTCATATAGATTATATACAAGCACATTCAGTTATTTTTTCTTCCAAACGCAACTAGTGGTTAACAATTAAGCATCAAGAGCCTAGAGTCTTTAGACTGGTGCAATAAATCAGGACAGTCCTTGGCTGATTTCAGTTTTCTATGATTTTAATTATTTAATTTGGAATAAAGATGAATATTTCAATATATCACATAACAGATATTTTACTTAAAGAGATACAATGTTCAATGCATTAATACAAATTTTTCATTCAACAAAATAATTAAACATTCTTACTCTTTGCGATAAATGCAAGTAGGAGAGACATGGTCCATTAGCTAATTAGAAATCAGTGCATACTTCATTTTGTTTAATATCACGAGCGATTAAATATCACTGGCCGTACTCGAAAGCTAAAAATAAGTTCTGGGGGAAGAGGAGGGGTCGGTAACATATGCAAAACAATAAGAGAGTGTGTATGTATGCTTGATTGCAATAAAACTATATATCGCGTGATTCAAATATAAAGATTATGATGATTACATATCTCTTACAACGCGTATGATAGAAACCTACTTCCAATTACAAAAAAGTATCCAAATCAGTATAGCTTTCAGATATTTCATTTATTTTACAAATGACTGTATAGGTATAAAAATAAAAAAAATGTATTTTTATGAATTTTTTGGATTCTAGAACTTGTATTTAGAAAAATCTTCTCCATGTTCTAAGAAGTAAAACAACAAAAAATTATTTTTGTGTGCCAAAAAAGTACCGAGCTAAATTTTGTAAATACTTTAAGTTTTACGACATTAAAAATGGAAAGACAGGCAACAAAATGCTTAAAATTTCTTAACTTGGTAACTTAACCGTTGTAAAATAATGAGATTTTTTAGATATTCCTTAAACAGAAAGTAACAATTTTCTAAATATAACTTATAGGATCCAATAAACACCATATAAAAATAGTAAGTTTCGCATTTCAATCTATGTATAACACCTTGTAAAACAAACGACATATCTGGAAACTGTACTTGATTTGAGTATATTTTGTAACTGGCAAAGTGTTTCTGGCGCCGTGATTTTAGATAACTCGTCATTACCTCGATTTTGAATCCCCCGGTATACTTTGGTATACTCTTCTTTCTTCTGATTAATTCAGATAAATAATGAATGACTCAAAAGAAACAAAAGGATAATGAACTATGTTACACCTTACACAGAGCTTGAAATTTTGTAATGCACCTAAATCAGCGATACAATGACTTCTTTACAAAATAAACTGAAAAAGAGATAATGTCAGAAAATATTCATTTTGTGTGGGTTCAAAGACATAAATAATATAAAGCTTAACAACGTTAAAACACACAAATTCAAACTATACCAACATTAAAACCACACTGAGAAAATTGACACTTTCAAGTCTGAGTAAATCGATGTTTTCATTTTGTTTTGAAACTTTTTGTTTCAACTATGACGACCCAATGCTTTCAATTCTGAAATACCAGAAATACTCAGAATATTGAAACATGGACATACTCAAAACTGTTCACATAGAGGTCAGTTCAAACTCATTTTTGAAACATGGCAATACTCAAAAAGGAGCACACAAAATTCAGTTCATACTCATTTGACTGAAATGCAATATTTCGATTTTTCAAGAGAAAAATAATTGTGGCGTTAATGGGTTAAAATGTGTCAAAAAAGAAAATTTAGTCAGTTAAATTTCTATATACAGTGAGCGCTTTATCATTTAAGAAATATACTGATAACAATCGAATTGAAAATTTGTATAATTCATATCTCCCCTTCCCTTCATAAATAATAAAGTTGTACAATCTTAACCACCATCTCAAATTGACCAAATCTATTGGAAATCCCGTTAAAAATTTCCAATTTTCTCAGCAAAATATTAATGAATCCTATAAATATATCATGAATTCTATAAAAATATCAACAAACGTCCGAATCATTCGATGACTTGCATTTAAAATAACCCACTAACGTGATCTTGATGATGAAGTGGATAAGGCAAAGGACTCGTAACTAGTAGGACTCGGGTTCAATGCTGGCTCTAAAGAAAAGCGTAAATTTAGTTTATTCTCTCTTAATTGTAAATAGAACCAGAGATGGCAGCACTAGCGCTTATTTCTAGCTGTTGTTTACTGTTGTTTGAAACATGGACATACTCAAATATGAGCACATGATGTTTTATTCTTGAGTGTGGGCATGTTTACATAAATGTGTATATACATGTTTCAAAATTGAGTAATTTTGATTCGGAGCTATTTTGACTATGCGACATACTCAGATTTGAGTATGTTTTGCTCAGTTTTTAAAATGTCGTTTCTAGAGTGCATATACGGCCGTTTCAAGGATAACTCAGATCCCCATTCATTAGTGTAAAACAGAAAAATAAAAGATTAAAAGGGTTTAAAGAACCACTCTCGGCTGTAGCCCCAAGTACTGGCTTATGAACTGACCAAAAATGGCAAAGGCAAGAGTTTATATACAAGGAAAAGCAGAAGTGACGTACCTGACAAGAAAACGCCAAAAAAACATCATCACTGCACAGGATCGTTTCTTTCTCTTGTGTGGAGAAATCTTGGAGATGTTTAGGAAGCGTAGACTTTCAACAGAATTTTCATTAAGCCAGTAGTGATTAAACAGAATTCCAATAGATATTGTTAAAAGAAGACGTGAAACTTTTAATATTTTGCATCCCTTTTATAATATTATTTCATCAAAATGCGATACATTTGCACAGCGGCCTATTCAAGTTAACACAGGCAAAGCTTTGAAAATCTGTCATCTGTCTAATCCCATTTATTCAATTTTTTATTTTATCCATGTATACTGGGTATAACTTCTGCGAGAGACGAAACTTACATGTGTGTTTATAAAAGTAAAAGTAAAACACTAAAGTTTGTTTCTCGGATTCCCTAGAAGATAAATTTATACTGTCAGTTATACAGCGTGTTTCAAAAATACGTATACACTCTTTAGATGGATATAAAACTACAGATTACAAAAGTCCGGATCATTTTCCTTCAGAATATGGGCTAATCATAGAATGTTACGTTTACAATGAAGGCACATTAAAATGCGATGAACATATGATTTTCAAGGTCAGCTCTTGCCGAGTTCCTCGTCAGCAGTTCCTCGCCAGCTTCTTGCCGAATAAACCTACCAGCTTATCTTCTTTTGTGGAGTTGCAGGGACGTGCAGAGAGACCGCATGCCCCGCTAATAATTCCAGTGCGGAGCCCCAACCATAAGTATGATACAATAACACTTGCTTAGACGGAAACCGCAAAAAAAATGAAAAATTCCGTTTTAGACAGGTTATTTTCATTTTAATAGGTAAAATTGCATGGCCTTTCTTTCTTTTTTTTTTTTTTTTGACAGAACAATATTTTTTTTTATAACTTATAGTAGGTTACCAATATAAACATTCTTTATTGTATTAAAAAATAAATTTTCTGAATATTACTTTTTTAGAAAATCTATACAGTATTTGCTCCCAATTTTATTATTTTTCTTTTGTAGTACAGTTTATGATGCATTTGTAACACTTTTTTCATCTAAAGATTTTATATAGAACTTTAAAATTGTGAAAATATAAATAAAATTCAATTGAATTCGTCAATTTGTCAATAATTTTGGATGAAAATGTTTAAAGTATGGAAGAAATAAAATGCGGAACCTTAACATGTTACTTTACACAACTCCCCCCCCCCCCCCACAATTCTTGTTCGCACATCTAAATTCATCCATTTCATTGAACGAAGGGTGCCATTTCAAAACATTTTGAGAGGAGGGGGGGGGGGAGAAGCGTATAGTTGAAAAGCAACTGATACAGTTTTATTCTCACATTTGTTTATAAAGTTAACCAAAGTACTCATTATTGATAAATGTGCTTCTCTTTGAGAAAGATGCAATAGCAAGCTTTAGCAAACATTATTGGTAGGAGAAGGCTGCGCAAAGTGGTCACCCTAAGGTTTTGCGATTTTTTGTTACCCCTTAAAACACATATGTATAACTGACAATTTGCATAGAACTAGAGTGACTACTTAAAAGTGTAAGGGTATTTATAATTTTTACGAAATAATAAAGTGTAAGGGTATTTATAATTTTTACGAAATAATAAAGTGTAAGGGTATTTATAATTTTTACGAAATAATAAAGTGTAAGGGTATTTATAATTTTTACGAAATAATAAAGTGTAAGGGTATTTATAATTTTTACGAAATAATAAAGTGTAAGGGTATTTATAATTTTTACGAAATAATAAAGTGGAAGTAAAAATTTGTTTTTTTCCAAAAAAGGTCAAAATGACCACTTTGCCCTACCTAGGCGGGTAAAGTGGTCACTCCATGGACACTTTGCCCTACAGGTGTAAAAAAGATTGAAAACACTATTTAAATGATTAGAACATTTTTATTTTCATAACAAGTTGTATGAAACATAATGAAAGATTGAAAATGGTATGAAAATCCAATAAGAGTTTGACAAACCCCATATAAAAAATTATAAATCAGAATCAAACACTGCACTTTTCGCAAATGAACTCCACGTCATCTTATTCACGAAGTGAACAGGCCTCATAAGTCCAGACGGAGACTTCACTTCTTTACGCTAGAAGTTCTTTGCCTTGACCACGTGATCCTGACGTAGATGGAATATCCTCTATTATCTTTGTGTTCAATTTCACAGACTGTAGGTTTTGACCGAAACACTTTCTTATATAGGTGTGGAATTATTAATTGCGAGAAAGTTCTATGTACCCTCATTGGTTTAATTTTGTTTTCAAGAGCGTTCTATGGACTTTGATTGGTTGAATCATGTATCTCGGCTGCTTTTGGGAATTTCTAGAAATTTTTTTCAGATTCTGAAAGCTAATTGTCGCAAAAATTTGGTGAAGAGTTGCAAGCTTGGCAACATTCTTCATTTGGTGCAAGCATGTGTTTTGCCATAGTTAAAGTCGATTTTACCGCCATAACTCACCAATATCACCAACAATTCGTCAAATTTAGTGAAATGTTTTAAACTTTGCAACTTCGTGTACTGCCAACTGTTCAACAACTTAATGTTACAAGGTGTTAATGTTGAAGGTTAACCAACAACTGTTTTAACCTTCATTCCTATTAAAACGCACTGACCCGTAGTGATGCCAAAATGACCCACTAATCAAATTTTCTCGAACATGTGACGAAACCAAATGGTCTTCTCGTACTCCAAGACGGTAGGATACAAAATTTAGTCAAAATCGTTAGAGCGGTTTTTTTACATAAAGTTTGTATATCTATACAAACAAGATTTGCTCGTATTATAATATAGGATACAGATGCATTTTTTATTATTTGAAAAAGAATCTCTAAAAGAAACTAGATACTGAGAACAATCATAAAATGAATATGTTCTAAAGGTAAATGTTACCATTATTCAGTTACTTAGCATTTAAATAGACACTGTAGTGGTTTTATATACTTTCTTAAATGTGTATTATATTTTAGTACTTTATGCTGTAGAAAGCATAATATGCTTAATAACTGTAGCAGACATGGAGATAATTATGCGTTCTTTAGAATTTGAAATACCCTCTAAAACGCATTAACGGCCAAGTTTCAGGAACTCATTTTCAATGAAAGATTTGGGATGTTGAACTTGGCCGAACTTCCGATATGAGTTCTTTTTATGGCAGATACGTTAAGGAGAACTTGGCGCTTTTTACTTTTCTTACAGACAACTTTTTGTTCAAATATCACTACTTTTTGTACAAAGTGTATTTTACTCAAATATATTAATATAAATCTTTTTAAAATGCTTTTATTGTGATTTACAAATTTATATTTTAATTCTAGTTTATATTAAAATATAAAGTGACAAATGAACATTTTGCAAAGCAATTTTTTTCTCGCCGAATTTGGTGACATTTCGCCGAACTTAGCGATAATTTGTCGCTAGCGGATATGAACATATAGTTTTTTTTAGCTAGAGCTGAAAAAAAGTCCTTCTGACCTGTGCCAGGTGTAAAAAATAACGACCCAATTTCTTGGTTCTAAATTAACTAGAAAACATGAAGCTAAAAAGCATCAAAAAAGAAATTTGTTAAAAAAAATAAAATGTAAACAGAAAAAAACCCATCGCAAAAATATAACAAGAAAGAAAAATCATGCTGTCCGAAAACTTAAATATGTTTAAATGAGTGGGATATAGTTTGCTATTATGACAATTTTTTACCTTTTATCATTATATTTGTAAGTCATGAGATTTAAAACACCCAGATCCGTCTTGTTTTCGAATCATAAAATAAAATGTATGAAAATAAAACAGGCCGTTAGTGTAATAATTTGAATAATAGTTTATTTAGAAGCTAATATTCATTTTAGGCAATAGAATTAAATATCAACAATAAATTGCAACATTAAACAAAATTGAAAATTAAAACTCCAAAATTAGTTTTATCGAGGATGCCCAAACGCGTCCTAAAAATGTAATATGGTATTCGGGATTGCATGGATCGGTTATCAAAATTACTCACTCACCTAAATCTACTCCAGACATTTTCCGAGACCAGGGAAAAACTCTCTCTCTTCTTTCCGTCACCTTATCTTTCCATCGCCGAGGTATAGGTTCCGTTTGTCTCTCCACAAGCCATAATACTCAAAGTTTTAGTTCATTTCGACACCTATCACAAAGGCTAACTCTCTCTGGACTCTAAAAATCGAGTCCAATTTCAGAGAGAAATTTTTTACTCCCTTTCCATACCAAAAGATATTTTCAAGTCCCTTGTCTCTCCAGCCATCCTCTCTTTCTTTCTCCGTATCCCCCTTTTTCTCTTTCCTGCTCCGAGGGGAAATGTTCTCTAATCAAATTTCTGTATCATTCTTATTGGCCAAATTATTTATCCTCACTCCCCTTATACACACGCTTTGATATAAAATTTGTACCTCAACGGTATAGCCAGACTCCAAAATATCAGAAACATCTTTTCTGCACTTATGTAATACCTCTGACATGTTCATTGCTATGTTTTTCGTACACCAAGGAGGTCCCTTTCATAGAAGTAGAAATTCTCAGATTCACAGATAAATTCCGAGCATATGGTAATCCCTTTACTGTCTTAATTCGACGATGGATACAAGACAGTGGCTTCGCGGAGGTATCAGATCTAAGGGTCCCAAAACACATCTGTGAACTTTCCACCACTGGTTTTTTGTTAGCGTCAAGGACTTGACAATGCGTCAAGCATAGATTATGAAACAGTTCCCAACTCATTCAGAATATTGTAACAAAATTTCGCAGTATAATATGGTGAAAGATGATGGCTAAGTAAACAATTTCAAAATGCATAAGACATTTAAAAATCAGTTTTAAGCAATTACCGTCAATAGTCGGAACATTAACAGAATTATTTTGTGCAGTCCTGTATAGGGTTTATATATTTGTATATATA